>JAMPIV010002187.1:0-131174 GCA_024509875.1 Oreohelix idahoensis
TAGTGGTTCTGTAAAAGTTTGGTGAGCATCGTTGTTTTAAAGATGTTTTTGCATCATTCTGTCGTGGCACGCTTTGTTCATCCAAGACACAATTTCCGTCTGTTATATTGGCGTGTGTTTATAAAATTAGAATACCCCTAATATAAATGATCGAGTGAATGTGTTGAGATGTATTCCTAACAAAATACTGTTATTTCTTATGATTTCACTCTGCTTCCATGTTTTAGCAAGAAACAAATTAATGACATATTTTTCCTGTCCGACATGGCGCACCAAGAAAGAATGGTCCACCACTTCTTTTTTTTTTTACTAATGTTTTTCGTATTGTAATATAAATGACCTAGTGATTGTGTTGAGCTGTGTTTAAAAAAAAAAAAAGTTAGTCATTTCGGCGAAAAGCGATCCATTCAACCTAGACACACGGGGAGGTAGGTTATATAAGGACACATGTCCAAATAAAGAAGACCTTTCGGCCTGGTTTATTGTTGTGATTTGTATTTTTAAAAAAATAAATTTTGCCTCGTTTTTGCGATACGTGTACTGTTCAACCGAGACGCACGATCCCTTCAGTTATATGTGCGAGTACGTCAAATAAAAAGACCTTTTGATATTGCTTATTTTGTATCATATTAAGATGTTGTTTTTAAATAAAATGTTACTTCGTTTTGGCGAGGCGCTTAGTTCAACCTATACACTGGATCTGTCAGTTTTATAAGGGCACATGTCCAAAATGAAAGAGCTTGCGTTCTGGTATAATTTTGTAACTAACTACATCAGTTTTTTTTCTTTAAAAAAAATTTTAATTCCTTTTGTTGATGCACGCCCCGTTCACTCTACCTAGACATAGGGTCCATCTGTTATATTACAGCGCATGTCGAAATGTAAAAGCCCTTGCTTTCTGTTTCAGTACATTCTGTTCCAATATTTGTTTTTAAATAAAATTTTGCTTTGTTTTTGCCAGGTGCAAGTAATCAAACCTATACATAGGATGTGTGTGTTGGGGTGTAGCTGGCGAGTGTGGGTGGTATTGTTTTTGTATTTTAAGTGTGTCGTTATGTTTCTTTATACAATATATATATATACTATATATATATATATATATATATATATATATATATATATATATATATATATATATATATATATATATATATATATATATGTGTGTGTGTGTCTATCATCAGTGACAAATTCTCTCTGAACACAAAGGTGTACAGCCGCATTGACAAAGCTGCAGCTACCTTTGCCCGCCTCACATCACGTGTTTGGGGAAACTCCAACATTACAACGACGACCAAAGCTGCGATATATAACGCCTGCATCATCAGCTTACTTCTATATGGCATTGAGAAAAGTGTGAAAATGGAAGAAATACTCGACAAAAAATATGTGGTAGCTTTAAGGAATATTTAAAGAAATGTTTGGCAACTGGAAGACATTTTTGACAGCTGCAAGAATTATTTGCAGTACTTGACAACAGGAAAAAATATTTGATGACCAGTTTGGAAAACTACAAGAAATAGTTAAAGAAATATTTAAAGAAGTCTTTGACAGCTACAAAAAATATTGGCAACCGGATTAGTCATTTGATGGAAAATGTGACAACTGCAAGAACTATTTGAAGAAATATTTGAAGAAATATTTGGCAACTGCAAGAAACTTTCTAAGAAATATTTGGTAATGAGAAGAAATATTTTAAGAACTTATTTATAAGTGCAAGAAATATTTGAAGAAATATTTGGCAACTGCAAGAATGAGTTGGATAAATATTTAAAAAAAATATTTGCCAACCGCAAGAACCATGTGAAGAAATATTTGACATCTGGGAAAAAAAACATTTGAAAAAAAATTTGACAACTGGAAAAACATTTGAAGAAATATTTGACAACTGTAAGAAATATTTGACAACTGTAAGAAAACATTTGCCACATGCAAGAAAGAATCAAAGAACTATTTAGCCCCTACAAAAATAAAAAAAATTATAAAACAGGTTTAATAAATATTTACCTACAGGTTGGAACATTTTAGCAAGAATGGGAACAAATTTTGGGGCCATCTTTGCTGATTGGAAGAAAAGTTTTCATTAAAGTTTCACAATTGCTGGACAAAAAAGTAGATAACCGTTTGATAACTGGAACAAATTCTTAATCACACTTGACTGAACAGGTAAAAAGTTTGTACACAAGTTTTATTTTGAAGAAAAAATTTGACAACAGGAAAAAAAACGTTTCAAGAAATATTTGACAAATGGAAAAGACATTTGAAGAAAAATTTGAACACTGGAAAAAACATTTGAAGAAATATTAGGACAACTGTAAGAAACGTTTGAAGAAATATTTGACATCTGGTAGATAGATTTGACAGGGACACCTTCACATACCTAGGATGCATAGTAACACCAGACAGCGGAGCAATCAAGGACATCAACAACAGAATGAAACAAAGCAAGAACAGCTTTTTTAATCTAAACAAACATTCTGGAAGTCCTCTCAGTACAACACAAGCACAAAATTTGGATTATATCAGAGAGACTGGAGAGTTAAAGAGAAGGAAATGTCGATATTGTCCTTTCTTTTCACACACAACATGCCTGAAGAAAAATTCTTACGATATCGGATTGGCCGAATATCATCAACCACCCAAGTGGGAACCAAGATATTGCTAACTCCGGAGCAAAGCAAGAGGACATGCATCACATTCATAGCTGCAGAACATGAACGCTGGAGCTGGGTTGGCCCATGTCCTCAGAAGATTCCCCGATTGCCATCAACATGGAACAGCTCTATGCAATGATGACCCTAAGAAAACGACAAAAGACGAGGACGACCAAAAAACACTTTGCGGAGACTGTGGAGGCTTAATGAGATGCAAAGAATGAACCAGAGTTGGGGCACTGTTACGAAAGGTATGGCCCGCCGACCCGAGCAAAAAGTCGGAATACAATTGTTGTTTGACCCTACAGTTGGACGCCATTTTACCAGGCGTAATGGCATAAATGACTTCTTTGACGGTGTCGGGCGGCCTAAGGAAGATAGAAAAAAGAAAAAGAAGAAGAAGAAATGTTTGAAGAAATATTTTACAACTGTCAAGAAACCAATTTGTAAAAATATTTTAGACAATCTGTACAAAAATATTTGACACTGGAAAAAACATTTGAAGAAATATTTGACAAGTGGGAAAAAACATTTGGCATAAATATTTGACAACTGTTTAAGAAATATTTGCAAAAATATTTGACACATGCAAAGAAAACATTTGCAGAAAATATTTTGACAACTGTAAAGAAATATTTGACAAGTTGTCAAAGAAAAACTTTGAAGAAATAATTTGACAACTGGAAAAAAAATATTTGCATAAATATTTGACAACTGTAAAGACATATTTGAAAAAAAATTATTTGACAATCTGTAGAGAAAAAATATCTTGATAAGTGGAAAAAAAAATGTGAAGAAATATTTGACAACTGTGTTTGAAAGAAATATTTTGACAACTGTTAGAAATATTTGACAACTGGAAACAAACATTTGAAGAAATATTTGACAGCTGTAAGAAATATTTGACAACCGGAAAAAACATTTGAAGAAATATTTGACAACTGGGAAAACGTTTGAAGAAATATTTGACAACTGGAAGAAATTTTTGCAGCTGCAAGAAGTATTTGCCTTGTCAAGTACTGACAACATGAAAAAATATTTAATGAAAAGTTTGGAAAATTGCAAGAAATATTTAACGAAATATTTAAAGAAGTCTTTGACAGCTGATCTATTTACCTACAGGTTGAAACCTTTGAGTAGGACTGGGAAAAATTTTGGGACCATCTTTGCTGATTGGAAGCAAAGTTTTCACTAAAGTTTGACAATTGCTGGACAAAAAAGTAGATAACCGTTTGATAACTGGAACAAATACTTAGTTACATTTATTTAATGTATCGCGAACCGTGCATCGATTTCACGATTGTTTGTTACACGGTCATCCATACTGGTCACTTATCCGTGGTAGAGATATTAATCCAGTCAATAAAAACCCGATGCCAGAGTTGTTCGAAAAACGCGCGAAATTCGCGCGTACCTATCTAAAGAGGTTAAGGTTCCGGTAGTTGAAATGTGGGAGTGTCAATGGCAAAGCTTGAAGAAAACCGATCGAGCAATCGATCGTTTTCTGAGCACGCTATTCACCCGTGTAAAACCGAGCTACGGCAAATTTAGATATCCTCTAACGGAACAACAGATTCTAGCCTTTGTTGTAGATGAGACGTGTTTTGGCATCATCGAATGCGATATCCACGTCGCCTATAACGTGAAAGACCATTTTTCTGAAATGTCGCCCATTTTTAAAAATGTCGACGGCACGAGAGACGATATATCAGATTTCATGCGTGAGCACGTGCGTGAATAAAATTAAATTTAACTCAAATGTACTAGCTTAGTAGTAGGCCTAGTCAGCTTTTGACTACTGATATCTAAACATAATTTAAAATTTATATATTTTAAAAAAAATTAATAGCTTGTCTTGTGTTAATTTAGCATTGTGACATAGATAGCGCATAAATACTAATTGTAAGTCATCGGTGATAGGTATAAAATAAAGATAGAGGAATTAGCCAATATTAGAAAAAAAAGACTAAAGACAACTCGCATACAACAACCTATTTGTAGCACAATAAGAGCAAATAAGTCCAACAGAAAAACAACAGAAAAACACAACTATGGAGGAACATCAAAACGGACAGAAAATGAAAGGAACAAAAGCCCCGGTCTAAAGAACACAGAAATTAAGGACAAATTAAAACCATAAAGGACAAAATAAAAGTGAATCTCTGAAGTAAATAAAGACAGGGAATCAAACAAAAGAAAAAAAGCAACAACGAGAAAGACCTCTATGCTAATGGAATTTTATGAAGAATACGATCAATGGTTTTCCTCGCAAAGTTTTGCGCCGACGATCGATCTAGTTTTATAAACTAGCGGTAAAAGCACGTGCGTGTTTGAACTTTATTAAAAAAGGGATGAAAATGGCCTCGACATTGTTACTGTTGCAGCCTGTACAGCAAAACTAAGGATTGTCAAGTTGACGCAATAATCTAGTCTGCATATGGGATATATCTCTACGGAGCCTCGTTGTGTTCAATAAAACTGTCTATTTGGCATTGTCCAGCCTGGCCTTTGACAGTATTTTTTATGTGGAGAATACGGCTGTGTGCGAGGTCACTTACATACCACTAGATGGACATTGGGGTGAGTAGACTTATTACTTATGATATAATATAAATAATAAAGAAAACTACCCAGTGAACCAGACCTCGTATCAATATGTAATTACATTCACCCAACAAACGGAAATTCCCTGTCATATGTTTACATCACAAGAATAGTTGCCTCCGATAATTACAACACGTCACCTCTCACCACCATATATTCTCATCAATACCTACACACAACACAACACAAAACCCAAAATCACCCACACCACACCACGCCCATAAGCCATCTTCCTCTATACACATTTATCAATTTTCTATATTTTCCTCTATAAGCCTTTGCCCCGCCATTTTATCGCCTTTTTTACTTCATTTTTTCCTCACGCCAACACACACCCATGAGGCATCATCATAATCGGCACTAATACCCACCGCGCACTCCATTAAAAACCCCAGTGACCAGATAAAGACAACTTACCTGGTTTTTTTTTTCTCTCACCCCTATATTCTAATCAATACCTACACACAAACACCAGACAAAACCAACATCAACACCACCACACCACGCTCATTAGCCATCTTCCTCTATAAAAATCATACTATGCGACTTTATCAATTTTTATATTTTCCTCTATAAGCCTTTGCCTCGCCATTTTATCGAGTTTTTGACGTCATATTTCCTTATATAAACCCATTCCTCACTATCTACCCCCACACCCCAACTCCTAATTGGGGACACAACCAATCCCCAAGATCTTAACTTAAACCAAAACATTCCATGTAACTTTCTAATTTAATTCATACTTTGCCGCAATATTTACTTCTATTTATAAACCTTGGCCTTTGATACATTTATAAATGTTGTATATATATATATTGTCTATATGTTGTATATATGTATGTGTGTGTATATATATATATATATATATATATATATATATATATATATATATACATATACATATATATATATATAATATATATCCATATATACAATATATACGATGTTGTATAAAGAAACATAACAACACACTACTGAGTCATACACTTAAAATACCTACACACAAAACACCAGACAAACCAAAAGCAATACCATCGGCTTTACACACACCAGCTACACAACAAACCCATGCGTCATCAGCCCCCCAGCACAAAAAAAGTCAATACCCTCTCCCTTAAAAACCCCTTTAGTAACCTACGCCGCCATTATCGATTTTTATATTTTATATATATTTGCTCTGGTCAGAAGGTGTAACAAAACACTGTGATATTAAATATATACTTCTATTTATAAAAACCTTGGCCTTTGTTATCTATGTTGTTTATATATATATATATATATAACATATAATATATAGTAGACAGATATATATATATATATATATATCCGGGATATAATATATATATATATATATATATATATATATATTGTATATATATTATATATCATATATATACATATATATACAATATATATATATACATATTATATATATAAATATATATATATATATATATATATATATATATATATATATATATATATATATATATATATATATATAAATAAATATATAATTATATATATATATAAATATATATATATATACATTATATACAATATATACATATATATACATATATATACATAATATATTTAATCATATATATACAATATATATTATATATAATGAATTTAAAAATATATAATTAATATATATATATCAATATATAATAAATCATATATACAATAGAATACTAACATAATATATAAAACCTATAATTATTATACTGGGTATATATTTATTATATATATATATATCCTATATATATATACGCCCATATGTTTATAAAGAAACACAAAAACACACAGTATTTAGAAAGCTGTTTCCAAAATACCAAAAATCAAATACAAACCACCCACACAACCGCCAGCATTACACCCCAACACACACATGAGTTCACCCCCCCCGCCAGCCTAAATTCAATACCCTTGCGCACACTCAAAAATCAACAACATTAGCGATCTTCCTCTATAAAACTCATACTAAGCGAGTTTTACCAAATTTGTTATAGTTTCCTCTTTATCTCAAGTGAGGTGCTGACATTTTTTATCGAATGTTTATGTATGTTGTATATATGGTATATATATTTGTATTGTATATATATGTACATATATTGTTAAATATTGTCCTACCTATTGTAAAAATATATTTATCTATAAAAGTATATATATATATATATATATATATATATATATATATATATATATAATTGTACCAAAAACAAACACAACAACACAATACCGGCACACAATACAACAACACACAACAATTAAAATACCTACACACAACACACCAGACAAACCAGAAGCAATACCACCCACACCACACCGCTTATACATAATTATCTTACTCCGACGCTACACCCCAACACACACCCGTGAGTCATCACCCCCGCCAGTCAAAACCAATCCCCCCCCCCCCCCCCCCCCCCGCGCAATCAAAAATCAACACCTTTAACACCACGCGCATTAGCGATCTTCCTCTAAAAACTCATACTAAGCGAATTTATCGATTTTTTATATTTTCCATCTTTTATCTAAAGAGTGCAGAATTTTATCGATTTTTATGTATGTTGTCTACCTGTATATATATATATATTATATATATATATATAATATATATATATATATATATATAATATATATATTATATAATAGTATATATATATATATATATATATATATATATAATATAATATATATATATATATATATATATATATAAATATATATATTATATATATATATATATATAATATGTATAATGTATATGTGTATATAATATATTTGTATATGTGTATATATATATATATATATATATATATATATTTTATATATATATATATATATATATATATATATATATATATATATATATATATATATACCTCATATATATATATGGGTTAATATCATATAGTTATATATTATATATATATATACGGTGCTATATATATATATTGTATATATGCACATGGGAGAAAAGTAAGTGTGCAGCACTCAAGAGGGCACTGTGCGTGTGTTCTTCGGGTGAACTCAAATGCAAGTTTAGCACAACATTTCTGTGTGAGTGTTGTTCACTACCCGTGCAAATACAATTGGATCGCACTATTCATGGGGAGATAATCACGGTGCAAGATAAATCACGTGAAAAGTGCCGTAAGGAGAATTTATCACAGATTAAAAGGAAGGTAACTGTCAGTGCGTAAAGCTCTAATCACAAGCATGGTGAAAACGTAATCGTTGAAATAAAGAGTACCAAGAGTCCAACAAAAACCATCTTTTTTGACAATGCCAGAGATTGAACCAACAACAGCGAGCAATAGCTATAGGGATGTTAGCTGCTGGAGTGACTATATTAGCGTATCACAACATTTCAATGTTACACAGGAACAATATATCACGCATTCAAGCTCGTTTCCACTTAAAAACTGGATCCACTGCTTGATTGCCATAGAAGTGGCCGACCACGAATTTTACCACCCCCCTGCACAAACCGTTACATACGCTTATGCACTTGCGTAACAGGTTTATTCAGAAACATGGACTGCCAGGAACATTCCAGGTTTAAGACCCGTGACGTGCAGAACATGCGGAATAGGCTCAGAGAGGCAAATCTCTTACCTCACATTTTTTTCATGGGGATGCCACACTGACTTTAGTTTTTAGCTTTCTTTCGTAACACTTTCAAAAACTAAATGCAAAGTGATCACTTTGGTCTTCTATTCAATTATTCAACCACATTGTGTGCCAACGTTTATTTCATTTCGTCCATGAACCCCACGCAACAGTGCCCTATAAAGTGGTTGCACACGAAACTTTGTTAACAAACCCCGTGAACAAATATTGTATAAATATTGTCTACCTGTTGTAAAATACGTTGTGGGACCCCCAAAGATGCAGCAATAGAGAATGCAGTCAGCGACCCATAGCTTGACTGCTTGCATCAGGGTCAGCGAACCAGAGCAGACCAAGACCCTACTCCACCTCCATGTGGTGGTCCTTACTAAACAGACTGCATCACTGCAGTCTGGCTAAGAAAAGTAGGATCGCAGAGAGAAGGCAAAACCCGGTCCCAAAAATGCCATGCTGAAGTCGGATGTGTCGAAAAGGTGCAGATATCACAGATCCGGCGTAAACAGACACAACACGCAACCAACGTCCTTTTCAGGACGAACGAGGAAGAAGAAGCAGACCCCCCCCCCCCATGGTTTTAAAACAACACACCAACACACTACCAGCTACACAACAACCACACAACAATTAAAATACCTACACACCCGCCATTATTGAGCTAATATATTCTTATATAAAAGTCAGCGCATCCACCAGAATCGATCGGAGTATTTTCCTATATAAAAGTCAGCGCATCCACCAGAAATGCTAACCGTAGCGTACATGACATACTACTCACGTCAGTTTAAATAATATTTAATTGTGGCGCGATTTAGATTGTTATATTTTATTAACTACGGTGCTGATGCCGAAATAGTTTATTTTAGTGTGGTGAGTGCTGCAATTTATTAATATGTTACAGCTTACTAGAGTAAAGTCCTGTGCTTCTTCAGTAATGTTAGACTGATAATGTGGTGTACCCGTATTAGTAAGATCGGCTACAGCTAATTGGTGTTAGCTGTCTTACAGTTTCATAGTCCTTTATACAGTGTAAAATCTCTATTGGTTATCTGTACTGCTTTAAATAGCTTTGGCTAAGCCATTATTTCTATAATATTTAGTATTATAATGTAAGGTTGGTTACTATAGAATGTACAACCACGCAGCTTAGCTGGGTTGTTAGCGTGGCTGTATGCTGTCCTCGCAAGATGGCAGCCACGTGTTATAGGCCTAGTGATGTATTTAGTTATAGTCATAAATATGCCTTGTAAATATTATACCCCTACTTTTGGTACGTGGAGCACATTTGAGACATAAACGTTCCTGTTTGCTCCTTGCGGAACAGGGCGATACCAGTTCGGCTGAATCCACTGAAGCCTTCAAGAAGCATTTATATACTGTGGCAGTGGTTTGTTTCTGTAACAATGTGTTTTATATGATGATTAACCAATCTCATCATTTGGCATATACGACATGCTTCAGAGTGCAGGGACGGAATTGAGATGGACCAGCTGCGAGTTGGGTGGTTTAATGCTCATTAATGAGAGTATTTGTTGTACATGTCGTTTAATTATTTTATTTTATGGCATATTTCATTATTATTTAGTTATTGTTATGTGTCGGATAATTTATGAGAAGCCCGTGGGTCCACTTGGGAACAAATTATGTCTCTTCTCGCTCCTTATGGAGCATATGGCCACCAGTGTGGCATGGAGACCGCATGAAGCACTCAGATGCTCTTGCAGTAGT
This sequence comes from Oreohelix idahoensis, assembly GCA_024509875.1. Classification (NCBI taxonomy): domain Eukaryota; kingdom Metazoa; phylum Mollusca; class Gastropoda; order Stylommatophora; family Oreohelicidae; genus Oreohelix; species Oreohelix idahoensis. The sequence goes on from JAMPIV010002187.1 coordinate 10,626, forward strand.
GGTTCCGGTGGCAATCTGTGTTACATGGTGGAGATTGCCAGCCTCATGCACAACACCATACTAGTCTGATTAGACGACATGCATGGGGGCTGAGTGTGTGTGCATGATATTTGCATGTTTCAGGTAGCGTGGAAGAACGACAGTTGACAAGTGAGAGCATAGTGTTTCTCATTATTTAAATATTATGATTTTAAATAGTCGGTGCTTTGTTTGCGTTTCAGATTAGCAATTGAGCACTGGCTGGGTGTTTTGTTTGCTTTTGTTTTATTTTTTTAATGTTTGCTTTATGTCCTTTTTGTCACTGAATGGGTTGTATGAATAAATATAGCCCCTGCCTTAAAATCAAGAGCGTTATTGTTGTTCGGGTCGGTGCGAGTGTGCAAGAAAGTGATCCCATATCACAACAGCATCATCATCATCTCGCCCACCCTACCACAATTAGCGTCATCAGTAGAATAGGCAGACAGTGACACCGAGCCAACAGCAAACGAACAAATATTTGTAAAAACACCCAGCAGTGCATTCTTGCAGCAAGATGGCTTCGAGGAAGTACCACATTGTTTCCGAGAAGAGGGGAGTGCGAGGAAGATGCATCAGTAAGTGCACAGTGAGGACCAGAGCAATGCGCCTGTGAAGGTAGTATACGTACGGCGACGATGCCGGAGGTAAGGCGATTTGTTGCAAAGGCAAGTCCCACTTGGCAAGAGTTTGTGAAAGACGTAGAGGCCGTGTGGAAGGTAGCGCCCTTTACTGCCGAAGATAAGGTAGACGTTATCTGTAATAACGTTACACCAGTAGTATCTAGAGTATTACGGATACGTGGCGGAGCCAAGGCCAGCCCTGAGAAGTTACTCGAAATAGTAGAAGAAGCCTACAGTGAGCGACAACTAGTCAATGAGATGACTGGGGATTTCCAGGCCATGAGTCAGAGGCCTAAGGAATATGCTGTTTTCTTGGAAGACAGAAAGCCTGATACATCAGTGCAGGTAGCCAGTGTAGAAGTTCACACTGAAGAGGAGGCACTCAAAGCAGAATTATCTCTCCTAAAGTACCAGCTAGCACAGCTATCACAGACCAGTTCGCCAGCACAAGAGGAGGTGCAGAGAAAGAAAGCACCATGCCAACCGCGGAAACAGCCAAAGCACGACGAGTGGGTTTTGTGAGCAGGAACCTCAATTAGACCTTCTTGTTTGTGAGAGTCAGGCTGTTGACAAGGAAAGCTGTGAGCTGACAGTAACAACAAACGCAGTTGCACCGACAAGGCGACAAGGGGTTTGCAAGTGGTATAGTGTCGACAGGGGATGGGGGTTTATTACGCCAGATGATGGAGGTATTGATGTATTCGTACATCAGACCAAGATCTTCAGAAAGGGATTCAGGAGTCTGGCAAGGAACGAGCAAGTAGAGTTTGATAGCAAACCATCTGTCCAGGGCATGGAAGCAGTCTATGTATGCGGCATTGGCGGCCAAGAATGTAAGGGTAGTAGGAGGCGACCCATGGCACAGAGAAAGCCTACAAAGTTGAGGTGCTACAATTGTGGAGAGTTCTCAGGCCACATGGCAGCTAAATGCCCTCAAGGCCCGCTTCCGAAACGATGCTTTAAATGCAAGTCCACAGAACATTTGATATCCGCTTGTCCGTCAAGGAGCTCTTTCCCTAAACGTACTGCCACAACTAGGTTTCCTTTAGGGTGCAAGCCAAGAGATGGCCGTGACAACTGTCACCCTAAGGGCGCCGAGAAAATTGGTCGTCGTCTAGGGGAGGAACTCGTCCTAAGTAGATAGGAGGGAGTGCACATCGGTGTTCAGAAGAGGAAACTCATCTAAAGCAGATTGTAGGGAATGTAAGCCACCCTCCACACAAAACGAGTTTAAAACACGTTAGAAGCAATCCCCCCCTCCAAAGTCGACAGCTGCATGCACTGACAAGAAGTCACAAGAAAGCAGCAAAGCTGTACAAGTAGACGAATCTTCCAAACCCCAGCAACTGCCAGCCCGACAACGTACGACGAGGAACATGAAGACCAAGAGGGTCACACGCCGGGCTGGTACCTCTTACAGAATCTGAGCCCCAAGCCTCGCCGCTCATAAAGACTCAGGCGCAGGGCCAACGGCGGAGAGTAGGTTGTGGGGACCACAATAAAATCAGGCGGATAATATGTGACAGCGCCGTCTTGTCATCACCATTTTGTCTGTCGTTTTCTACCTTTTTACTACAGCATAGCGATTTGGCAGCCATTTTAGTGTTACTCAGTCAGGATCTAAAAATAGAACATTAGTCATATCGCTTACGGATAGCAGCCAATGTGAGAAGAGAAGCGTTCAAGCTATCGCGTCAGTTTAATTTCTTTATCATTCCGATCGCCTGTCGCGAAAAGAGAACAAGCTATTGAGAAATACTGAAGTCTAGTTCAAGCAAGAACATGCCTTAAATTTGTGAGTAGATATACTATTATTCTCCAACATTCTAAAGTCGTTATAGTGTTAGAAAGGATATAAGATCACCATCTTTGTGCCGTAGTATTTTAAATATATTATTCAATATTTAATTTCAATGTTATTTATATTTCGTGGCGTGGCTGGAGCAGATGGTCCATGTTCAGGAAATATAACACTTGGTCGGTACTATAACTGACATATTCGGTTATTACATTTGTGTAAAGGAAAGTAATGGTTAAGTATTTCCATATTGTTTGGGGTTAAGGAAACCTTCAATGATCTTATGTAATCCGACACGTCGGTTTGAATAATATTTAATTGTGGCGCGATTTAGATTGTTATATTTGTTAACTACGGTGCTGATGCCGAAATAGTTTATTTTAGTGTGGTGAGTGCTGCGATTTATTAATATGTTACAGCTTACTAGAATAAAGTCCTGTGCTTCTTCAGTAATGTTAGACTGATAATGTGGTGTAAGTATTAGTAAGATCGGCTGTAGCTAATTGGTGTTAGCTTTCTTAGTTTCATAGTCCTTTATACAGTGTAAAATCTCTATTGGTTATCTGTACTGCTTTAAATAGCTTTGCTAAGCCATTATTTCTATAATATTAATATTATAATGAAAGGTTACTATAGAATATACAACCACGCAGCTTAGCTGGGTTGTTAGCGTGGCTGTATGCTGTCCTCGCAAGATGGCAGCCACGTGTTATAGGCCTAGTGATGTATTTAGTTCTAGTCATTAATATGCCTTGTAAATATGATACCCCTACTTTTGGTACGTGGAGCACATTTGAGACATAAACGTTCCTGTTTGCTCCTTGGGAAGCAGGGCGACACCAGTGCGGCTGAATCCAACAGAAGCCTGCACGAAGCATTTATATGCTATGGCAGTGGTTTGTTTCTGTAACAATGTGTTTTATATGATGAGTTCCCAATCTCATCAGTCGGCATATACGACATGCTTCAGAGTGCAGGGACGGATATTGAGATGGACCAGCTGCGAGGTGGTGGTTTATACTCATTAATGAGAGTATTCGTTGTACATATCGTTTAGTATTATTTTATGCATATTTCATTATTATTTAGTTATTGTTATGTGCCGGATAATTTATGAGAGCACGTGGGTCCACTTGGGAACAAATTATGTCTCTTCTCGCTCCTTATGGAGCATATGGCCACAATGTGTGGCTGGCCTCCGCATGGAGACCGCATGAAGCACTCAGATGCTCTTACAGTAGTGGTTTCGGTAGCAATCTGTGTTACATGGAGAGATTGCCAGCCTCATGCACAACACCATACTAGTCTGATTAGACGACATGCATGGGCTGAGTGTGTGTGCATGATAGTTGAATGTTCCAGGTAGCGTCGAAGAAGGACAGTTGACAGGTGAGAGCATGGTGTTTCTCATTATTTAACTATTATGATTTTAACTAGTCGGTGCTTTGTTTGCGTTTCAGATTAGCAATTGAGCACTGGCTGGGTGTTTTGTTTGCTTTGTTTTATTTGTTTAATGTTTGGTTTATGTGCTTGTTGCCACTGACTGGGTTGTATGAATAAATACAGCCCCTGCCTTAGAATCAGAGTTTTATTGTTGTTCGGGTCAGTGCGAGTGTGCAAGAAAGTGATCACATATCACAACAGCATCATCATCATCTCGCCCACCCTATCACATTTTCTTTTCTGCTTGTTGTGATTGCTTCTTTTCGCTCAATCTGAAGTGGCACCGTAGGAAGCATCGCCACTTGGTGAAATCGGCAGCTTCATTCTCCCATGCTGCTGGATTTATGTCCAGTGCCCTCATGTCTCCCTTGCACACATCTTTGAATCTCAGCTGCGGTCGCCCGACTGTTCTTTTGACATCTGCCAGTTGTCCGCAGAAAATATCTTTGGAGATGTGACCATCTTCCATGCGGCGATCATGGCCAAGCCAGCATAGTCTGCACTGTCTAAGCAGTGTATACATGCTTTGAAGGCCAGCTTGTGACAACGCCTCGACATTTGTCACTTTATCTTTCCACGAAATGTCGATGATATGGCGTAGACACCGTAAATGGAAGGTATTGAGCCTTTTTTCTTGCTTAGTATATGTTGCCCATGTCTTGCTGCCATATAGAAGCGTGCTGGTGACACAGGCATTATATACCGCAGCTTTGGTCTTCATTGTGAGTTTGGAGTTTCCCCAAACATGCGTTGTGAGGCAGGCAAAGATGGCTGCAGCTTTGCCAATGCAGCTGTCAATTTATGTGTCCAGAGAGAGTTTGTTGTTGACAGTAGACCCCAGCTATGTGATGTGGTCCACCACTGTCAATACATATATTTGTAATAACATATGTATGTGCTTGTTTCATGGGCTTGAATGTAAATGTGTAGGCCTATATATATATATATATATATATATATATATAATATATATATATATATATATATATAATATATATATATATATATATATATATATATATATATATATATTCCTGTTTGGAGGCGGAAAATGACCAGTGTGCCTATGGCGCCAAATACCCGGGCACCGGCCCTGAATCGTAGGACGTCAGTGCACCGTTGATAAACACCAATCCCTGACAGTATGATAGCGCATGCGATAACGCCCTAAAAAAGGGCTGGTCCTGAAAAGGTTTGCTTGCGCGTCACATGTACTACACAACAATACGCAGCGAAAACACCCAGATACAATTAATCTTCGGGATTTTTTTGGCCTTTTTATTATAACACAGTTACACACGTTTAACCTGCTATCTGGCTAAAGCTGACATCATAGGAGTGTTTGCACATAATTTATTTAATAAAATGGAAAACCGCCCAAAGTAAAATTTATTGAGGAATATATCCAGGTATATATATATAAACAGAGTTAATGGTTCCCATGTCTTTACGAGACGCGATGTTTCCTAGCAACAATTGTTTGAGAACCTGTTGGGTGTGTGTTTTGTTTATCGTGCCAGGAACGAAATTCACTCATCATGACAAATGTTAACTTCACGTGCTTCGCTCAACAGTTGTGATGACATTCGGAACTCTGCTGTGTATATAGTATATGTTACTACAGTGTCAATATTACTGTTTATAATAATTCTAGCCCCCAAGGTTTAGATAACCGATGTCATAACATAGTTTAGATAAGATTTGTTGTCCCATAGTTGACATAGCACTTGTCATAACATATTTTAGATTACGCTTGTCACTCTAAAGTTTAGATTAAATTTCATCGTTCATCCAATCTTCAAAACACTCTGGCGTCACGCGCCAGTCTACCCAGTTGACAATGGGTACCTGCCTCTGCTCTTGAGTTAGAGAAAACAAAAGCAGCGATAAAGAGAACTGGTCCCCCCACCTCTCGAAGCTGGACCTAGTATAGACTGTCTCTAACACTTCACTCCCCTACTGCAGTATCTGTTATGCGACTTACCTCACCCAATCAGACCTGACTACCCTGTTTTACTTAATGGAATGGTCGTAGATTACATTAGTGTGATATATAAATCCCCCCACCCTTTCTCCAGTGGGTACCGGTACAACTTACTTCTTCGTCTTATGAATTAATGTTATTAGACCTAAAGGTCCTATATATTTGGACATGCGCCCTAATATAACCGACTAAGTTGAACGGGACGTGCCTTGTCAAAACGAGGCAAATTTTTTTTATTAAAATTCTTCTTTGATCCTTAGCCGCCTACTGTCACAGCAGTCAGTGGCCATCACGCCTGGTGGCGTCTTGTAGGGCAGCAACAAACTGCTTCCACTTTGCTCGGTTGGCGGTCATCCTTCGTGCACTTATAGCGCTTCCAGCGTGAACTTTATGCTCCTACACTGATGGTTGTGTGAGTGGGGGGGGGACCCGTAATGTTTCTGTACCAGTTTGTGTTGCACAGAGAAAGCTGCTAGCCTTACGGACATAGTCATTCTTTCCCCTTTACACCGAAATTTGGTACAACCCAGTGGCCATATTATTTACTAGCTCCCACAATATAGACCATAAGACACTCGGCAGTAAATATTTTAGATGTAAACATTTGTTTTTGTGTTTCTGCGTCCTACATTCGTGAAATACTAACTGTAAACATTTGTTTTTGTGTTTCTGCGTCCTACATTCGTGAAATACTAACTGTAAACATTTGTTTTTGTGTTTCTGCGTTCTACATTCGTGAAATACTAACTGTAAACATTTTGTTTTTGTGAAATACTAACTTAAACATTTGTTTTTTTGTGTTTCTGCGTGCTACATTCGTGAAATACTAACTGTAAACATTTGTTTTTGTGTTTCTGCGTTCTACATTCGTGAAATACTAACTGTAAACATTTGTTTTTGTGTTTCTGCGTCCTACATTCGTGAAATACTAACTGTAAACATTTGTTTTTGTGTTTCTGCGTCCTACATTCGTGAAAGACTAACTGTAAACAGTATCCTTAGGAATATTCCGTTCCTATTTCGTTCCACTGATGCCGCGGTGCGTAGCGGGAAGCTGCAGGTTGCGTTCCGATAAGCGTGCGGCACCGTCTCCAGGGTTGCCAGATATTTTCAAGAAATATTGCGAGAAAACTATTTAAAAGTAGCAAAATATAATGCAAAGTAGCCCAATTTGTGTGTGTTTGTGAATATATATATATATAAATGGAGAGAGAGGGGAGAGAGAAAGAGAGAGAGGTAGGTCCTAGATAAACAGATTTAATAAACATAAATATAATATTGCGATATTTAAAATACAGTAATAAGCTTTATTTACATTAGTCTTATATAAATGAAAGCTCACAGCTATTGTAATAATTTCTCTTCCAATTCTTCATCTTCTTTCTCTTCAGATCTATTGTTCGTTTCCTTCTTTACGTCACAACTATATTTTAACATCAATGCCGAAGGCTCAAAATTAAAACAGAAAATGCCTTTTTCTTCCAACATCATTTTGATGCGAAGTATTGGGGCTAAGAAATCTGGCAAATTCATGAAAAGGAGCCCAATCTGGCAACTCTGTCCTGGGCTGTGAGCTCTTGTGTTGCTGGATTTATGTGATGTTTGTCTATCCATCTGCTTGATGGTCTTCCTCGTGCGCTGAAACCAAATCTTCTACTGTTGCTGGGGAGTTGTGGCAATTTATCGGGTTCCATTCGCATGAGATGGCCAAACTACTTAATTTTCTGTCTCATTTTATACTTGATGCAGAAAGTAGTACCGTACCTACAAATGTTGTGCTGTCATCATTTCTCAGTCGTCTCTCCTGGTAAACTTAATGGCTTTTCTTGGGCATCTCCTTTCACAGATTGTGATTGTAATGTTATGATGTATGTATATAAGCATTACCTCGTCATCTACACAAGCACACACATGTTTCAGAGAGCACTCAGTAAAAGCATGTTCAGTTCGTAGCCATGTTTATTTACAGAATATCGTACATGTCAAGATTCGCATTATATTACAATGTGTGGTTCGTACTTTAATGTATTCATATTACATCCCCCCTTTTTTGAAAAAAAAATGTGTGCAAACATTTCCAACGAAATGTTTCATGTGAGAAAGGATAAGTATGTGTAATGCTCAGTGTGAGTATATATGTCACTGTCTGTATCGGCTGGGAGGTGTCACTGTACGGCCAGAACGAGTGGTGTAAAGTGCTGGTGGTTCTGCGGAAGTCCCTTGTTTAGCTTGAGTTGGTTGTGATTTCGGCCTTGACGCTTGTTGGTTTTGTGGGGCACCAAGGTCTGGAGTTACTGCATTGTCTGTTGAAAGCATGGGAATTCTCTGTTCTGTTGTATTCTGTGGGATTTCTCTTATGTCCACTCTGTTCGCCTCAGGAGGTTGCTGCTGCTGTCTGGTCTTAAAGTATAGCTCCTGGGTTCAGGGTTTCTGGAAATGATTGTTGCTTTTGACCATGTGTCATTGTTGTGGTTGTAGGTAGTCACATGCTGACCAGGATATAATGGTGGTAAGTCTTTAGCACATTTGTCATAGTTGAATTTCTGAACTTGCTGACGATGCTGAAGTTGATCATATGTGCTGTCTCTATGTTGTGGACGGAAGTGGACCTTAGATGGTAGGAGGTCTTTAATTCTTCTATCAAACATAAGTTCTGCTGGACTGTCGATCTTACTGTCTACCGGTGTTGTTCTCCATCTCAAGAGTGCTAGGTGTACATCCTCTGTTCTTATTTTCTTCATGATTGACTTGATAGTTTGTATCTGTCTCTCAATGAAACCATTAGATTTAGGGTATCTAGGTGATGATGTTGTGTGTTTGATCTTCCAGTCCTTAGTGAAGTTTCTGTATGCTTGACCTGAGAAATGTGGACCGTTGTCTGATCTAATTTCATCTGGGATGCCAAACATGCTGCAATACTTCTTTGTAATGTCTGCAATAACAGCTGACGGTGAGGGTTGTGGAAGTTTCTCAATGATGGGAAATTTGCTGTAGTAATCAGCAATAATAAGATAGTCATTATTGTCGATTGAGAAAATATCAGTTCCTATAATGCTCCAAGGGCTCAATGGTATGTCTGATGGTATGAGAGGTTCTCTGCACTGCCTATTTGCATGTTCTTGGCAAATTGAACAGTTTTTTACATAGTGTTTCTATGTCCTTGTTTATCTGTGGCCAGTAAACATCTTTCTTTGCTCTCAGTTTGTGTCTTCACAATACCAAGGTGACTATTATGGAGCTGTTTAAGGATGATATCGCGTTGTGTTTCTGGTACAACAATGCGATCTCCTTTAAGGATCAGACCATCTTCGATGCTTAACTCGTCCCTCATCGAGTAGTATGGACGGATGTGTGTTGGAACTTCCCTGATAGAGCTTGGCCATCCATGGTATATCAGTTCTTTGAGAGAGTTAAGGATAGGATCTCTCATTGTGTCTTCTCTGATGTGTTCAAGCCGATTATCGCTAAACTTGACAAAATCAACTTTGATGTTTGGGGTAAGATCTGCTGTCTTGTTGGGGTTTGGTAGTCTGCTGAGAGCATCTGCAAGACCTATATCCTCTCCTGGGATATACTGAATATTAAAATCATAACCTTGTGTTTCCAATAACAGAGCTTGTAGTCGTGGTGGTGCTGAAGCTATTGGTTTTTTATGAATCATCTCAAGTGGCTTGTGATCTGAGAGAATTGTAAATGGGCGGTTGAAAAGAAATGTGTGGAAGCGTTTGATTCCAAAACGTACAGCTAGCATTTCTCTTTCAATGTTTGCAAGTTTCTTTTCGCCAGAACTTAATGATTTGCTTGCGTAAGCTACAGGACGAAGTTCTTTGGCATAGTGTCCTTCAGGATTTTTGTCTGGTTGCAAAAGTGCTGCTCCTAGGCCTTTCAGACTGGAATCAACCATGAGAAAAGTGGGTGCTTGCATGTCATAGTATTTCAAGCATGCATCAGATGATATGAGGGTCTTCAAGTGGTTGAATATGTGTTGGTAGTCTTCTGACCATTCATACGGAGTTTCATTCTGTAGTAGAGATCGCAAAGGTTCTGCAGCAGCTGACAAATTTGGTATGAATTGTGCTAGGAAATTGACAGCACCTAAGAATTGTTGCAGTTCCTTCTTTGTAGCTGGTGTTGGCATGTCATGAATATCTTCAACCTTTTTAGGGTCTGGTTTACACCATTCTGGGTGTACAGCAATCCAAAAAATTGTATCTCCGTTGCCTTAATTGTACACTTTTTGCTGTTGAATGTTAGCCCATTGGCCTGTGCTACATGCATCAAGTTAATCAAGTTACGGTCGTGTTCTTGTTCTGACCTGCCGCAGACTACAATGTCATCCGCAATAGCCACTGTACCAGAACATTGCTCAACAATGTTGTCAATCTTCTGTTGAAAGATGTCTTGTGATACATTCAAACCAAATGGGAGTCTCTTGAAACAATATCTGCCGAATGGTGTTCGAAAAGTTGTAAGGAGTTGACTTTCCTCTGCTATCTCAACACTCCAGTATCCGTGTACAGCATCTAGTTTAGAAAAATATTTGGCATTGTGGAATCTGTGAGTTATCTCTTCCACTGTATGCATTTTGTGTGGACAGCGCTTTAGACTGTTGTTTAAGTGTTTTGGGTCAAGGCAAACCCGAAGAGAACCATCCTGCTTCAGAACGGTTGTGATACTACTACACCAATCAGAATGCTCTTCAACCTTTCTAATAACATCATTCTGCACCATCTTTTCTAGTTCTGTGGCAAGTTTCTGTTTAACATGTATAGGATACTTTCTAGGTGGGTCTATCTTTGGCTCAGCGTTGTCTTTTAAAAAGAATCTTGCCTTTCCTGGAAGTTTGCCTATTCTGTCGAACTGTTCTGGGAATCGCTGTTTAAGGTCATCTACTCCAGTGACGTGTAGAGTAAGATGTTCTTTTTTGTCAGCTTTAATGTTGTTAATAGTTACCACACTCAGCTTTTCGCACATTGGTAAACCCAAAATTGCAGGTCCTTCAACATCTACCAAGTAAAATGTTGACGATGTCCATTCAGAGTCTCTGTATGAAACATTCAAGTGTTTACTACTCAAAAACAGTCTATACTTGTTCCATTGTAAGCTCTTAGCTTTGTCCTGCCACTCCTACTTTTTACATCCCTTGTGGGAAATCCTTGCTCATCCACCTTGTCAGGCATGATCTGTCTGAATATTCTTAAGGGTAGAGTGTTACCTTGGGCACCTGTGTCTATCTTGAACCGAATATATCTTTCTTTGTGCCTTTTAATTCCTGGTATTCGGAATTGTACCTTGCAGAAAGCCTGCGTTCTCTTTGGTTCATTGCTGAAAGTTAGTATCTTCACAGTATCAAAACTGGAAGGATCACTTTCTTCACTGGAGTCAAGGTCCTCAGTCATCATAGAGTGTGTTTGTTTTGATGACTTTCTGCTGTGAAGTTTGTGTTGAGCACTGTCTTGTTTCCTCTTGAAACATAATTTTTATCCAGTGGCCCCTCTTTCTGCAGTAATGACATGTAGAGTCTTTAGCTGGACAGTGGTTTTGTATGTGGTTTAGGCCACAACATTTACACATAGCACCTCTGCTTGTGTTGTGTTTTTCTTGTTGCTTCGAACCAGTTGCTTTGTTTTGTTTAGGTTTATAGCTTTTTACTGCATCCACCTGGGCTGTTACTGTACCTTGCTGAATTTGTTTAATGTTTAGTGCTTGTGCCTCGTGTTTCCTGCCTTCATCCAGAAGTTGTTGTAAATTTAGTGTATCACTCTGGCTCAGTATCCATTTCTGGAACTCTGGCATTGGTGTGCTGAGAAGGATCTGTTCGATAATTCGCTCTTTTTCTTCTTCTTTGTTAAATTTACATACACTTGTTTTCTCCTTGATGCGAGTGAAGAAATCATCTAAACTTTCATCAGGTTTCTGTCGCAGGTGGTGAAGTTCTAATCTTGCCGCTCTAAAGTTCGTGTGCTTTATTATCAGACGTTTTTCAAATTCGTCCAATATGGCTACGGGGTCGGTCGCTGACTCAACAGGCATGGCGGTAGCAAAACTGTTGTAAATTTTCAAACCTTCATCGTCCAATGCTTCTAGGATATATGGAGTTAGGGTTTGTCCTTCCAGACCAGTGGTCTTGGAATATAGATCTATGCGTTGGCGCCATAACAAGAAAGCTTCACTCTTATCGTCTTGACCGGCGAATCTCATTTGCGGTGCGTTGCGATATTGTTTCGCCGCCATGTCTGACTTCGATGACGAAAATTAGCCGAATACTGTACTCACGTGTTATCGTGTAGCTGTTTTGCGTCAGTCCGGTATCGACCGCTGCCACCATGTAATGTTATGATGTATGTATATAAGCATTACGTCGTCATCTACACAAGCACACACAGTAAAAGCATGTTCAGTTCGTATCCATGTTTATTTACAGAAACAATCTTACATGGCAAGAGTCGCATTATATTACAAGGTGTGGTTCGTACTTTAATGTATTCATATTACAGTTTTGCCATAATCCTTTTAAAGAGTTTTACAAGGTCTCCGCAACTTTCATATGTAACGGTGTTAAAATGAAACTGTCTTTGTGAACTAGATGCACTGTCATTACATTTTTATCGGCGTAAAGGCTATCGATTAAAGATAGGCAATTGATTTAATGTTTATCTATACAGTTGCCCTATCCATTCACTATTAGGGAAACAATGCACGCATATCAAATTTATTAAAGTACAACAGTTCGAATTGGCTTACCCTAATCACATGACCTTTAGATCTCCATGCTTTCGCCATATCAGGAACATAGTATTTTATTTCATAAGTATAACATTTTCTATATTTCTTTCAACTTACGTTATGACTCCTAAAGCCTTCACCTCTCTTAGGCTTTTACTGGAATTGGTGTGCCGATAACGTAGACAATTATTCTTATTGTTCTTTCATAATTGGGTCCTCTCGATATCAACCTTTTTTTATTTCTATTCGATTTTTATTGTAACAAGAATATTTCCTCAGGGGTGTCTGGTGCACAGAAAATAATCACATTTAGATGATGGTGAAGATTTCATCACAATAATGGAAGAACTGGGCAACACTGGAGAAAACAATTCTTGGGATGGTATAACACCACACTTTATGGGTCAGGCGACCGGGTAATGGGTTACAGGGTCCTATAAGGCATATGCAGCGAGATCGCAAATTAAGTTATTCGAATACTTGATAGGCTTACATACAGTGAACCATCATAACACCGATATTCAATCCGAGTGGGGGGGGACAATGTGGAAACTCTGGGGGGCATATCATCCTTCTGACTGGTTAATTGGTCATAATCTGTTCTGTGGATTCCTAGATCAGGACACGTGTATTGGTCATCGAGCCATTAAACTGAAACGATTCATATTTGGATGAGGTCCATGCGGACTTCCTGTGGGGGGGGGGTAGTGGGGGAAACCGGTGGGGTACCAAGGAAGAAGGGGTGAAGTAACAATCAGTAGGGGGGTGAGTTTAGGGGGTTCAGGCATATTAGTGGGCGCACGGTCAAATGTAGGGGGGATCGAGTGGGAAGGGTGGGAACATCGGGCGATTTTCTTCATAACGGCACAGATTGTATTTTGCACAGTAACTGTATGATATAAACGTGCGTAAATTTGGCTTCCGAGATTTATTTCAATCAATTTCGAGAGCCATCGAATATATCCCATCAAAATACCGCTCATCATTTCCCTTATTCTTAAGTCCGATACATTTCCTGGTGAACACGTATCGGTAAAATTTCCGCCATCGCTACACTTAAAGTAACAGATCTCATCTGAATACTCACACATTCATAGAAGCGCCCATAAAACTCGAACTCAGAATTTACCCACCAATACCGTAAACCCCCATGCTTTGCATCAGAAAAGAACAGACGTTACAGAGTAGGCCGATGCGCATCTTTAATAAGGGCGCGAACTCCTTCCATACCAACCATTACACATCACCGCAAAGCATAAATTCCACACACCGGGCAACCTTTATGTCGTTAAAACGAGAACTCGGTGCGCCACGCATCACGTTTCAAAACCTTTTCACCCTCCACAATAATATCTTAAATGCGTGATAGAGAATCCAACAAGGAATCCTCACAAATTTGAACCTAACATCATGACCCGGTAACCAAACAAACGTTGAATACAGTAACATCTGTCCGTATCTATATTAGAACAGATACCCCCCGGACCCGCCCCATTGGAACCTCCCGAACGTAGTGTTTCGCTCTTTTCCCAAAACATAATCATGCGTCCTTAATCGAGTAACCAAAACCAATAAATGATTCACAACAAACTTCTGCTCGATCAGGTGGTGAGCTCAAATACTTGCGAACAATGAGGGGTGTACGTGCCTTGCATTGCATACCAAAAAGTAGCCAATACTAAAAATCAATTCTAAACAAACTACCAACCACGGTTACAATCAACTCGAAGACAAATGGCACCACACAAACATCATTACACCCAGATTCCAAACCCCTCCCCAATGCTTAGCTAGGAACCGTACCGTGTAGGCAAGGACCACCACCCAAGGACTGTATACATATTCGTAAAACCACAATGTCAACCGTTGGCGATATTTACCACATGACAAGTTCACTCAATACCATACACCCTAGTACCGCGAAATGGGTCACATTGCGGACCCAATCCACCACCACCCCCTTCGCAGCCACCCAATACAACCCGATGCACCGAAAACCCCTAGACCCAATACTGTACTCAGTGGCTTAATCGTGGTTTGAAAGTGTTTGACAAAGTCTTCCAAACCAGACCATAACTCGCACCATGTAAACAATACATAAGTGTATCAACCAGATACCGAAATTTCAAAACCCCAACTATAAAATATCCTAGCAATCTACGCTAAAAGATGTCTCAATTCTACCGATTTAATGACATGTCGTACCATGGTCAAAGATTAGCGTCAATACCCCCAATACCACCGTCCAGCGAATCCTAAACTCAAGTTGGTCTTCACTGCAATTACAAACCATGTGCTGATGCTGATACATCCGCATGCACGGATCACCTCAATTCATGCAACTCAGGACAGGAGAGTAGTGAGCATGATATAAATGTCCAGGCTTTCTATAGAGAATGAGCACAACCTGAAAACGCTATACATAGCCGCTTACGACCATCCCCTACACAACACCAAATCATAGAATTAAAGGTTCCACGAGAACTACCACCGTTAACAAATCAATCTATCACCGCGCCTCCAAAGACTATTCGGACCATGTTCATCAACTGACACCCCAGGCACTGTCCTCTACACGAGAAACTCCCTAACCATGCTGATGCGCCACGAAAACTAGTATGACCCAAAGACAGTCAAACATGTCACAAAACAAACAGTCCTATCAACCCCAGACCCACAAAGACCAAACAGATACCTAGACCCCAGTATAAAGCAAGGATGTAAACCTAATTAATACGCGAAGCTCCCAAACCACCCAACCAACCACAACGTACCCCTTCACCCACATACGCAACCTAAAAGAATCTGAACCCCTAGGAAGAATCACACCCTCCAACAATAACAACTAGCCTGAAACCCCCTACCACCCTCGTTCACACCCACTCCACGGACTTTCAAAATACAAACCAACCATATCGCAACTGCCATAACCAAACAATCAAACCCTCCCTAACCGCACCACAAAAAAAAACATTACCTACCCCGTTACCATATAGTTACCCCAACCCTCCACAATGTTATGCCCCCATTATACCAAATCCCCCTCCACTCAAATATTACTCTGGCAGGGGATCCCCTATCCCCAAATACCATACCCATGGGAATTCCTAAGTTCCCTGCACTAAGGAAACTGATAATGGAAAGTTCACACTAACAACCCCACCCAGACACCCATAAACTACCAAACCAATGTAACGCCTAGGGAATCCACCCAGGTAGGACCCTCTCAACCCACACATCCCCTCCGCAACAACTACACATCATACCACATAACCACCAACACCATAGCATAACACTACCCAATAACAAACTACACATACACAGGTACAATTCTTCAAATCCACGTATACCAAATTAATAACACACAAAACAACCCCTAAACACCAACAAACTAGGACAATATATATATATATAAAGACACAGGTGATAGTTGATGAGGAAGGGAGGTGGGAAATTGTTATATGGTAGTGAGGGGGTATGTGTGAGTATAGACACAGGAACACAGAGCTACATGATTGTTATGTTGAGGAAGGGAGTGTACAATGATACAGGTAGTGGATTGTACGAGGGAGAGCGTGTGGAGGGTGGTGGGGGAGTAATTAGGGCGAGGTGTGCAGTATGTCAACTTAAGTATATGGGAGACACGGGTACTGTAATAATAAATGTAGATTGACACATCTAGTTTAGAGTTTTCAAGTAGCGGCGAGAGTAGGGTGTGTGTGAGGTGATATTATATAGCTGTGGTGTACAATTGAGGATGTGGAAGGTGTGGGATTGAATTGCATAGGGTGATATGTAGGTGGGGGTGGTACAACATGGGGGGGGGCGTGTTTTGGCGGGGGTGTGAGAGGGGTGAAAGAGGACACAACACACGACATACACACAGAAAAGGGGGGGTGTGGGGTTATATAGGTTAGGGTTAGGATTGTGTTTAGAATAATAAGAGTATGTTTAAGTGGGTTTGGGTGTGGTGGGAAGGATAGAATGATTTGTTTTTATGGGGGGTGGTTTGGGTTATTTTTTTGTTTTTCACACACGTAGACTCTCATGACTGTCTTCAAGTAGATGGACAGACAGGAGACACTATGGATGGACATTGTGGATACGCTATAATGTGCAGCATAGAATAGGATTCGTGTAGGGCAATGGGTTGTAATTATGGGTGATCTAGGTATTGAAGGTATTATTGAGTAGGAGAGGATTTTTTTTATGAGAGATTGAGAGATGTTTGATGAGGAGGGATATGGGGGGTTTTATTTATGAAAATTGATTGGGTTATGGTAATTATATGTGTGTGGATGATAGTTATACTGATGTGGATGTGTTGTGTTATGTTGTTTGGAGAGGTGGGGGTGGTTTTGGTAGGGTAGGTAGGGGGGGGGGGGTTGGGGGGTATGGGACTACGAATTGTTAAATGTAATGGGGGTTTAGGGGATTGTGTTTATGATTGGGAGGATATTTTAGGGGGATGGGAGTTATGTTGTTGAAGTGTGTAAGAGGTAGGTGATTTGGTTGGGGGGGATTATTGTTTTTTAATGTAATTAAGGTATGGTTGGTGTATGGGTAGATGTATTGATTGAGTGACGATGGGGTGGTAGGGGGGGGGGTGGTGATTTATGGGGGGTAGGGGTGGGTTTGGGTATTAGGGAAGGGGTTAAAGAAGAAGGGGGGATGGGGTAAAAGTCCCAGGACAGGTTTTCTATGTTACCTGGGGGGGTGTTTTTTATCAGTGATGTGGAGTTATGTGGGTTAAATGGGGGGTGGTGGTAGAGAGGTAAAGATATGATGATTTATAGAACAGGTCTGTTTATTTAGTGGGAGTACAGTTGTATGGTTCTATTGTGACATATGTGAATTTAGGTGGGTTTACCCGTTATTGTGTGTTTGGGTTATATGCGTTATTAATGTATGAACGATTATAAATGATTTACTAGAATTGCCTGTTAAGACATTTGTGATTTGGTGGTTTAACTGGATTACAATGTGACTATATATGAGAATGGGTTTGGATTATGTGGTAGTAGGGTTTCATATGGTATTTGTTATATGATAGTTGTTTATTGAGGGGCGGGGTAGTCAGGGTTAGATGTTTGTGAGATGCTAGGTACTTATATATCTGTTCTATCTCTTCTGGAAGTTTGTAGTCTCGTGATGATTGATACGATGTATATGTGGTTTATTGATTGGGAGTGTGGTATTAGGGTAACAGTGTCTGTTATATAGTGGTGGGATAATCATGGGTTGGTTTTACGGTTTAATAATCCGCATATTAGACATACTGGGTACACACATGATTGGAGTTTATATGTTAGCGATTTACCAATCTAGTAAAGTTATTTTCATGGGGGTGGTACAGGTAGATTAGTGTGATGTGGTACGACCGATCAGTATATTCTTGTTGGCTAATGACAAATATTGTAGCTAGCGTGTCTGCTATGAGGGGAATTTGTGATGGGCTGAACGTTTTGTTGGGCGTTGTGAGCCGTGGGGTTTGTTGAAAAGGCACTAAAAATGGATGGGTAATGTATCTGGTGGGTCTGGTATTTGTTTTGACGACAGTATGTTACCCCCGAATGTCGTATAGTATGCTATCCCGCGCTTTGATGATTAATTGATAGTGGTGGTGGTGGGTAATATGTTGAGGGCTATCATGTTGGGCTGTAGTTGTGATTATTTCGGGTAATTATTGATAAATCGTTAGGTGGAGGAGTTGGGGATACCTTAAGGGTAATTATGTTATATATGATACATTGGTTATGTGTTGGTATACATTAGGGTAGGATTGTGTGAATATATTGGAAGGAATGGGTTGGAGGGTGTGGTTGGTGATGATATGAAGTTGATTATGTCTGTATATAGTATTGTGGGAGTGGGGTATGTGAGTACCATAAGATAAATAATAAAGTTTCGTTTAGAGTATGGTTATTTGATGTAAACTGAGTCAAACTGAATAGGTCTTGTGTATAGTGTATGTGTATATGTAAATAAAGTGAAATAGGGTAGAAGAAGTTGGTTGTATAGAGAAGTAGTGGTAGGTTTGATTAGGGATAAATCGCGAAGTAGTAATAAGTAATACTCATTTGATATTCTGGAGAGTGACAGGTGATTAGAGGGTATGGGAATATGTAGGTATGGCTGATAGGACGGTTGAGTATGATGCTGGGTCTGTGGGGGGAGGTATTTACGCAATTTTTGGGATATGGAATACACAATGTTGATGTTGCGAGTGGTTGAGGGTGTATGGGGGGGGCGTGCGGGATGCGTTGAGTGTATTGGGATAAAAGTACATGTAGAGGGATGGAGATTGGGAGTAGTGTAGCGGGTGGTAGGGTTTAATAATTTACAAAGTTACTCGGGGGGTGTATTGGTTAGTTTTACGGATAATGCATGAGAGAGTGATGGTCCAGGGTTGCTGGTTAGAGTATGGGGCTATTGGTTCCATCCCCTGACCCTGATGTATGTTGATTGAGGGGTTAATTGGTTTGTTTTTTAGTAAATATGTGGATGGATTGGATAGAAGGATTATGTTGGGTTGTGGAATTAAAGTATGTTATATACCGCACTAGTGGGAGGATGTTATGGTGTTTTATGTTAGGGTACATAAAATGTTATATATGTTTATTGGTGGGTAGGGGGATGTTGGGCCGGGGGGGGGGGTGCCAATGGAATAAGGTTAGTTTTTCATTGCCCGATGATAATGAGATATGAGGAGCGGTGAGGCCGGATGTAGTAGTCTGGTCACCATATATGGGTAAGGACTGTCTGAGTGGGGGGGGACGGGGTGTAGGGACGCCGGGGGGACAGGAGAAGGGACATGGCGGGGGGAGGTCGAGTGAGGGGCTGTTGGAGGTGTCGGAGCGGTGAGTTTGCCGCGGGAATCGTATTTGGGCGAGGGGAGTAGGGGGGGGGGTATGCGGGCAAATGTAGTGTGGAGAGCGACTTCGTGAGGGTATGTATGGTGGCTGGGGGAGGTTCGGGGGGGGGAGGTACGCGAGGGTCGGTTATATAACATGTCTTGTGGGTTAGTCGGTGTATACTTTCGAGCAGAGGTGAGGGGGTTGTGGTGGTGGTCTGGGGTGGTGGTGGGACAATGTGATTATGGGTGTGTGGTGGGTGTTTATGATGTTTGACATACTAGTTAATTATTATTTGGTTGTATTCATTAAAGAACGTTATTAGCCATCTTTTTTCTTTATCTCTCACGTAAGGGAAACCAGTAACCTTTATCCCGGTTCCGCAATAGTGGAAGGGTCGTGGAGGGAATAAAAAGATGAAGAGGGATGGCTCTATCTATGAGAATCATAAGAAATGGTGAGTAGGGTGGTGGAAGGAAGGAAAATGAAAGCGAAAGAATAGAAGTGAAGAAAAAAATAAAGAGGAAAGGTTAAAAAAAAGGGCTATGCGAATTTTAAAAAAAAAGAGACAGGAAATAAAAAAAGTGTATCTAGGAAAATCTTAGCTGGTAATCTATTTTGATCTCTTGCCGTGTGGTATGTAGTTGGTATGTAGGGGGTTAGATTTTGGATGGTAGTGGGAGATTGGGTTGATAGTGGGTAATTATTGAGGTATGTTGCTATGGGGGGGGGAGGTGGTTTCAATAGTTCTGTATATTGACATCGATGAGTGGATATGTATGGTGAAGTAGAAGTATTATTTGTGGTGTGATAGATTCTAGCTGATCGAATTGTGAATGAAATAATTGGTGACATTACCCGTGAAGATTCCTCGTGAATATATCTATGAGGGGGAGTGTACGAGTATATTATCATTCTGAAACGGAAATGTTGTCAGGTGACTGGGTGTAGGATAATTCATTGATTTTAGATTGGGTATTGAAGGATTGTAGCGTGGTCAGTTCAGTTACTTGTTCGGGTAGTCACATATAGGTAGAGATTGTATCTTATTGTTTTAGATAATGCTGGGGGTTAGGTGGTGTTCTTTGGTAGGTTTTATTGGGTGACTGGGGTCTGGAATATAGGGATGTAGTGAGATCTAGGAATTATGTGAGGAGATTTATTAATTGAAAGCTGTTAAGGTATGCAAAGAGTAATGGGTTGGTGCTTGCATTGTACAGCCCATAAAATTGTTGTTAAGCTCTTGTGGTGAAAAGCTGGGTAGTCTCCCGTTTTTGCTATGAAAAGAATCATCGTCGAATTAGGATGTGAATACTTTTAATTTGTAGTTTGGTTGTTGAAGATAGGGTTAGTAGTGGAAGGTTTTGTAGGTAATTATAGGTTATTGTAATAATTGTTAGGTATCTTGTGTTATAGGATAGATGTATGAAAATATATGAGAGGGTGTAGATATTGAGAATGTTATGGTGAATTGAGTATGTGTAGGTTAGGGGTATGATATGTTTTTGGAGTATGGATGGGAATAAAAATAAGATGGTTGGTGTTGAGTGTAATGTGTGTGGAGGAGTTTAGGGGTGATTGATGGGGAGAGAATGGGGGAGAAATGGTGAAAGTATTGTATTATGAAGGATGGTGTTAGAATGTGGAGACACCGTGACATACATGTTCCAGGCTATTGCTGTTTATATGAAGTGGTATATGGGGATACAAAACCCCAGTAGCTAGTGCCCACACAGGGGGTTATAGTGGGGGATTAGTTTGTTTTTTTATAATGATAAGATGAATTGTAAGATTAGAGTTTGTGCAAGTGGCGGACTTGGAGTTATAAGGATGCATTTTTATATAAGTGAAAATGTTGCAAGAGTATGGTTTTTGTATATGATTTGTGGATTGTGTATTTGGTGGTTGGGTTTTAGTTGTAGTGGCTGTGTTGCATAATGTTGGTTTTGATGTTTGGTTGTGTGTTGTTGTTATTTTTGTGTATGAGTTTGTTTGTGGCGTGCTTGGGGGGTTAGGGTGGTGTTTAGAGTAACAGTAGTTATAACAAGGGGGTAATGTGCAGGGTACAGTGTAGACAAACATGGTTGATGTTGGTTTTTGTGTGGGGGGGTTAGTTGATTGTTATATAGGTTGTCTGGGTGTGTTTATGGTGTTTTTTAGTGGCTTAATATAGTTTTTTATTTTTTCATAATACTAAAGGGCAAACACTCAGCCGCTTGTGTAGCTTCTGGGGGGTGTCGTCTGTGTGGTGTGATTAGGGACCATCGGGTAAGGTCTGTGGTTGGAAAACCAAAACAAGGTTCTGGGGTTTACTGGACAGTCTAGACTTGGGGTGAGTTCGTCAAACCGTGTTTGTGAGTGACGGCTTCTTCGAGTTAGGACATCGGTCAGGTCTGTGTAGTGAAACGCAACTCGTTTCTAATTGGTTTGGTAACAGCTGGAAGTGTATGTAATTTGATCAAAAACGTGGTAGTTGTGTGGGTGTTAGTAGGATAGGTAACCCGTTGTTTGGTGGCTGTAATCGGTCAATTTGTCGGCGAGTATTCGCGCTGTCTGAAGTCAAGAAATGTTCAAAATCGGGTCGAGTTGTAGTCGTACTGACCGTGTTTTTGGTAGGAAATGTGTGAGGGTAGGATTCACCTAAATAATCTTCGCACGTTTAGTAAAGTTGGCCTCGGTAAACACTTACAAAACAGACGCAGCCTTCAGACCACTAGCCAAAAGGTTGTTTAAGCATTTTCATCACTTCTTTTGATGTAGACCCAGTTGGTGGGAGCAGTCATTTTCAACGATATGTATCTAGTTGTTAAATTAAATGTGTCTTCCAAGTGTTTAAATCGTATATATCTGGCTTTTTTTTAAGCGTGCCCTAGCTAGATTTGGAATTCGTCGAACAATCGAGCGTGGGTTAGGCACGACGTGATTTCGTCATGTATTGCGTATGGAACAACGACACATGGCTTTATTGAAAGAAACCCGTGAGGAAAAAATAAACTGTCTAGTGATTTCGTCTCTTTTTATCAAAGTGGGGTTGATTTTCACGTAGCCAGGGTTCTCTGATCCTAGGCGCGTAATTAATCAGATCGTTTTGGCGTGTTGTCTAGCCGAAAATGGTAGTGGGACCCGCTGCATAGTACCACCTCGATTGTTTTTGATCAAGATTAAATAAATGGCGTTAGAGCCCTTTCTAAACGCATTGGTGACTACATCTTGTAAATGTCCTGGCGTTGTTAGTTAACAGTCGAGTAGAGTTTCTGTCAGCTATAAAATTAAATCAGGTCCGAGTGTGTAGGTTGGAGGTCCAAAAAGAATCAAAATATTCAAAAGATTACCAAGTCCATTATAATATAGAGCGATCCATGGTCACCACGCGGCGACATAGCTAGGGTCAGTGTTTGATGACGAAAAGCAACGACCGTCTTTGTCGGTGATCGATGCGTGTAGAGGTAATTGTCACGAGCTAACACTTTAAACGAGCCCAGTTCGTTTTAACAAATATGTCTGACAGGAGGATGGTGCGTATCTCGTCCTGTGTTCATTGGCTTTTAAGTGTTGTAGCACGGTCAAAACTTGGCGCGATTTCGAGATCTCCAAGATCGAGTCTGAGCTCGGTCGTAGACGAGAACCTGTAATGGTTCGTGGTGTGACCTCGGCGAATTTTAAGTTCTACTGAGACTGGGCCCGACTTGGCCATCTCAAACTGTCACCGTCTAGTAGACTGGGGGTGAGGTCAAAGGCGTATAAGGCGTAAACCGTGCTTAAAAATGTCTATACTCGAGGTCGTTGCCGGGCGTCTTTACCAACCAGGTCCCATAGCTAGATTCGTCGCGAAGAAGGCTCTCACGTACTGGTTGTGTTCATAATCCATGGACAAAGGCTTGCCACTGACTGTTTTGACGTCCGCGCTGACATTCAAATATATCAGACCAAAGGTAGCGAAATTGAACGGATTTAGCCGTGTACGATCCGTTAAAAAAGCGGACGAAGTTGACTAGTCCAATCACGATCCGTTGTAGGTGTTTTGACTGGAGAGAAACAGATTATCCTGCATGTGCGATAGCATACTTCTAGGGCTAGAGAAAGGTTTTAGCACAACTCGTTTCAAGGGGTACTTGGCATTAGCTGGGACCAAGGCTTTCTCGTGGGCGAGAGAGACGGCGGGAGTTAATTTGGCTTTCCGGAAAACCAAGGCCGCATAAGTTATAATAGATTTATATCCAGCGGTGGGGTCCTGGCCCAGCACGTTGAAGGCATCTTTAGACGGAGGTGAGTTTTTTACTTTAACTGTCACAACCATTTAACAGTAACGATCTTGAGCAAAGATATCTGAATGTAAACGACCCATCAATATCAATCTCCTGAGAAACCAGCCGCTATAATGTCGACGCAGTCTTAACACCGTTGTTATTGTCACCAATTGTGTCCGTAATAAAATTTGGCGTGTCCTTGAAAACAGAGCCGATTCAGATGGCCTCGTTTTGGGTTCCTCCCCGTAATTCAACGTGCTCGATGTAAGCTCTATAAGGGTAGGTGTTCTCGCTGGGTGTAATCAGCGTGTCGTTCAGAGAAACGTCGACTTGGGAGAATAAACTGTGCAGGTAATAGTTTTGATCGGGCCACCTCTGCGTCAGCGGGTAATGCACCGCCGCCATTAGCTAACGTAACTTTGGCGCGCACGTGTAGAAAAGTAAATTGAACAAATCTAGATAAGGTCCACACCGTTTCCCGTAAAATTAAACAAATTCCACCCGGGCTCCGGGGCTAAGGCGGGGCGCCAAACGGAATGTATCTCCACAAATTGTCCCTCTTCTACGGCTGTCTGCGTTGGTGGGTACGCTAAACAAATCTAGACCACTGTGAAGACATCTCGCACGAGTTTTGGGGTGAATAAGCAGCCATCATTTCAAATATATCAGAGTACCGTCTTCGCTTCTTTTCTGGTGAGATATGAGATAGACCGAGCTCGTTACTGCGTTTTATATGCGTTTCGGCTCGCACTTTCTGTGGGCAGCTCTCGTTTTTCATTTCTACTTCTAAGTCATACCCGCTACCCGATTGGTTAGTGGTGGAGGTGTTTCAACCGCTCCCTGGTAATAAACGTTGACCAGACTCCTTGTCTCGTTCGCGAAATTGCCTCGCCAACATTTCTGCCGCTAACGCATCGCTCGCGACCTGTAGACCGGTCCCAAGTCCCCCCCCCCTTCTCTGAGTAAAGCTTGGAGCCTCCAGTTTTTTAATCCACGGGAGAACCATACGACCGAGCCCGCCGTAAAAAACTACCCAAAACATGTCTCTCTTGACTCTTCTGCCTCCGATAAACACTGCAGGCATCCCATGGCCAGCTTTGGTTGCAGTAAAACTCCTCATACATCTTGGGTTTCGTCGGATGGGTACGTGTCTCACCATTATTTTTCTAGTCAAAATCAAACCGTCTGTGAGTTCGGAAGTGTAAGTGTCAACAACGAAGCTCCGCTAGTGAATGGGATAGTTCTTACCCTGATCGTTAGTTAAAAGGATTTCCACCGCGTCAAACGAAAAACGTGCTCAGGGTAACGTAGTGGGTATTTGTCGTAAATCCTGAAAACAGAAGCATTAGTCCTATCCAAAATAGGCACAATCCGTAAACAAAGGGACAGAGGCAATCTCCAACCCGTCTCGCCACAACGAGATCGCAAGTACACGTAATACATTTTTTCATGTCGCGATCCATTTGTATCAGTTTCAGTCTCACCTCGTAGTATTGGTCAATTCTGTGGCGAACGAGGCAGGAAATCCTAACATGTGGGTTTTCAATGTCTCGCTAATTCTAACTTCAACCTTCGGATCATACAGATTCAAGGTGGCCTTATTATTGTTTTAAAATGGAATCTAACTCGGGCTTTTTCATCCGCCTAAAAAAAGCAAACGATTCCTTTCGATCAGCGTGTGTGACCGGTGTATAGACCCCATCGGGTAACGTGAGTATTATAGACACCATCTTCTTGTTGTTGGAAAGTAATGTATCCATACATCATCCTCTAGCACGTTAAAATAACTTTTTGGGAAATTGAATCTCAACCAAACCAACCTCATTAACCGCGAACCAATTTGACGAAAAAGTGACCGGCGTTATTGTTTGGGTATATTTTCATCGAGGCATTGCTGGGTAAAGTCACGTAAAAACTCATCCTATCTTGGGGTTAGGTAACATGTAACCCAGACAACTGCTCATTAAAGCGATCCAAAACTTACCGTCTGGTCCCTCTGCGTTGCTCCGACTCAGATTGAATAATGAGACCCCGATGACAACATATATAACGATCATCTGACAGAGGAAAACGATCTCTATGTCATAAAATTAACAAGTGATACAACGTAAAAATATCTCCAAAGGATAAAATATAGGGATAAAAAGAATGCGTAAGTTACTAGAAGGCATGATCGCCCACGCCGCGGGTCACTACCCTCCATAAAAATTGACTTGCTAGACGGGAAATCAAAACGGTTACCATTTGAACGGGATGAGAACGGCGGATCAAAAGGGAAAAAAAATGACTGAAAAATTGCGTGAGACTAGCAAGGCTAAGGAGACGCAATTGGGGGGGGGGGGGGGGGGGGGGAGGGGGGGGGGGGGGGGGGGGGGGGCGGGGAGGGGGGGGGGTAAGGAAAAAGTCACGTTCCCCCAAGTTGACATAAAGTAAGGAAATCGACAGAAGGGACCTTGGATATGATACGCCACAGTCATTTATTGGACGCTTTTGCGATACCAAGCCTTTTATTTGAATTCAGCGGCAAACGCAGATGCTTGAAATATTACAAAATTTAAAAAGTAACTTTTTTCTTAATATTAATGTTAGGAATATAAAAATTAGCTGGCCGGATGGCCCATTCTGAGCAGTGAAATAATATGCTTTTAATTATACAGACGGATAGCTAATAATGAAGATAATGACAAAAGACTGTGTTGATCACATCAGCGAAAGACTGCATTGAATCAAACATGTCACTAATTTGCACAAAAATCGCGACCTTGAGACGCAAGTGTTCAAATCTAGTTAGAATGAAAGAGAAGGGACATTGGTGGGAGCTGTGGCTAAAAATAACTTTTCAGGCAAATTTGTAGAGGGGATGGATAGGTTGGTTCAAAAACCAAGTACGTTTTTGTGAAAACGCAAGTAGAGACGGACGGACTAACAGATAAAAATCCATACTTGACTGAAGCATGACTGAAATGACTTTAGTGTAGGAAATTTGAATTTAAAAAAACCAAGGCATTGATTGGCCACAGACAATCATATTATCCGCGCTCAGACGAGCTTTTTTGCCATTCCGCAATAGTTGTCCAGTGATAGACACAGTAAATTTTAAGTGTGGTGATTTCAAATGAAGTTAATAGAAATAAGTTCAGGGACGCCATACTATAGCCAGCAGCTCAGCTGAGTTTTGCTAGCATTTCTGTGTTCTTTATTCATAATCTGGTAAGATTGAAATTATTTCTTTGTATATTTTGAATATTGTTTAATGTTTCGAGTGATTTGATACTGCCATATCGAAATCTAGCCTTACAAACAAGTAAGGATTTGCTCTAGACCCCCACCCCCCCCGCCCTAGTTCAGGGTCTAGGGACAAACAATATAAATAAACTCCAGCAAGGATTAGGAAGGACAGATCAAGTGTTGAGATCAGTGGAACATATCACCTATCCTATCCTAGGGCAAGAAGCTAATAAACATATTTCTGAATATGTAGTCTGGGAGAACTTATCCTATGGGAAACCAACTTGGTAAGATGTGTTGTATGGTCAGAGAGATCTGACCCTGTCTAAATGGCGTTATTGTAAATTGTTACGTGTAGAAGTGGCTCCTTAGGTAAGGTTCTGAACCTAAACCAATACTTTATTTCAGAGCTGTGAGTTTTTTTATGTTGACACCAAAAGGTGGTGTCAAATGCTGGGTAGATAATTGACAGTGAGGACCCGTGCAGTGTCGCATCTCGGCAGAACAGCCTTGTATTGCCCCCAAGCCCGGAGAGGTGGGGCCACCCGATATATTGCCCCAAGCACGGAGAGGTGGGGCCACCAGATTCCAGCACCAGAACTACTCTTTCAAAGTTACGTAAGCAGGCTGGTCTGCTGGATTTGCACCAACTTCATAGACATAGCACCCAAAGTGAATTACTACTAAAACATCCCATTTTCTTCCATCATTAATGGACAATGGTTGGTAGGCTTAGACAGGGAGGGATGAAGCCACCCCAACAGCACATCTATTCATCGTTCTCCCAGGGAAAATAAAACTATGAACTGTAGAAATAATAACTACTCGTGAAAATTATATACGTACACACCTTTTATTTATCATGTCATTTATTCATGCCATTCACTCATAAATTCTAAAATCTTTCATATGTTCTGGCCAACATAAAACCTTGGTTCAGAACAAATAAATTTAAAAAAAGATTTAATTTCTAAAATTTCACCAGCTGAATTTAGTTCATTGTGTTCTAAATTTTATTGATAATATTATATTATTTAATATCTGTGTGTGTGTGTTTGTATATGTCAATACAACACATTACATTCAGTACCCTAGATTGTAACGTAGCCACATTCATTAGAAAAAAAAGATAGGTGTGAGGTCGTAGTGGTAGCAAGAAAGGCCTTCTGAAAATTCACAGCTACATTTTATCTCAGGAGCCTTCACAGCTGACCTCATACATCACACTTAGTAATATCACCATCATACAATACCATCAAACCCACTACACTCTAGTCGCGGGACTAGTTTCCCAAAAAAAAGGCCAGAACGAGGTTCTCGTGGTCTTGGGAGGGGGTGGCCTCAAAACTGGGGTGCTCACGTCTTCTTCAATATCCATCAGTCTCGATATCTCGCTAGCTGTTTGGACGAAATCCAGCTGTTGAATGACGAGTTATAACCGAACCATTTGACTAAATATTCTTTTACACCCCTGACACCGCGGCGTTCCTCCAAAATGGACTCGATTCGATAAACTGTCTTGTCGCCGACTCGTTGCAGCTCTTCTTGGTAAAAAGAACCTTTCAATTCCTCACCCGAATCATCTTTAAGGACGTACGTAACCGGTCTTGTTTGGTTTTGTCGGCTGATCGTAAACAACTCTTCGGTCCAAGCCGGCGTATAACCCTTTTTAAAAGTTTGTCTGGCTTGGGCGATCCGCACGCGATCACCAGGTTTAAAATAGACTTTTCTACCGACGACGTCAGGGGTCGAATACAAAGTACGCCATATTTCTTCTTGATTGTTCGGGGTAACTTCCACCGGTGCCATCTTAATACTCCGATGATACGAATTGTTGTAATTGTGGACCAGTTGTTGTATCACGTCGACGTAGCGAAGACTGTTGGTTTTTGTAAAGTCTTCTTCTTCTTCTTCCGTCCTTAGCCACCGACCGTCAAAGCAGTCAGTGGCCATTACGCCTAGTGGCGTCTTAGGGCAACAGCAGATAGGTTTTCTTTGCCATTGTTTCCCATCACGCCTAGTGGCGTCTTTAGGGCAACGGCAAATCAACCCATTTGCTGTTGTTTCCGTAATCGAAGTGACTGGCAAACGGGTGATCAGCCCGTTGATTTTGGTAAAGTAACGCCACGTTTTTTCTTTGAGGGTTCGATTAAACCGTCGATAGCTGCTTTGGTATCCTCATTCTCCGTAGTGAAGAAATGGACTTTCTCGTTTTTAAGAAACTTTAAGAATATTTTGTTGACAAACTCACTGCCTTTGTCTGTTTGAAAATTTATCGGTTTGCGACTGTTAAAAATTGTCTTTACCGCTGCTACTAAAGCTGTCCCAGTCTTGTTTTTCAGACGAACAGCCCAAGCGAATTTACTAAACACGTCAATACACGTTACTAGATAGGAATACCCATCGTTGAATCTTTTTAAACCACGCAAGTCAATTAAATCAGCCTGGAACTGTTGATCGATACCTTCTGCAATGGTTGTGCGTCGTTTAAATTTTCTGCGCACCGGTTTGTGTAGGGTGTAGCTGTCCTGATGGCCTAGCCACTCTTCAATTTTCTTACGACTAAGTTTGTGTGCCACGTTGTAAGGGGGCAATTCCACCATAAGCTCCAGGGCGTTTTGGATCGTAGTAATGTTGTTTTAAAATCACTTCTTTGGCCATGCTTTCCCACTTTGGTGTCTTTTTCCTTCTTCTGAGCGAATACGACGATGATTCTCGCACTTTACTGCTCACCTTTTTTCGATTAGTGGGCGTGACGGGTGGTGACTGAGGAGTTTTGTCCACGACCTCCTCTTTAAGTACAGTGGGTTGTTCGTTGGTTTGTGTTGGTGGTTTAATATCGACGAGACCTAGAGGTACGTGTCTGTACTGTTCTAGTCGAGTCAAATAACGCTGTAATGTTTGTTGGTAGAGTCTAGCCTTGTCACCGATTGGCAGATCTTGTTGATTCAAGACTAGTTGCATTTGCGTATCCAATTCTCCCAAGTTATCTCTTAGTGCATCGGGTGGTCTATAAGGTTTTTCTAACAAACGAGGATCCATCAAAACCATTTTCTTAGCCATTTTACAAAAAACCTTTTAGTACAGATAGTATTGGGGTTAACAACGCAGAGTCTTTTGAGCGAGACTTTCTTCTTGGTAAGGGCTCGTAGGATGTTTTTGTAACGACGTATACGTCTCTTCTGATTGGGAGTTAGTGTAACGTTACCTTTTAAAACGTTGTGACAACATTCACAGAGTGTTCCTACCAGCTCGGGTGATGCTGTTTTCATAACAGCCTTGATGACTGGTGGTTTGGCTGTACCTAGAAATTTTAACATATCAGCATGTTTTTTTACTTTTTCTGCCATCTCGTTACTTGGGTACGTAAACAATATGTTGTTCCTCTGGGAAGATTCTTGAACAAAGCCTTAGATTATCTGGTGTATCTTGACGGAGATCGATTAGCAAATAGCCGTGTGCAACCGATGTCGCGTCCTTAAAACTATCTTGCACATAGGCAGTCCGACCTGGGTACATCTGTTTAGCTAGATTAACAATCTGCGATCCATCGCGTGGATTTTTGAAAAGCACAATGTAATGAGAATTCAAACTAATGGTTCTGTGTTCTTTGTTCTTGCCAAATAAATTTTGCACCAGATAAAATACGCTTATATTTTTATGATGAGACTTTTTTGTAAATAAACTAGTTACACGCTCGTCTGTTTCGTTCATGAGGTCATCGATAATTACCAACCGTCTCTTATCACCTGTCCACTGTTCAATATCGGGCAGTCCTTCAATAAACTGAACTCCAGTCATGGAATTGTATAAAGGTTGCCATTCCCCGTAACACCAAATAATCTCATCTGGTACGACTGTGACCATATCCTTGATATGTGTTAGAAAACGCTGGACAAAAACAGTCTTCCCAGACCCACTCGGCCCACTAATTAAACAGGTAAAAGGATGTACGAATCTCGTGTCCATATTTAATAATGATAACTTTCACTTACAATCAGTTATTTTATATCAAAGACACAAACATTGTGAGAACAAAAAATGTGACAATTACTGTTCAAGAATTTGAGAATCCCTGATCTACAAGGTGGGAAGTGTAAAACATTGTGAGAACCTTTGGAGTAACGTGAGAATCAAACATTGTGAGAACCTTT
The DNA here is from genome assembly GCA_024509875.1 of Oreohelix idahoensis. Classification (NCBI taxonomy): domain Eukaryota; kingdom Metazoa; phylum Mollusca; class Gastropoda; order Stylommatophora; family Oreohelicidae; genus Oreohelix; species Oreohelix idahoensis. The sequence goes on from JAMPIV010002187.1 coordinate 41,701, forward strand.
GGAGTAACGTGAGAATCAAACATTGTGAGAACCTTTGGAGTAACGTGAGAATCAAACATTGTAAGAACCTCTGATACCAACATGTATTGAGAATCAAGAATTTGAGAACCTTTGGAGTAAAAAATGTAAGAACCCCAGACACCGACATGTATTGAGAACCACTGATCAAGAATTTGGGAATCACTGTGTAACAAAATGTAAGAACCTCTGATACCAACATGTATTGAGAATAAAAAAAAAACGTAAGAATCCCTGATCAAGAATTTGAGAATCACTGGAATTTAAAACATACACTTTTAAACAAATTCGTGTGTTAAAAGTTAACATAAATATCTCTTTTTTTGTTTTCTTATATATCAATTTTCTCTCTTTCTCTTTTAATATATATACGTTTTAGTCTAAAAATGTCTCTCTCTCTCTCTCTGTCTTTCTTTCTCTCTTTCTCTCTGTCTTTCTTTCTCTCTCTCTCTCTTTCTCTCTCTCTCTCTCTCTCTCTCTCTCTCTATCTCTGTCTCTCTCTCTTTCTCTCTCTATCTCTCTCTCGCTCTCTCTCTATCTCTATCTCTCTTTCTCTCTCTCTCTCTATCTTTCTATCTCTCTCTGTCTTTCTGTCTCTCTCTATCTCTTTCTCTCTCTCTCTCTCTCTCTCTCTCTCTCTCTCTCTCTCTCTCTCTCTCACTTTATTGTTTATTTCAAAATACTTGTTAGATATTTTTTTTATAAACCGTTTTAAAATGGTCCCAAAAAATGTTCGTACCATTCTGTCTTTCTCGGCAACCAGACATCTGCCTGTGTCACAAACAAAATGCTCGTAATTTTATCTTGGTACGTGTCACAAATGTTTGCTAATGTAGAAGTCCCACAGTCAAGTTATAAACAGCTGTTCCCTGGGTAAACAATTACCAGCGGTTTTCACTGTGGATCGATATTCATCCGTGTCAAATAAGACATTAAGAGCAACAGTGCTGTTTGTGTAAGTATTATATTACCAGGTGAAACAGGCTGTTTCATAACACCTGCACAGTGAGTAAACATTGGTGGGTTTTCGGTACGTGATAATTTACGAGAAACTGTTTGCGAGCAATAACAGGTGTGTAAGGTCATTGAACTCTGAAACAAGCGCACTTTATTTTGCCATATAATGGTGTATTGTCTTCAGACATATCATTCAATCATCAGAAACTGATGCGGAGACATCTCTGAACGAACACTGAAAAGAACCACTTGTTTTGTCATACCTAATAGTATGTATGCGTTTTGTTAAATATATGTCTGTATATTTAAATATCTGTTGTTCGGAGTATTTTCAAACACTGTGAGGACTACGCAAAGTTCTAAATATGTGTATTCGTCTGTTTTATTTCTTTGTTAAATTTACTTCTTAGTTACAAAACAAAAGGACAACTAATTTTCGTTAGGATGTATATCTTTAAAAATATCTGTTTTTTCGTGTGTTAGGGTGTAAAATTATTTAATAACATTATAAAAAGGTTTTAGTTGATTGTTTGTATTAAATATTTAAACAAAAAGATAAGAAATAACACTGTGTTTATTCTGTCTCTCTCTCTCTCTTCTCTCTGTCTCTCTCTCTTTCTTTCTCTCTCTCTCTCTCTTTCTCTCTCTCTGTCTCTCTTTTTCTCTCTTTCTCTCTCTCTCTCTCTGGCTCTCTCTCTTTCTATCTTTCTCTGTCTTTCTTTCTTTCTCTCCCTCTCTCTCTCTATTTAACTGATTGTTACATATATGTATTTTATTCTCTTTCTCATTGTCTCACTCTCTCTCTCTCTATCTCTCTATCTTTCTATCTCTCTCTTTCTTTGTATTTAATTTTATGTGTAAGTAACGATGTTCTGTGTTAAGATGTTAAAATAATTATTTCTATTTAATAGCATTATAAAACGTTTTAGTTGTTTGTTTATGCGTGTGTTGTGTTAGGATGTATATCTTTAAAAATATAAGTGTTTTCGTGTGTTAGGTTGTTAAATATCTCTAATAACATTATAAAAAGGTTTTAGTTGATTGTTTGTATTCGGTAATCTGTGTTAGGCTGTAAAAATATCTCTAATAGCATTATAAAAAGGTTTTAGTTGTTTGTGTATTGTATTAAATATTTAAACAAAAAGATAAGAAATAACACTGTGTTTATTCTGTCTCTCTCTCTTCTCTCTGTCTCTCTATCTCGCTCTCTTTCTCTCTCTCTCTCTCTTTCTCTCTGTCTCTCTTTTTCTCTCTTTCTTTCTCTCTCTCTCTCTCTGGCTCTCTCTCTTTCTTTTTCTCTCTTTCTCTCTTTCTCTCCCTCTCTCTCTCTCTATTTAACTGATTGTTACATATATGTATTTTATTCTCTTTCTCATTGTCTCTCTCTCTCTCTCTCTCTCTCTATCTTTCTATCTCTCTCTTTCTTTGTATTTAATTTTATGTGTGAGTAATGTGTTTTCGTTTCTATTTCACAGATGTCTTCAATTCAAAATGTTTGTGGCCAATGCAGCAAATCTTTTACTCGATCCCGTGATCTCACGAGACATATGCGGACAGTACATGCTGAACCGACACACCCCTGTCGTGTGTGTCCTGTAGTCTTTGTAGGGCCTGAGGCACTCCAACAACACATTGAAAGTGTTCATGGACCTGCGGCCCCGAGATCCTCCACAGTGGAAGCCACTGCACCATGGGGCGCTATAGACGACTAAGTGGGGACCACCACTGCAACGGCGTCCGCTACAAACGTCCCAGTGGGGACCACCACTGCACCGGCGGCCGCTATAAACGTCCCAGTGGGAACCACCACTGCACCGGGGGCCGCTATAAATCCCTCAGTAGGAACCACCACTGCACCGGCGGGCGCTATAGACAACTCAGTGGGGACCACCACTGCAACGGCGTCCGCTACAAACGTCCCAGTGGGGACCACCACTGCACCAGCGGCCGCTATAAACGTCCCAGTGGGAACCACCACTGCACCGGGGGCCGCTATAAACCCCTCAGTGGGAACCACCACTGCACCAGGGCACAGTCTGACGTGTCCCCGCTGTGGAAAGACATTTACCCGCCGTGATGCATTATTACGTCACATAAAAACAGTACACACAACATTGCTATTGGATTGTGCCCTGTGTGACAAACAATTTACACGTACTGATAATTTACAGACCCACATAAAACAACAACATCAGACTGTCCCAGCACCAATATCAGGTGCCCCACCAGGTGCCGAATCATCAACCCACCAACCAGCATCATCATTGGGGCACCAACAGACATCACCAGCAGACATCACACCAGACTCAGCATCAACATCGAGATCGGGGCACCAACAGACATCACCTGCTGCAGCAGGCACCACACCATCAACGAGCACAACAACAACTTCAAGCCCCATCCCATCCCACCCACCAAAAAAAGGCCAGACCAAGAAACGCCCCATGACCAGCACCCAAACCCATATAAAAAAAACCCGTCTCCCCACTGAAGAAGACTCTTTAGAAGACTTACAGGATGACATAAAACAAATCTACATTGACAACTGGCAAGCTATTAAAACACACTCCAATAAACATAAATATCTGTCCACTTTCACTTTTTTCAACAGACCAACAGAAAATATGGACTGGGACCGTCTCTTGCTCCCTGTCTTTACACAACAGACAAAAAGATTCAAAATAAACTAGTTTTCACATTATCCTGAGGCATAGAGAAACAAATGACCTCCGTTTTTTTCATTCTTCCCATAATAACACAGTCGTCTTAGATCAGCCACACTTAGTCAACAACATCACAGATTTCAATGCTTTTCTCTCACAGTTACACGATAGCGATATTGTCACACAAGCACAGTTAAACCGACCAAACACAAAATACTTTGTCGAAGCCATCCCAGCCACTTCGTTCTATCTGTACCATATCCAAGACTTTCCTATTGGCTGCTGCATACAAGACATTCCCTCTTTCATCATGGACAATCACCACATCCATACATTACAACACGACTCACATTCAAAACCATACAGTGATAACTTTTGCTTTTTTAGATGTTTAGCCGTTTTTAGGGGTGGTGCCGTTACAGACGTTAGAAAAAGCACGCGCCGACTAGTCGAACAGTGGCAAACACAGCAGGGACTTATGTCCCTCATCGATTTCCCCGGGGTTAGTTTAATCGATATGCCCCAATTAGAAAAATGTTTTAACATAAATATTGATATTTTTGAATTTGACGACGAGGAAAACCTGACCCCACACTTAGAGGTAGCGACACTTTTCCAGACACGTTGCGTCTTTTAATGTTTAAGAACCATTTCATGTACATAACAGATATCGATAGGGCCAGTAACTCTTTTTCGTGTCCCGATTGCGGTAAGTTGTGGAAGGAGTATTACCGACTGGTGCGCCATGAAAAGCACTGTACCGGCTCTAAGCGAAGAGAAACATTTAGAGGTGGTGTGTATAATCCCCTAGAGACCATTTGGGACTTAATCAAGGAGGAGGGCATAGACGTAGACACAAAATTCGTCTTCCTGTATCGCGCCACATTTGACTACGAGTGTTTTTTTGAGAACACTGTAGTACCCAGTGGTAATGCCACTACCTACACGGCCAAACACGTGCCCCTGTCGTGTTCGGTGGCTTCTAACGTCCCCGGTTTTGAGGAACCCGTGTGTTTTATCACAACGAGTGATCCGCAAGAGTTGGTCAATACGATGGCTGACCATCTGCTCAAAATTGCCGCGGCCTCTTATGAGATTCTGCGTGCGTATTTTGACGACGTTTGCATGCAACTCAAGGCTTTAGAGACGATCGGTAATTCAGACGGGCTCCTTACTAGATTAGAGGGTTATTTGGGGCAGCTACCGGTGTTAGGTTTCAATTCGGGTAAGTACGACGTGAACGTAATCAAACCGTATCTCATCCGATATTTCATGGGGGAAGACTTCCAATTTTTAGTCAAGCGAAATAATAATTTTATGTGTATTGCCACTAGCGACTTAAAGTTTTTAGATATAGTCAATTACCTAGCCCCCGGTTTTAGCTATAGCAAATATCTCGCGGCGTACAACGTTAAAGAAACCAAAGGATATTTTTGTTACGAGTACATAACAGATTTAGCAAAGTTAGACGAAACCGCGTTACCACCCCACTCGGCATTTTTTTTCCAAACTTAAAAATACTAACATTTCCGCCGACGAGTACGCCGAATGCCAGAAGGTGTGGGCCGAGAACCACATGACCACGTTACGCGACTTTCTGACGTGGTACAACAATAAAGACGTGGTCCCCTTCCTGGCAGCGTTAGACCGACAAGTTAGTTTTTACGCGCGCCTAGGTGTAGACATGTTTAAAGATGCGATCTCCGTGCCCGGTGTCACGTTAAAGTACCTCTTCAAAACCCTCCCGCCCAACGTCATGTTTTCTTTATGTTCGAAGCAGGAGGTAGATTTGCATAACATATTGCGCCAAAACATCGTCGGGGGACCGTCAATTATTTTTCACAGGTTCCACGAGCAAGGCAAAACCCGCATTAGAGGTGGCAAAACGGTTCAAGCCATTAAAGGTTTTGATGCCAACGCCCTTTATTTGTGGGCGTTGATGCAGAAAATGCCCACTGACTTTCCCGTTAGACGGTCCAAGGATGATGGTTTCAAGCACCACAAACTCCACAAATATACCGTGCAGTGCCGCGACTATTTGGCTTGGGTCTCCCACCAAAAAAAAGTGACCTTAAAAACCCAGTTTAACGGACGTGAGAAGGCGTTGGGTGATGTATGCGTTAGGGTAGACGGTTGGGACAGATACTCTCGAACCGCCTACCAGTTCCATGGGTGCCTATTCCATGGCCACCCTAACTGCCCACTAACCACCGGTCGTGACGTTAACCCAGTCAACAACAAACCATTGGCTGAGTTGTACGCAGATACGGTGGAAACAAGTTCTTATTTACGGGGCCATTGCAGCGTCAAATTGGTAGAAATGTGGGAATGCGAGTGGCAGGCATTGAAGAAAACCGACCCAGCAATCCGTCGTTTTCTGAACGCCACCTTCCCGAACCAGAAACCATCTTACACGAAATGTCGGTACCCCCTGACAAAAGAAAATATTCTCGCCTCGGTGCTGGACGAGACCTTGTTTGGCCTAGTCGAGTGTGACATCCATGTCCCCGACTCTTTAAAAGACCATTTCTCTGAGATGACGCCCATTTTTAAGAATGTTGACGTCACGAGGGAAGATATTGGGCCTTTCATGCGGGAATACGCCGAAAAACATAAACTTCCTGACTACCCCCAGACGGACGTTGATCGGGAGTTATGTGGGCAAAAAGATTCTGTTGGCGACACCTCTGCTTCGCTGGTACCTAACCAAAGGTTTAGAAGTCACCTGTATCTACCAGGTGCTTGAGTATACACCCGTGACGTGTTTCAAACGGTTTGGGGACACTGTTTCGAACGCGCGTCGACAGGGTGATACTGATCCTGCCTACGCCATTACCAGCGAGACCATGAAACTGCTAGGTAACGCGGCTTACGGCAAGACATTAACCAATAAGGCGAAGCATGTGGATGTCTCGTACACGATGGCGAGGGTACCTCTGACCAAATAAACTCACCCCGCTTTAGGAAAATGACGTTAGTGACGGACGAGATTTTTGAAGTAGAGAAACTGAAACAGACTATATGTTGGGACCTCCCCGTTCAGATAGGATTTTTCGTGTACCAATACGCGAAATTACGCATGTTAGAATTTTATTACGACTGTCTAGATAAATTTGTAGATAGGTCAGACTTTCAGTTGTGCGAGACGGACACAGACAGCCTTTACTTGGCCCTTAGCGCGAACAACTTAGCGGACGTTGTTAAGCCCGCTTTGCGACAGGAATTTTATAGCTCCTACCACCAGTGGTTCCCCGCCGAAGCATGTCCCGACCATAGACCCGTTTTCGTTGCTACCGAGGGTAAAACGCGCGCCCTTTGTCAGAAATGCCGCGAACAAATATTATTCGACAAGCGGACACCGGGCCTTTTTAAATTAGAATACGAAGGCAGAGGGATGGTTTCCCTCTGTAGCAAGACATATCACTGTTTTGGTGACTACGACAAAACCACCACCAAAGGACTCAACAAACACCACAACAAAGTAGACAAACACACTTTCTTAGACGTCCTCAACACACAACAGGCACAGGGTGGGAAAAATATCGGGTTCCGGGCACACAAATCCTCCATCTACACATATGAACAACACCGCAACGCCCTATCTTACTTTTACATAAAACGACAGGTACATCCCGACAACGTCACCACCTCACCCCTCAACATTTAAACTGTCTCTTTCAGATACCTACAGGTATATACAACACCTCTCTATTTCTTACGACGTGACAACCCCCCTGCCTCAAGGTCTGACCTGTACCCCTGTGATAATGTATAAAAAATCTGTGATATACATACATCTGCCTATATAAATATGTATTATTGCACATTCATATGTGAAAATATCAATGTTTGATAATGATAAAAAATACTGTGTTTCCTATATAATTGTATATTCATTTGCTACAAAATTACTGTACAATGTATTACGTTAAAAAATACTATATATATTACCATACTCCTGTTTGATACCACAAAAACACTATTGAATATAAAATAAAAACTATATTAACTAAAACGCTTTTTTGTTACCTATATATCGTCTAATTGTTTGTCTAAACGTTCGTCTAAATGTTTGTATAACTGTTTGTATAACTGTTTGTATAACTGTTTGTCTAAATATAACGTATACATATCGTCTTCTTGTTATGTAAATATATCCTATTGTCTTCCTATTATCTAAAAGTCTCAAACTGTTTGTCTAACACAGCCACTACCTAAGTTGGCTATACTAATAACAATAATATATTAAAAAACCACCATCTTGCAACATTTTCCTTATATAAAAATCGTCTTCTTGTTACCTCAAGTCCGCCATCTTGCCACATTTTCCTTATATAAAAAGTCATGCAATACAACAACCTACTTATCTCCCCCTTGTTATCTCAAGTCCGCCATCTTGCCCCATATACCCTCTTCTTGTTATCTCAAGTCCGCCATCTTGCGCCACCACCGCGCGCCACCTGGCGTTTTTGCTATATAAAAGTCACGCGCCTCCTGGCGCGCCACCTGCGCGCCACCTGAATGCTAACCGTTTCCGCCATACCCTACTGCCGAACAGGGACTGTCTTGTAAGGCAATTAACTGTTTTTTTGTGTGTCCCTAAGCGTGTGTCCTATCCAACCCCAGCGACTTGAGATGAATGTCCCAATACGACGAAGATAAACAAACAGTCATGTGCACATAAGGGACTCGTTTTCTTACACATAATTATTGATATAGAATAGTGCTAGCAGTTGGGTTTTTTTTTTTTTTACTTGTCAGCGAGATTCATATATAAACTGAGGGTCAGACTTATGTTTAGACATAGAATCAGGCATAAGTTGAGAGTCAGACTTATGTTTAGACATAGAATCAGGTAAAAGTTGAGTCAGATTTATGTTTAGACATAGAATCAGGTATGTTGAGAGTAAAACTGATGTTTCAACATAGAATCAGATGTAGGTTGAGAGCCAGACTTATGTTTAGACATAGAATCAGATATAACTTAAGAGTAAGACTTATGTTTAGACATAGAATCTGGTATAAGTTAAGAGTAAAACTTAAGTTTCAACATAGAATCGGATGTAGGTTGAGAGTCAGACTTATGTTTAGACATAGAATCTGGTATAAGTTAAGAGTAAAACTTATGTTTCAACATAGAATCAGATGTAGGTTGAGAGTCAGACTTATGTTTAGACATAGAATCAGGTATAAGTTGAGAGTAAAAGTTATGTTTAGACATAGAATAAGATGTAAGTTGAGTCAGACTTGCGTTGGAACATATATTTAGGTTTGAAATAAATAAGCCTCAGAATGTAGTTTGTACATAGAAATTCAGCTCAAATAATCTAGAACACCGGTAGCCAACCAGAGTGCATGCATTTTTTCACAGGGTTCATTGTATCATTGTGAGGCTCACAGAAGGGTGCATGGCAAAACAAATGTTGTGCGTAGGGGTGCACTTAATTGTGTGCAGATAATTGTTTTACCTGGACTGTAAATTGGTTTTTGTTACTATTTTTAAAATGAATATTATGGTACAGTCTCAGGTTACTGAAAGTATTCTTACTTACTTAATTAGTTGTTCCCCATCTACCGTGAGGTGTAGAGGTTTGGAAGAGAGAGAGAGAGCGCGCGCCAGACTATCCTATCGGCTGTCTTCCTCCTGGCCTGGTTCCATTCTAGTCCTCATTCCTTCAAAGATTGTCTAATGTTGTCCTCCCAGCGGACTCTGGGTCGTCCTGGGGGTCTGGATTCCCTGGCTCTTTGTTTCCCATGCTTGTCGTGGTAGCCGATCTTCTCCCATTCTGCAGACATGGCCAAACCATCTTAGTTGGGACTGTTCTACTTGGGTCTGCAGGGGTTGGGATTTTAGGCCTTGCCGTATCGTCTGGTTGCGGACCATGTCTCTTCTTGTTACTTCAACCACCTTCCTCAGATACCTCATTTCTGAGATACTGAAAGTATTCTTCCAGGTATTATTATTCAGTTATACATTTGTGACTTTATGCTTGCAAGATTGATTATTATTCTTCAACTTTATCGGGCTAATTATTGTGCTCTACATTTATTGTTACCTGGTGTGGACAACGACAAATTGTATTTTTAAGAGCAATAGCTATTTAAATATAATCATTACGATGAAGAAAATACAAATAAAGTATGCCATAAACGCCAATAAAACAAACTGCTTGTGCCCGCGTCAGTTACTTGCGCAGGTAGTTATATTGACGAGAGCTAATCCTTTATATGTTTCTGTTTAAGTGGCTACAGGCCTTTCGCCTGAGATGGAGATTCTTGACTGATGTTTATTTTCCTTTCCAGGTTCGTTCTTACCCTTTTAGGTTTAGTGATAAGCAATATATCTTATAATGGTTTTTTTTTAAATGATCTTCTGTAACGTTCCAATAAAAACAGCAATGCAGAAAATTCAACCAGAGTTTATTGTACGTCATTTGAACAGCATTGGTATTTACACAATGATGCAGTACGTGTTACTTACGCTTAAACAAAATAGTGAGTATATCCAAAATTAAAATATATCCAACAGAAGAAAAAAATAACTTGTCTTGAAATCTCAAAGACGAAGTTCACCTAAACACTATAAAAACCGCTTAGCAAAAATTTCTATCTATTTAATCTGTCTTTCTCGCACATCTCTCTGTTGAGGATTGTTGCATGGTCAGCGAGCATTTTGGTTTGAACTTGATTCATATGGCTGCACCACGCAACACCTCACTAGACCGAAATGAAATGGTTCGCGCGTGGCGATGCATGACGCGTTAGACTTAGTTACGCCAGTCTTGTGTGAGGCCTTGGAGCATATGGCAGTGTTTCAACTCTGTGTGGCATGGCCACTTATCCAACGCGTTTCATATGCGTGGCATGGCCACTTATTCAAGTGTAGAACCGTTTGGGTTTAGGCTTGTAAGCCGATGTAATAATACGTGTATAAAGATAACAGGGATTCAGATTTGTGTGGTTAAACCACTAAAGGATATAAGTGTAGGCTTGAAATAGCCATGAACATAACCGTCAATATATTGCTTCAAAAGCTTATAAAATAATAATATGTATGGACCAGTGAGTCCCAGGTTTTCTGTAAGACGGTAATGATCAAAAGGTGATATTATGAAACACGAGAATGTGTATGGCTGGTAAAGCCTGGCGTATAATGCCAAATATAATTATAGTCAGAGTTGTAAGATATATATTGGGCAGAGACCCGAAAGGAACTGAAAGGCAGCTATAGATTAATACTGCGTGAAGACATTTATTATGCCAAACAGTTTTGGTTGAAATATAATTGAACGTTAATTAAAACGTTAAAGTATCAGACGTGTAATGTTGTGGTAAGAGGTTTTAGAGTATAGAATATAGGTTCCCTTGGACAATTAGATGTATCAGATGACACTAGAATAGTGCCAGGTAAGGGACTGGTCTTATGAGCAATACCCCCTTCTCTGAACAGAGTAAGGGTGTATAGACAATCAAGGTGAGGTCAGACTTTGCAAGTTCCCAGAGTAAAGGATGATGATGTTGAAAGTCTCTGGGTCCCTAACTGTCACCTCTCGAGATCTCACCTGACTAAAGAATCTGTGAGAGTGTGTATGGCAAGTGTCTAGGGTAATGTAATTATTATGATGTTGTATGACAAATGGCAAAACAGAACTGTCTTCTTTCTTCTTCTTCCGTCCTTAGCCACCGACCGTCAAAGCAGTCAGTGGCCATTACGCCTAGTGGCGTCTTAGGGCAACAGCAGATAGGTTTTCTTTGCCATTGTTTCCCATCACGCCTAGTGGCGTCTTTAGGGCAACGGCAAATCAACCAAAACAGAACTGTAACTTAATAAAATTAAGGAAGTAAGGCTGTTTGTAAAATTAGATATATACAGATATATATATATATATATAAATATATATATATATATATATATATATATATATATATATATATATATATATATATATATATATATATATATAGTTTTATTCTTCCTGTACCTCAATGTTTTGGACAGGAAGTATCAAACTCACGAGAAGTTTTTATTTACAGTATAGAAATCAATAAGTTGAAAAGTGTTCATGACTTGTATCACTAAATGTCACTTTCTTGGGCACCTCACAGTCTTTTTTAAATACTTGAACTTGTAACTAAACTATTGTTTGAAGATCTGTTGTCTACATCCTCCCCAGGTCAAGAAATCTATGTTGTGGATTGTTATTTTATTTATGTGAATGAGCGATCATGTGCCCAGGTAAGGCACTTAGCTTAATAGCCTGTCTGAGACTAGTTGCTCCCAACTATATACGAGGGGCATTCAGAAAGTAATGCACCACATTGTTTTTCTCAGCTAATAATGAAGATAGAAGCATGAAATTTTGCACACTTTAAATATGGCATGTTCCAATTGTGCGCACCAAATTGCACCGCAACCGGCCAAATAATACGGCTGCCCTAAACCTTTGAAATGGAGCGTGTTAGCAATTTGCGTTACAAGCAGCGAATTGTGATAGAATTTCTTGTTGCAGAGAAAGAAACTGTTGTGAACATTCACAAGCGTCTATGTGAGGTTTATGAAAGTTTTGCAGTCGACAGGAGTACAGTCAGTCACTGGGTTCAGAGAATCAAAGATTCAGGAATGGAGATATAGAGCTGCTTGATCGGCCGCGCTGTGGATGTCCTGCCACAGCCACCAACGCAGAAATGTTGAAATGCGCTGAGGGCATTATTCTTACTGATAGGCAAATCACTACTCAACAATTGGCCTTACAGCTGTCAGTCAGCATTGGTAGTGCAAATGCAGTTATAAAAACTCTCGGATTTTCTAAAGTTTGCGCAAGATGGGTTCCTCGAAGTCTCACAAATGACCACCGATTGCAAAGGAAAGCAATTTCTTCTGAATTGTTGGAACGTTTCAGTGCTGATGGAGAGAACTTTTTGGCTAAGATCGTTACAGGTGACGAAACCTGGGCACATCATTTTGAACCTGAGACAAAAAGACAGTCAATGGAGTGGGATCATCCGCAATCACCACCAAGAAAGAAATTCAAGACAACTCCTTCAGCTGGAAAGGTCATGATCACTGTCTTTTGGGACATTGAAGGTGTGATTCTTGTGGACGTTATGCCAAGAGGAGAGACAATCAATTCGCAACCTTACATTAAGACATTGAAAAAAACTCAATCAACGTTTTCGCAGAGTTCGGCCGCACAAGAATCCAGCAGACCTGCTTATCCTTCACACAAGTCTGGCAACACGAGAAGCAATCACCAAATTGGGTTGGACTGTACTACCCCATCCCCCCTATAGTCCCGATTTGGCACCCTCTGATTTTCATCTATTTGGTCCACTTAAAGATGCACTCCGTGGGACAAGGTTTGAAGATGATGAAGGAGTGATTCATGCAACGAAGAAATGGCTACATGATCAAAACAAAATCGGGTACGGGCTAGGAATACATGCACTTGTTTCGCGCTGGCATAAAGCCGTACAAGTTGATGGGGATTATGTTGAATAATACCGATGTTTACATGACATATCCATGTATATTATGTATAAATTTCATGCTTTTTGAATAAACAGCTCCTGAGAAAAACGATGTGGTGCATTACTTTCTGAATGCCCCCCGTATATATGATCACACCGAGAGTGCTGCCTTCTGGGAGAAAAGACGGCCTGTAGCTCAGCATGTATTGTGAGCGTCCACTGCCTGGAATTTCTGTCTTCTCCAGGGTAGTTGCACAACTTTTTAAATGGTGATATGACCTGTAATGAGAAGGAATATTCCCTCCCTTATAATGCCTGTCTTATAACAATTCCACAACTAATTGACAGTACGCTTACCTGGGTCAGACACGTGTGCTGACCATTTGCACCAGATCTTATCTCCATCTTCTATAATCAGGGATGTGTATTCTCATCTGTTACACATAACTTCACGACCTCTGTCTTGTCTTCCATACTATCAGTAGGGGTGCCCAAATCCTGTGACTGGTCATTTATTTCTTTTCAACTTCTAGGTGTGGTGTCAGATGTTAATTGAACACTGTGGCACTCCAGAAGCCACTATTACTTTTCTTTTCTTCTGGACTTACAGTCGTAAAATGTTATGGTAAATTTACAAACACATTTGACACAATTTCACAATAAAACTGCATTCCTACTTAGGGCGTCGTGACATTAATCTTTCCCATAGGTAGTATCCGAATATGGCGCACAATAAACTATGTGGCCGACATGTTAATTAATTTCTACAAATAAACTTATTCTGCCTTACCCTCAAGTAAGAATATATCACAATATGCACAAGCTTGACTAGCATTAAATGGGTAGTTATAATGCTGTAGTGTCCAGACGGCGAAAGCTTGGTCACAAATGTTCTCCCGTTGATCTCAAGTTGGCAAATAGTATTTTTCAAATGGCGGACTATGCCGGCAAAATGTTAATTTTATTGCCCCTATGCTCACCACACTTAACCAATCAGAAACGCGTCCAGAAATTTTAACTTTTTCCCCTAGGCTATAAACTTTGAGCAATTGTAAGTGTGTTCGTTTGTCTGATTTAAGTTTGCATCTCATATATCTCAGTTATTTATGGATCGATTTTTAATATCAAAACTGATAATTAAACTGCCTGTTGTCCTTTATCATCCTATATGGGTTTCATTTAATTATTCTTCACCGTATTCATCTAGGTAATTTTTTTTTTGGTAATTAAAGGCGTCTTTTCCTGAACTGAAAATATTAGAAAATTAATTTTTTCTATGTCAAGATAATTTATTTATGAGGACATCTTTATGGTAATGTATTAAGCAATATTAGCCCTATAATTCAAGATATCTCCTTTTGTTTAATTCCCGTTAATTATTGAGAAATAAATTCTTAAAGTTTATTCAAAAACACATATTAGGCCTTTTTGTCGTTACAACCACTTTTTTTCCTTGACTCTACAAAACGAGGTAGCAAACCTATTGGTTGTTAATTTTACGGCGTTCGTTAATAAATATTATTGGGGGTAGGGGGGGTGGGGGGAGGAGTTTTTGGTGTGGTGGGAGGGGAGGGGGGGGTGGGGGAGGGGGGGGGGGGGGGGGGGGGGGGGGGGGGGGGGGGGGGGGGGGGGGGGGAGTGTGTTAAAAGGCGGTAGTAACCTTTTTAACTTGGTGTAGTGGAAAAATTCAAATTCTTTAGTCAAATGTTGGCGGTAGATGTGACCTTGCCCTTGACAAATTTTCAAAATTAGCAGTTGTTTATAGAGCGTAAAAATACGTTAACTAGGGTTTTGGAAGCGGGTAATTTGAGCGGGGTGTCACATAGATTTACTTTACTACAAATGTCGGTAAAATGGTATACTCTACGCTGTGATGTATCCAGTGCTATTGATGTGAACTATGTTAAGTATTGTCTTTGCTTCATGATGGAAGAATGAATCCTTATTAAATTATCTAAAGCGGTGAACAATGGTCTTATTCACTGAAGGTATTCAAAGGTTCCAGTTATGATTGTTGTTTATGAATAATAAGAAATGAAATAAAATAATATAACACTATCAGATAAAATACATGCAAAGTTTAATGCATGAACATTGATATTAAAACACCCAAAGAAATTTATAAAACGAATCCAGTGTGGTAGCAGAAATCGATACTCATGTAAGACAGATGCGATAAATATACATGGCCTGAAACAAACTACAATATCAGCCCGCTCAAATAAAGAAAGCCCGCAACACTCTCCTTTTCATACAGTTTCTTCTTTTTTCCTGTCATTTTTCCACATGCCTCTGTTTTTTCCACACGTTACATTTATCTACATTTGCACACGTTTCGCTGTTTTTCGACTTTTTTCACACGCCTCTCTCTCTCTAAACAATGGAAAAAACCCAAGAATTCACAACATTCATTTCATACTTCCCACGCATAACACGCATTCATTATTATTTTCTGAGACAGCTCTAAAATGCCTCTCACCGTCGTGACTGCTATCTGAACCTAAAATTATACTGCGTTTTGTGCAAAAACGCCTTATCTGCTTTTAACGTCTGTTATTCTTATTCTATGTAGTTAGTTGCTTATCCTTTACAGGACGTGGCAATCAACCCCAGCTTTTATTGGCTGTTTGTGATTTTTCTAGGCAATTTTTTCATTCAGTAGTTTGCCATTGCTTTCTGAACGGTACGGCGCTTATACCATTGTTAAAAATCCACACAAAGCGATCTGCTACCAAACCGCCTGCAGCAGGTTTCGAACCTGGTATATCTGGATTATGAAACTGCGTTCATATCCATTAGGCCACAGACGTAGTATTAACCCCTTATAACACGTATAAATGCTAGTGTAGGCCAGCTGGTCACTTGCTTCAGTGTCCCATTGCCTGGTTATAAGAGTACCGTATATGCTGCAGGAGCAAAAGTGTGAAGAACGAATTCAGTTTATACGAGTCAAACAATTGGGCAGGCAGACCCGTCTAACATTTTTGATTCCTTCCGTTCTCCCATCTTATAAGCCGTATCCATTTTTGTTCGCACGCATTTTAAATATTTATTTTAGGAAAGCAAGACTGTAAAAGTAATATAACCGCACACTCACATTCACAGTAAAACTAAAGGTAGCCTCATACCAGATACTGCCGTAGGGGAGGGAAGTGTTAGAGACTGCACTATTCTAAGTCCAGCATCGGGAGGTCAGATGACCAGTTCCCTTCTTGGATGTTTTGTCTTTCCCTAACTCAACAGCAAAGTCAGGTACCCATTTATAGCTGGGTATACTGGACCACGTCGATACTGTAGATCGAACGTGGCACCTTTGCCGCGAGAGAGCAGCGCTCTAACCACTACGTCAATCGGACTCTTTAGAAGTATCTAATTAAAAATTATGTGGAAAAAAAACAGCAAAACGTGTAATGAAAACCTACATACAAAAATAAAAGAATCGATTAGAAACATAATTAGATTAGGGTGGGGCGTGTAATCAGCGCTGACTTAGCATACGTAGGTTTGAAGCAGACATCAGAATCCCTATGACCGCTCTGCGCCCGGTGGAGTTCCCAAAGCAGACGTCAGAATCACTATGACCACTCTGCGCCCGGTGAAGTTCCCGAAGCAGACGTCAGAATCCCTATGACCGCTCTGCGCCCGGTGAAGTTCGCGAAGCAGACGTCAGAATCCCTATGACCGCTCTGCGCCCGGTGAAGTTCCCGAAGCAGACGTCAGAATCACTATGAACTGTCTGCGCCCGGTGAAGTTCCCGAAGCAGACGTCAGAGTCCCTATGACCACTCTGCGCCCGGTGAAGTTCCCGAAGCAGACGTCAGAATCACTATGACCACTCTGCGCCCGGTGAAGTTCCCGAAGCAGACGTCAGAATCCATATGACCACTCTGCGCCCGGTGAAGTTCCCGAAGCAGACGTCAGAATCACTATGACCACTCTGCGCCCGGTGAAGTTCCCGAAGCAGACGTCAGAATCCCTATGATTACTCTGCGCCCGGTGAAGTTCCCGAAGCAGACGTCAGAATCCCTATGATTACTCTGCGCCCGGTTTAGTTTCCCGGGGTATCTGATGAGACCAAAAAAAAAAGAATGTGCCAACTGCTCCCTCAGGCATGTCCAATAAGGCAAATAATATGAGGCTGCGTATAAGGCTGTGTATGAGGCTGCGTGTAACGCTGTGTATGAGGCCGCGTATGAGGCTGTGTATGAGACCGCGTATGACGCTGTGTATGAGGCTGTATATGAGGCCGCGTATGACGCTGTGTATTAGGCTGCGTGTGACGCTGTGTATGAGGCCGTGTATGACGCTGTGTATGAGGCCGCGTATGACTCTGTGTATGAAGCTGCGTATGACGCTGTGTATGAGGCTGTGTATTAGGCTGTGTATGAGGCTGCGTATGACGCTGTGTATGAGGCTGCGCATGAGGCTGGTAACCTCACCATGTGAAACGCATTGCTACATAAACCACGGCTTCAAGAGCATATGAATGCTTGGTGCAGGCTTCCTGGAGGGGGACCAGCTACAGTGATGGCTCCATGCTCCACACGCAGCGATTAAGAAATTGATGACTTATTTCGTGCACACAGATTCAGGCACAGAGAAAACTTCTAAAAAGTTTTAGAACACATAAATTCAAATACGCAGCGATTAAGAAATTGATGAGTTATTTCGTGCACACAATGATAGGAAACTCTATACAGAGCGATACAACAAGAGGCAATCTGATCATCAAAAGAGATCCCCCCGTCGAACAAGTGTTTCGGCCCTGTATACTCCTATACACTCTAAGGGGGTTGTGCCCACTTGGGTCATGACTCCCAAGTCAGATTCAGGCACATAGAAAACTTTCAAAAGGTTTTAGAACGCATAAATTCAAATACGCAGTGATTAAGAAATTGATGACTTATTTCGTGCACACAGATTCAGGCAGAGAAAACTTCCACAAGGTTTTAAAACACATAAATTCAAATACGCAGCGATTAAGAAATTGATGACTTATTTCGTACACACTGATTCAGGCACAGAGAAAACTTCCGCAAGGTTTTAGAACACATAAATTCAAATACGCAGTGATTAAGAAATTGATGAGTTATTTCGTGGACACAGATTCAGGCACAGAGATAAACTTCTAAAAGGTTTTAGAACACATAAATTCAAATACGCAGTGATTAAGAAATTGATGACTTATTTCGTGCACACACTGATAGGAAACTCTATACAGAGCGATACAACAAGAGGCAATCTGATCATCAGAAGAGATCCCCCGTCGAACAAGTGTTTCGGCCCTGTATACTCCTTTACACTCTAAGGGGGTCGGGCCCACTTGAATCATGACTCCCAAGTCAGATTCAGGCACACAGAAAACTTTCAAAAGGTTTTAGAACACATAAATTCAAGTACGCAGCAAACCACTTGCAAGTAAATTGAATGCAGATTTACATGTCCGATATAAACTTTGCTTATTCATAACATGTGTCGTGTTGTTATAGACCGGCTGTTTTGTTCAAACAAGCCAGAGGCAATTCTGTGGAACGACCTGTCGTTCAGTGAGAAATCGTGATCACTACAGAGAGATATGTTTGAAATCAAAGTGTTTTCTGTACATAACATAGAGGGCCACCGCCCTCCTGTCTTTAAAACTGAGTTTTATTTAGCTTGACGTGAGATTTACATATTTGTGACGTTTCAAATCGTTGACGCTCAAAATCTCAATGTTCCACTCATTGTATAGAGCTGAACCTCTACGTGCCACTGTCTTTAGTAATACATTTTAAATTAGTCTGTCATGTTCTGACCGACATTGCCACAACTGATATTGTGAGGTATAGTAATTATAAACAATATTATATAAGGTGGAAAAAACTTCAGAAAGAAAGGGAAATAATTACCTGAGAAATGAAACGGACAGGTGTCGGTTGATGAACGGTGATGTGCAGATTCCAAGGCATTTATAAAAACAACTAAGTCATCCGCTAGGCCAAGTATCTAGCGAGTCTTTTGTTTAAAAATTAGTGCTACATTTTAATTACCACATTTTGACTTAGCGTCAGAATGACTTTCT
This sequence comes from Oreohelix idahoensis, assembly GCA_024509875.1. NCBI lineage: Eukaryota > Metazoa > Mollusca > Gastropoda > Stylommatophora > Oreohelicidae > Oreohelix > Oreohelix idahoensis. The sequence goes on from JAMPIV010002187.1 coordinate 60,867, forward strand.
CGATGCAGTGGGCGATATTTCCGTATTTTCTCGAAAGAATGGTGCGATTGTTTGATATAGGTGACAAACTTTCAATAAGAAAATTAGTAATATGGCGACGAGCAAGTAACCCGCCAAAACAATTTGGGAGATCAATGTGCTGTGCTCTTTCTGCTGCACATTTTGATGACGACACTATTTCTGCGATGGTGGTTGTCGCAAAATTGGTTGCAAGTCATTGCAAACGTTTTCATGTAGATTTATAAAACCGTCTACGATCGATTGACCGCTTTCAAAATGGCGGCGTATCAGCGAAATGTGTATCAGTCAGAGCAAATCGCCAAGGATAAATAAAAGCAGAAGGGAATCAGTATGAAAAAGATTTTACATTTCAGTACAGGGAAGGATTGTGTATAACTGCATATAAGAAGGAACGGTAGGAAGTTCTCATTTTCGGAGATATATGCGTATTTCGGCTGCCCACAGTTACGCTAACAGCTGGTAAACCCACTTCTGTTCGAAATATTAAAATCAACAAATAACAGTTTGGGAATTTACATGGATAGGAAGATAGAGTTTTATCAGCTGTATAAAACTAGATAAGATGGAACAATATGGATATTATATATGCCGAGAATGAGAAAGGCAAAAATTCCGTCGACGCACAGATCGGCCGAAATCACTGTTCGGGAAGGATTTTTTAGGTCTAGGTCTAAGCTGTGACGTCGGTACTCTCCGATACGTCCGCGCTATCGTATATAAAGCGTACCGGTAAACTGAGACACAGACAACGGAAAAGGTTTGAGACAGACTGGAGGCAGAGTTTCGCCACTATCCATGAATTGTGAGCGGATCGCCAGAAACATTTTTAAGTCCAGTATCTGAAGTCTGAGGGTAAGCGAAATTATGATAACTACCGTGTATAATATTTGTTATTTCAGGTTCATATAGAATTCACAAAATATGCCTGTATAATAGTCATTGATATAATTTATTGTATTTTTAATATGATCTAAACATGTGCATTGTGGATGATTGTTGCTTGTACAAAAATTAATCACAAATAGCCCCACAGCCTAATGAAGAGATATTTATCATATTGCTTTATCGCTTACGAAGATAAAGGCAGTCCCATGGCAGAGATTGTCATAGGGAAATGAAGTGTTAGAAACTTCATCATGGAAGATCCCAGTTTACGAGGCTAAGGTGACTAGTCCCCTTCCTCGCTGCCTTTGCCTTCCCTAGTTCGAGCGCACAACTTTGTACCCATTTACAGCTGGTAAACTGGAGTGTTCTACAGCCAGTTTCAGTAGAAAGCAACCTGATCACATGGTCACTCACTTTATTTATTTTATGTATTAATTTTGGGTAGTTGCTAAGATAGCATCAGTATTTGAATTTGTACTTGATATGAATGATTTGGAAGGATCAAGTTATAGCATATGAAGGGATGTATAGGAGCGGAATAAACCAGATGATGTTTATTATTGATAATGTTAATATTAATTCTGTATCATTGAAATGATGTTCACTCGCAGGAAATAAAGAAGTAGAACACCAGACAACAGAAAAACAACAGACATGAGTGGCTTACCCAGGATTTGAACACTGGACCTTCCGTGCGACAACCCCGCCTAGCCATGCAAGCGAATCGCACTATCCGCTCTGCCATCTACGCATCATCATAAAATGATGTTTCAATGGCAGGTCAATAGTGCGAACCACAATACACGACACCAGAAGTCCTCCATGGGCAGTTCAGCCTATTAATGACGCAATCACTTCTGTTGTATTTCTATCAAGCAGTATAGGCCGAATCCAACAAGACCCTTAGGACCTTAATACTGTGTCCAGTAAATGATAGTAGACTATAACAGTGAGAACAGGATAGTGGGTAGGTTTGGTATTGTACAAACATTTATTACAAATAAGGGAGGGAAACCTGAGGCCTGTAAACAGTAAATTAATATGAAACAAATATAAAGGTATGTTATCAGGCACTCGCAGGAAATAAAGAAGTAGAACACCAGACAACAGAAAAACAACAGACATGAGTGGCTTACCCAGGATTTGAACACTGGACCTTCCGTGCGACAACCCCGCCTAGCCATGCAAGCGAATCGCACTATCCGCTCTGCCATCTACGCATCATCAAAAAATGATGTTTCAATGGCAGGTCAATAGTGCGAACCACAATACACGACACCAGAAGTCCTCCATGGCAGTTCAGCCTATTAATGACGCAATCACTTCTGTTGTATTTCTATCAAGCAGTATAGGCCGAATCCAACAAGACCCTTAGGACCTTAATACTGTGTCCAGTAAATGATAGTAGACTAGAACAGTGAGAACAGGATAGTGGGTAGGTTTGGTATTGTACAAACATTTATTACAAATAAGGGAGGGAAACCTGAGGCCTGTAAACAGTAAATTAATATATCAGGCACTCGCAGGAAATAAAGAAGTAGAACACCAGACAACAGAAAAACAACAGACATGAGTGGCTTACCCAGGATTTGAACACTGGACCTTCCGTGCGACAACCCCGCCTAGCCATGCAAGCGAATCGCACTATCCGCTCTGCCATCTACGCATCATCAAAAAATGATGTTTCAATGGCAGGTCAATAGTGCGAACCACAATACACGACACCAGAAGTCCTCCATGGGCAGTTCAGCCTATTAATGACGCAATCACTTCTGTTGTATTTCTATCAAGCAGTATAGGCCGAATCCAACAAGACCCTTAGGACCTTAATACTGTGTCCAGTAAATGATAGTAGACTAGAACAGTGAGAACAGGATAGTGGGTAGGTTTGGTATTGTACAAACATTTATTACAAATAAGGGAGGGAAACCTGAGGCCTGTAAACAGTAAATTAATATGAAACAAATATAAAGGTATGTTATCAGGCACTCGCAGGAAATAAAGAAGTAGAACACCAGACAACAGAAAAAAACAACAGACATGAGTGGCTTACCCAGGATTTGAACACTGGACCTTCCGTGCGACAACCCCGCCTAGCCATGCAAGCGAATCGCACTATCCGCTCTGCCATCTACGCATCATCAAAAAATGATGTTTCAATGGCAGGTCAATAGTGCGAACCACAATACACGACACCAGAAGTCCTCCATGGGCAGTTCAGCCTATTAATGACGCAATCACTTCTGTTGTATTTCTATCAAGCAGTATAGGCCGAATCCAACAAGACCCTTAGGACCTTAATACTGTGTCCAGTAAATGATAGTAGACTAGAACAGTGAGAACAGGATAGTGGGTAGGTTTGGTATTGTACAAACATTTATTACAAATAAGGGAGGGAAACCTGAGGCCTGTAAACAGTAAATTAATATGAAACAAATATAAAGGTATGTTATCAGGCACTCGCAGGAAATAAAGAAGTAGAACACCAGACAACAGAAAAAACAACAGACATGAGTGGCTTACCCAGGATTTGAACACTGGACCTTCCGTGCGACAACCCCGCCTAGCCATGCAAGCGAATCGCACTATCCGCTCTGCCATCTACGCATCATCAAAAAATGATGTTTCAATGGCAGGTCAATAGTGCGAACCACAATACACGACACCAGAAGTCCTCCATGGGCAGTTCAGCCTATTAATGACGCAATCACTTCTGTTGTATTTCTATCAAGCAGTATAGGCCGAATCCAACAAGACCCTTAGGACCTTAATACTGTGTCCAGTAAATGATAGTAGACTAGAACAGTGAGAACAGGATAGTGGGTAGGTTTGGTATTGTACAAACATTTATTACAAATAAGGGAGGGAAACCTGAGGCCTGTAAACAGTAAATTAATATGAAACAAATATAAAGGTATGTTATCAGGCACTCGCAGGAAATAAAGAAGTAGAACACCAGACAACAGAAAAACAACAGACATGAGTGGCTTACCCAGGATTTGAACACTGGACCTTCCGTGCGACAACCCCGCCTAGCCATGCAAGCGAATCGCACTATCCGCTCTGCCATCTACGCATCATCAAAAAATGATGTTTCAATGGCAGGTCAATAGTGCGAACCACAATACACGACACCAGAAGTCCTCCATGGGCAGTTCAGCCTATTAATGACGCAATCACTTCTGTTGTATTTCTATCAAGCAGTATAGGCCGAATCCAACAAGACCCTTAGGACCTTAATACTGTGTCCAGTAAATGATAGTAGACTAGAACAGTGAGAACAGGATAGTGGGTAGGTTTGGTATTGTACAAACATTTATTACAAATAAGGGAGGGAAACCTGAGGCCTGTAAACAGTAAATTAATATGAAACAAATATAAAGGTATGTTATCAGGCACTCGCAGGAAATAAAGAAGTAGAACACCAGACAACAGAAAAACAACAGACATGAGTGGCTTACCCAGGATTTGAACACTGGACCTTCCGTGCGACAACCCCGCCTAGCCATGCAAGCGAATCGCACTATCCGCTCTGCCATCTACGCATCATCAAAAAATGATGTTTCAATGGCAGGTCAATAGTGCGAACCACAATACACGACACCAGAAGTCCTCCATGGGCAGTTCAGCCTATTAATGACGCAATCACTTCTGTTGTATTTCTATCAAGCAGTATAGGCCGAATCCAACAAGACCCTTAGGACCTTAATACTGTGTCCAGTAAATGATAGTAGACTAGAACAGTGAGAACAGGATAGTGGGTAGGTTTGGTATTGTACAAACATTTATTACAAATAAGGGAGGGAAACCTGAGGCCTGTAAACAGTAAATTAATATGAAACAAATATAAAGGTATGTTATCAGGCACTCACAGGAAATAAAGAAGTAGAACACCAGACAACAGAAAAACAACAGACATGAGTGGCTTACCCAGGATTTGAACACTGGACCTTCCGTGCGACAACCCCGCCTAGCCATGCAAGCGAATCGCACTATCCGCTCTGCCATCTACGCATCATCAAAAAATGATGTTTCAATGGCAGGTCAATAGTGCGAACCACAATACACGACACCAGAAGTCCTCCATGGGCAGTTCAGCCTATTAATGACGCAATCACTTCTGTTGTATTTCTATCAAGCAGTATAGGCCGAATCCAACAAGACCCTTAGGACCTTAATACTGTGTCCAGTAAATGATAGTAGACTAGAACAGTGAGAACAGGATAGTGGGTAGGTTTGGTATTGTACAAACATTTATTACAAATAAGGGAGGGAAACCTGAGGCCTGTAAACAGTAAATTAATATGAAACAAATATAAAGGTATGTTATCAGGCACTCGCAGGAAATAAAGAAGTAGAACACCAGACAACAGAAAAACAACAGACATGAGTGGCTTACCCAGGATTTGAACACTGGACCTTCCGTGCGACAACCCCGCCTAGCCATGCAAGCGAATCGCACTATCCGCTCTGCCATCTACGCATCATCAAATAAAATGATGTTTCAATGGCAGGTCAATAGTGCGAACCACATTACACGACACCAGAAGTCCTCCATGGGCAGTTCAGCCTATTAATGACGCAATCACTTCTGTTGTATTTCTATCAAGCAGTATAGGCCGAATCCAACAAGACCCTTAGGACCTTAATACTGTGTCCAGTAAATGATAGTAGACTAGAACAGTGAGAACAGGATAGTGGGTAGGTTTGGTATTGTACAAACATTTATTACAAATAAGGGAGGGAAACCTGAGGCCTGTAAACAGTAAATTATTATGAAACAAATATAAAGGTATGTTATCAGGCACTCGCAGGAAATAAAGAAGTAGAACACCAGACAACAGAAAAACAACAGACATGAGTGGCTTACCCAGGATTTGAACACTGGACCTTCCGTGCGACAACCCCGCCTAGCCATGCAAGCGAATCGCACTATCCGCTCTGCCATCTACGCATCATCAAAAAATGATGTTTCAATGGCAGGTCAATAGTGCGAACCACAATACACGACACCAGAAGTCCTCCATGGGCAGTTCAGCCTATTAATGACGCAATCACTTCTGTTGTATTTCTATCAAGCAGTATAGGCCGAATCCAACAAGACCCTTAGGACCTTAATACTGTGTCCAGTAAATGATAGTAGACTAGAACAGTGAGAACAGGATAGTGGGTAGGTTTGGTATTGTACAAACATTTATTACAAATAAGGGAGGGAAACCTGAGGCCTGTAAACAGTAAATTAATATGAAACAAATATAAAGGTATGTTATCAGGCACTCGCAGGAAATAAAGAAGTAGAACACCAGACAACAGAAAAACAACAGACATGAGTGGCTTACCCAGGATTTGAACACTGGACCTTCCGTGCGACAACCCCGCCTAGCCATGCAAGCGAATCGCACTATCCGCTCTGCCATCTACGCATCATCAAAAAAATGATGTTTCAATGGCAGGTCAATAGTGCGAACCACAATACACGACACCAGAAGTCCTCCATGGGCAGTTCAGCCTATTAATGACGCAATCACTTCTGTTGTATTTCTATCAAGCAGTATAGGCCGAATCCAACAAGACCCTTAGGACCTTAATACTGTGTCCAGTAAATGATAGTAGACTAGAACAGTGAGAACAGGATAGTGGGTAGGTTTGGTATTGTACAAACATTTATTACAAATAAGGGAGGGAAACCTGAGGCCTGTAAACAGTAAATTAATATGAAACAAATATAAAGGTATGTTATCAGGCACTCGCAGGAAATAAAGAAGTAGAACACCAGACAACAGAAAAACAACAGACATGAGTGGCTTACCCAGGATTTGAACACTGGACCTTCCGTGCGACAACCCCGCCTAGCCATGCAAGCGAATCGCACTATCCGCTCTGCCATCTACGCATCATCAAAAAAATGATGTTTCAATGGCAGGTCAATAGTGCGAACCACAATACACGACACCAGAAGTCCTCCATGGGCAGTTCAGCCTATTAATGACGCAATCACTTCTGTTGTATTTCTATCAAGCAGTATAGGCCGAATCCAACAAGACCCTTAGGACCTTAATACTGTGTCCAGTAAATGATAGTAGACTAGAACAGTGAGAACAGGATAGTGGGTAGGTTTGGTATTGTACAAACATTTATTACAAATAAGGGAGGGAAACCTGAGGCCTGTAAACAGTAAATTAATATGAAACAAATATAAAGGTATGTTATCAGGCACTCGCAGGAAATAAAGAAGTAGAACACCAGACAACAGAAAAACAACAGACATGAGTGGCTTACCCAGGATTTGAACACTGGACCTTCCGTGCGACAACCCCGCCTAGCCATGCAAGCGAATCGCACTATCCGCTCTGCCATCTACGCATCATCAAAAAATGATGTTTCAATGGCAGGTCAATAGTGCGAACCACAATACACGACACCAGAAGTCCTCCATGGGCAGTTCAGCCTATTAATGACGCAATCACTTCTGTTGTATTTCTATCAAGCAGTATAGGCCGAATCCAACAAGACCCTTAGGACCTTAATACTGTGTCCAGTAAATGATAGTAGACTAGAACAGTGAGAACAGGATAGTGGGTAGGTTTGGTATTGTACAAACATTTATTACAAATAAGGGAGGGAAACCTGAGGCCTGTAAACAGTAAATTAATATGAAACAAATATAAAGGTATGTTATCAGGCACTCGCAGGAAATAAAGAAGTAGAACACCAGACAACAGAAAAACAACAGACATGAGTGGCTTACCCAGGATTTGAACACTGGACCTTCCGTGCGACAACCCCGCCTAGCCATGCAAGCGAATCGCACTATCCGCTCTGCCATCTACGCATCATCAAAAAAATGATGTTTCAATGGCAGGTCAATAGTGCGAACCACAATACACGACACCAGAAGTCCTCCATGGGCAGTTCAGCCTATTAATGACGCAATCACTTCTGTTGTATTTCTATCAAGCAGTATAGGCCGAATCCAACAAGACCCTTAGGACCTTAATACTGTGTCCAGTAAATGATAGTAGACTAGAACAGTGAGAACAGGATAGTGGGTAGGTTTGGTATTGTACAAACATTTATTACAAATAAGGGAGGGAAACCTGAGGCCTGTAAACAGTAAATTAATATGAAACAAATATAAAGGTATGTTATCAGGCACTCGCAGGAAATAAAGAAGTAGAACACCAGACAACAGAAAAACAACAGACATGAGTGGCTTACCCAGGATTTGAACACTGGACCTTCCGTGCGACAACCCCGCCTAGCCATGCAAGCGAATCGCACTATCCGCTCTGCCATCTACGCATCATCAAAAAATGATGTTTCAATGGCAGGTCAATAGTGCGAACCACAATACACGACACCAGAAGTCCTCCATGGGCAGTTCAGCCTATTAATGACGCAATCACTTCTGTTGTATTTCTATCAAGCAGTATAGGCCGAATCCAACAAGACCCTTAGGACCTTAATACTGTGTCCAGTAAATGATAGTAGACTAGAACAGTGAGAACAGGATAGTGGGTAGGTTTGGTATTGTACAAACATTTATTACAAATAAGGGAGGGAAACCTGAGGCCTGTAAACAGTAAATTAATATGAAACAAATATAAAGGTATGTTATCAGGCACTCGCAGGAAATAAAGAAGTAGAACACCAGACAACAGAAAAACAACAGACATGAGTGGCTTACCCAGGATTTGAACACTGGACCTTCCGTGCGACAACCCCGCCTAGCCATGCAAGCGAATCGCACTATCCGCTCTGCCATCTACGCATCATCAAAAAATGATGTTTCAATGGCAGGTCAATAGTGCGAACCACAATACACGACACCAGAAGTCCTCCATGGGCAGTTCAGCCTATTAATGACGCAATCACTTCTGTTGTATTTCTATCAAGCAGTATAGGCCGAATCCAACAAGACCCTTAGGACCTTAATACTGTGTCCAGTAAATGATAGTAGACTAGAACAGTGAGAACAGGATAGTGGGTAGGTTTGGTATTGTACAAACATTTATTACAAATAAGGGAGGGAAACCTGAGGCCTGTAAACAGTAAATTAATATGAAACAAATATAAAGGTATGTTATCAGGCACTCGCAGGAAATAAAGAAGTAGAACACCAGACAACAGAAAAACAACAGACATGAGTGGCTTACCCAGGATTTGAACACTGGACCTTCCGTGCGACAACCCCGCCTAGCCATGCAAGCGAATCGCACTATCCGCTCTGCCATCTACGCATCATCAAAAAATGATGTTTCAATGGCAGGTCAATAGTGCGAACCACAATACACGACACCAGAAGTCCTCCATGGGCAGTTCAGCCTATTAATGACGCAATCACTTCTGTTGTATTTCTATCAAGCAGTATAGGCCGAATCCAACAAGACCCTTAGGACCTTAATACTGTGTCCAGTAAATGATAGTAGACTAGAACAGTGAGAACAGGATAGTGGGTAGGTTTGGTATTGTACAAACATTTATTACAAATAAGGGAGGGAAACCTGAGGCCTGTAAACAGTAAATTAATATGAAACAAATATAAAGGTATGTTATCAGGCACTCGCAGGAAATAAAGAAGTAGAACACCAGACAACAGAAAAACAACAGACATGAGTGGCTTACCCAGGATTTGAACACTGGACCTTCCGTGCGACAACCCCGCCTAGCCATGCAAGCGAATCGCACTATCCGCTCTGCCATCTACGCATCATCAAAAAATGATGTTTCAATGGCAGGTCAATAGTGCGAACCACAATACACGACACCAGAAGTCCTCCATGGGCAGTTCAGCCTATTAATGACGCAATCACTTCTGTTGTATTTCTATCAAGCAGTATAGGCCGAATCCAACAAGACCCTTAGGACCTTAATACTGTGTCCAGTAAATGATAGTAGACTAGAACAGTGAGAACAGGATAGTGGGTAGGTTTGGTATTGTACAAACATTTATTACAAATAAGGGAGGGAAACCTGAGGCCTGTAAACAGTAAATTAATATGAAACAAATATAAAGGTATGTTATCAGGCACTCGCAGGAAATAAAGAAGTAGAACACCAGACAACAGAAAAACAACAGACATGAGTGGCTTACCCAGGATTTGAACACTGGACCTTCCGTGCGACAACCCCGCCTAGCCATGCAAGCGAATCGCACTATCCGCTCTGCCATCTACGCATCATCAAAAAATGATGTTTCAATGGCAGGTCAATAGTGCGAACCACAATACACGACACCAGAAGTCCTCCATGGGCAGTTCAGCCTATTAATGACGCAATCACTTCTGTTGTATTTCTATCAAGCAGCATAGGCCGAATCCAACAAGACCCTTAGGACCTTAATACTGTGTCCAGTAAATGATAGTAGACTAGAACAGTGAGAACAGGATAGTGGGTAGGTTTGGTATTGTACAAACATTTATTACAAATAAGGGAGGGAAACCTGAGGCCTGTAAACAGTAAATTAATATGAAACAAATATAAAGGTATGTTATCAGGCACTCGCAGGAAATAAAGAAGTAGAACACCAGACAACAGAAAAAAACAACAGACATGAGTGGCTTACCCAGGATTTGAACACTGGACCTTCCGTGCGACAACCCCGCCTAGCCATGCAAGCGAATCGCACTATCCATGTCTGTTGTTTTTCTGTTGTCTGGTGTTCTACTTCTTTATTTCCTGCGAGTGCCTGATAACATACCTTTATATTTGTTTCATATTAATTTACTGTTTACAGGCCTCAGGTTTCCCTCCCTTATTTGTAATAAATGTTTGTACAATACCAAACCTACCCACTATCCTGTTCTCACTGTTCTAGTCTACTATCATTTACTGGACACAGTATTAAGGTCCTAAGGGTCTTGTTGGATTCGGCCTATACTGCTTGATAGAAATACAACAGAAGTGATTGCGTCATTAATAGGCTGAACTGCCCATGGAGGACTTCTGGTGTCGTGTATTGTGGTTCGCACTATTGACCTGCCATTGAAACATCATTTTTTTGATGATGCGTAGATGGCAGAGCGGATAGTGCGATTCGCTTGCATGGCTAGGCGGGGTTGTCGCACGGAAGGTCCAGTGTTCAAATCCTGGGTAAGCCACTCATGTCTGTTGTTTTTCTGTTGTCTGGTGTTCTACTTCTTTATTTCCTGCGAGTGCCTGATAACATACCTTTATATTTGTTTCATATTAATTTACTGTTTACAGGCCTCAGGTTTCCCTCCCTTATTTGTAATAAATGTTTGTACAATACCAAACCTACCCACTATCCTGTTCTCTCTGTTCTAGTCTACTATCATTTACTGGACACAGTATTAAGGTCCTAAGGGTCTTGTTGGATTCGGCCTATACTGCTTGATAGAAAATACAACAGAAGTGATTGCGTCATTAATAGGCTGAACTGCCCATGGAGGACTTCTGGTGTCGTGTATTGTGGTTCGCACTATTGACCTGCCATTGAAACATCATTTTTTGATGATGCGTAGATGGCAGAGCGGATAGTGCGATTCGCTTGCATGGCTAGGCGGGGTTGTCGCACGGAAGGTCCAGTGTTCAAATCCTGGGTAAGCCACTCATGTCTGTTGTTTTTCTGTTGTCTGGTGTTCTACTTCTTTATTTCCTGCGAGTGCCTGATAACATACCTTTAGATTTGTTTCATATTAATTTACTGTTTACAGGCCTCAGGTTTCCCTCCCTTATTTGTAATAAATGTTTGTACAATACCAAACCTACCCACTATCCTGTTCTCACTGTTCTAGTCTACTATCATTTGTCCTAAGGGTCTTTGTTGGATTCCCACTGCTTATAGAAATACAAAGGATTGCGTCATTAATAGGCTGAACTGCCCATGGAGGACTTCTGGTGTCGTGTATTGTGGTTCGCACTATTGACCTGCCATTGAAACATCATTTTTTGATGATGCGTAGATGGCAGAGCGGATAGTGCGATTCGCTTGCATGGCTAGGCGGGGTTGTCGCACGGAAGGTCCAGTGTTCAAATCCTGGGTAAGCCACTCATGTCTGTTGTTTTTCTGATGTCTGGTGTTCTACTTCTTTATTTCCTGCGAGTGCCTGATAACATACCTTTATATTTGTTTCATATTAATTGTTGCAGGTTCCATGAAATAGCAGACTGTCCTATTGAGCCCTCAGAGGCAATCCCACAAAATGCAGGACCCCAAAGAGTGAAACATACCAAGTCTGATATCAGCAAAGGACAGTTCCGTGTCAGCAGTATCAAGTTGAACAAGATAAGTGTCACTTAGGACACTGACTACCACAATATATGAAACACAATAAATAGTCAAGTGATGACATTTATCAGAGGACTAAAAACCGTGATATATTTAAAATGAATGAAGTCTAAACAGACAATAATAGTAATTGTGTGAATACTTTTATATATATGTGTATGCTCTTTTCCAACTAGTAGAAATAGAATATTAGTGTAATTATTAAACTATTTTAACTGTACCTGAGGACTTATTCACTTCTTCCATTTGTGGTTTCAGTGAATGTACATTTTACTTATCCCCTAGAGTATAAGTAATCATAAGATAGTCACAGGGAGGAGACACCTTAAATCCTGGTACTACTTCTTACCAACTGGGCCAGGGTTTTCACAGTCTGACTATTTTTATGATAACAATACACCAGTGCTTATTTATAAGACTGGGGTATTACTTGTAAGGTCAGAACTCTTTACTGGCATACTCTTACATAAATAAATAATTTTAAATAACCTTCCGCCACAGTGGTTTCGTTCATTTCAGCTTTCCTTCACAAGTCAATCAGTGATACGCAATGAGTTGCACAAACGCAGTGAAGCTTCCTCTATGATGATCAATGATGTTTTTCTGGCTAAATACATAACTATAAGATGGCGATACTTGTTCATACGTACCCAAAATGCTTAATTTAAATAGGAAAAATTCCAGAAAATTTGTTTAAACAAGATAGATTATAAAACATTACAAAGTAGTGCGTTGCCAATAGAAATACATGCGCTAATCTCTAGGGCAGTAAATAAGAAGTTAGCATAGAATAAATCAATGCACAGACATCTCAAAACTGAACAAGGTGACGGGAGATATACTCAAAAACAGAGAAGATACACACCAACAGATCTTAGAAAACGCCACACCAAACGCCAGAGAATTTGCAGTCTAGAAAAACAACAAAAATAATATACTATAAAGAAAAAGGAACACTATGTACCAACATTATAACCAATATGGGGTTGAACCGGGTATCATATGCACAAAACAAAATCCATTGGTTTGTGCAAGGTTCTAAAATCAACAACAACATGAATATTTATTTTTAACAAATACACGCGCCAAGAGGAGATGGGGAACAAATGCGCGTTATTTCAAGGGGCGTGCAGTATCGTCTGCAGGCCGCGAGTTTTCCTGGGCTTTTAAGTCCTCAAGAGGCTCAAACAAGTCCGGTCCGATAAATGAATTCTGATTCTGTTCTAAACTCTGGCTGGTCTAGTTTTTTTCTTGACGAGGCGAATTTTCACATTGCTCTAAACTTGCAAAAGTGTCAGGTTATATTACAACTTTCGTTCCACGCACGTTGTTGTTTACTATTAGACCAGGCTCCAATAAGAAATGTTGTTATGTTTACATCTCGAATGCCGGCCAATAGTTAAAATCATGCGTGGTTTGATGGCGTCTATTCATAACTTTCCTCATAGGAAAGTTATGCATGCTATAGAAAAGGTCACGTCTCCCAAATATGGTCGTGAAACCTCTGAATATTCTCGTCAGTGATTACAGGTAACTTCTTACTTTTATCTCAAGTAATATCTTCGTAATAATTCTGCCGGAAACTTATTTACAACATTTCCGCTCAGGTGTTTCCGACTAATAATTATCGCCCCGTCCTTGTGCGAACAAAAATTCATCGTTTTACCATCTGGACTTAGACGTCACACTATTCTCATCAGTGATAATTAACATTTGCTGGCGGTTTTCCATGTGAAACAGGCGCCCAACTTCTGGTATACGAGAATGTCTACCAACGGATTGTGGGTTAAGGTTGCATCATCCGCCTACTCTTAACAAGGTCAAGCGGGCAAACAAATATGATAACTATTAGTGAAAGGAGTGTAAGATGATTAGAAACTGGCTAATACCTGAGAGAAAATGGGGACAGGAAATATGCTGACCACTAGAAAATGCACATACTTTAGTAGACACAAAAATGTAACTAAATACACCGGAGTGGACAAGAGATCGATCCAAATTCCGTGAAAAAGTCTCTTCGAATATGTTCTGCCTCCGTTGACCATATAGCCGAGGCTTCTGCCTCTGGAAGTAGAACAACGTTTTCAACACCTACAAAATCTTCTGCTAACCAGTCGTCTGTTGATGAAGTCCACTTCGCCGTGACAACAGCAGCCACAAGCAACGGAATTAGCAGTGATTAAAATGCTATAATTGTTTAATTCATTTTTTTTTTTTAAGTACAGTGCATACATAATATTTCGTTTGTATTCAAATTGGCTGATAATTATATGTTGCTAATAAATGTTGTTAACTATTTCGTTTTTCTTTTTAATCATTTTTACTTCATTTTGATACAGCTTTCTGGACCTCGGGAAGGAAATATTTTCATTCCTATTAATTCTTTTCGGAAATTCATTTTCATTTAGCGCTTTTTGTGGTCAGCGCTCAAGTTTTCAAGAACGAATTAACAGCGCTAAGCGGGGGATAGCTGTATTAGTAATTAGTATTAACTAGCAAATTGTTTAACAATTAGAGATAATAACGAAACTGGCTAATAGCACTACAAGGCAGTTGTAGTAGTGTTTTTGGTGGTGGATGACTACTACTTTGTGCTGATACGCAAATGTAGAACTCTTTAACCCCTGTAGCGAAATGGTTTTTGTTTTGAGGGAGAAAGTGTAAGTATGACAGACTTGATGGAAGAATAAAAGATAATCTCTAGAGGAAACTCTTCCAGACTGCAAGTTGAATGCACAGTCTCTCCTCGGGGATTAGTCCACTAAAAAACCTGTCTAAGAGAATTCTGGTGAAACTAAACAGGATATTCTCTAGGCGATAAATTCTTTATCCGATATCCTACCAAGGACTATGTATAGTACATATAGATGAATAAGAGATTTGGTGCCCAGCCACATTAAAAATATCCTGACCCAATAGTGTTTATTAATTTTGGCTCTGCCCCCAGGGTGTAGATTTATGTTACTAAAACTATACAACCCATTTAAATATTACAAAGAAAATAACAACAGACTCGGTTATGTAAAGTTTACAAAAATGAAAATAGAATCTCACAATATATTCAAATATACAACTATATGATATGTTCCCTAATCTATGAATGTTTCTGAACCATGTTAGAATTAATTTGTCATCACTGGATAAAGGGAATATTCTTTAGTGGTTCTGCTGGCATGTACAGATACTCATCTCAGATGCTGAATTTATGTAGTCTTGTTGCCAGAGGTTCAATATGTCCCAGCACTCCAGCAAGGTCTTTTTAGGGTTTTGGAGGATGGTAAGTTGCTTTCTCCGTCTTGACTCAGGGCGCATCACCAGCTGGGATGGATTAAGTCTGCCCTTGAGAACACTGCTTATGGTTTAGTCTTCTGGTATGGCAACCTGATAGGACTGGATTGACAAACAATTGGAGCTCCATTAGTAATCATGCCAGAGAAGTCATTTCCCATATTTGCTGGGCGCTAATCGTCCATCAGAAATCTAACAAACATTCATAGTTAACATCAATAACAAAGTACTATTTATTATCTATAAAGTACTATAGCATAACTGATGTTATAAGCAAACAGGTGGATCTAAACCTATATCTGGCTTCCAGCTTGTTTACCGCAGTGATTTTCAACATATGGGCTGTTAGCTTCACCAACTGTGAAGTTTGGGGCAGTGGTCATCAAAAGTTTGAGAACCACTGGTCTACCTTGTGCCCACAGAGCAATAAAATCAATTTGTTTGTCAACAATGGTTTGAGAACCACTGGGTAATAGTTTTCTATTCTTCTGTAACATGTTCGGGTGTCATTGCTGCTAAGGTTTGAGAACCACTGAATTACAAGTCAGTCAACATATTCATTTATAAAATGGC
The DNA here is from genome assembly GCA_024509875.1 of Oreohelix idahoensis. Taxonomy (NCBI): domain Eukaryota; kingdom Metazoa; phylum Mollusca; class Gastropoda; order Stylommatophora; family Oreohelicidae; genus Oreohelix; species Oreohelix idahoensis. The sequence goes on from JAMPIV010002187.1 coordinate 76,885, forward strand.
TACAGTGCTGTTGCCCATCCTTACATAGTTCTATGTTTATGTGATAGGCATTCATATACCTGGATAATACCATGATAACACAGGATACATGTACATTAACACATTAAAACATAATAAGGATATTTGCAGAAATCAGTTCAGGATATATGTATAGAAAGAATATTCCATGCTGAAAACACTAATATCCCAATCAAGAACAAGGGATAAGAAATGTGAACAAGAACATACTTATCAAGTTTATATGATTGTGACTAAAGAACAATGGAACATTATAAGAAATAGGAAGTAAGTATAAGGACTCCTAGTATTTCCTGTTCTGCTTAGTTCAGTAGTACACATCCCACAGTAACAATAATGATGTGTAACAATGAGGATATGCATCAACAATTTATGTGAGTAACTGACTTCAGCGAACTCATGCATTAAATTTGTTGAGTAGCATGTATATAATGAAATAACACTTTGTCACTGAAAGGAAATTCCATGTAGAACATTGCTTAACAAAATATACTGCAATATGCTTTACAACAAGTACTGAATTAATATGCTGCTGATAAACATATTATTATTATTCATGTATTCAAATAAACAATATTAGATCACTTACTCGCTGCGCTCACAACCACTGCTGTTTAAAATGACCGGGCCCCTCTGTATTTCTTGAGGGCAACCATTTCAGCCGGTCTGCCTGTCTAGGCTGATGCTTTGTGAATCCTGCGCTATGAGAATTGTGTGCTTCGAGGATCCCGCTAAAATTCCGGTTCTGTTTGGTTTCTGAGGTCAAAGGTCAAAAGACAATAATCCGCGCTCCCTATCCATTGGCTGAACTGCAATTATTCAGGGCGCGGTGTAAAAGTTCACAGCGGTAAAAGGTCACAGTGGTTTGCTGGTAACCTCGATTTAAGAAAAAGGAATATATTTTCCGAAGCAAATGGGAGATCTCCTGATGTGTATTTATGAGTGGTAGAGATTCTAGAGAATTTAGAGAGAAGGAATGTTTTGGTATGAGAACAGATTGACAGAGAGAAAAGAAGGCGAATACACTTCGTGACAACCCCCAAGAGCCAGTATACTGTACTTCCCGCTAGACCCATTTGGCCCAATCAACAGTAAACTGGCGTTCGTATCTCTTGATCCTTTCTAGGGCTGTTTTCTAATTTTAACAACTCAAAAACGCTATTTTCTTAAAGTATAGCCACCCATTATGAACTTTTATTATTTATGAATATGAACATTTTAAAAAATTATTTCCAAACAAAAACAATAACATACTGGTATGGCCATTTTTGTTTGGGCCAAACCCACTTTTTTGCTTGGGGCTAAAAGAGTTAAGTTGTGTGGCGATCAGGCAACAGGAACACAAACAGGGCACGTCAACCAATGCCAGTGCCAAATGAAGCACACTGGAACTCCTGGGTTACTTTACACATACAGGTTTATTTAACAATAACTTGGACGTACGTTGAGACGGACAGATTACACATCCTCTGTCATTTGACGGTTAGCAGGTTAATAAACATGCAGCAAGGTTAATATATATCATTGTTCAGAACTGTAGTCTCATGACAGTCATATTAATAAACATACGACAGGACATTGTAAATACAGCATCAATGTTCATGGATGATCAGCAAATTTAGATTATGAGCTTGAACGACTTATAATTTTATAACGGCTGACCTCTCAAGGACAGACGTACATCTTATGGTCATGAGGTATGCAATTCATCAAAGAAAGTCCCATCTTCAAATTGGCCTCATCAACAATATAAATATAGGATATCCCACCATTGTAATTAAGGCATCATAGTAATCAGTGCACTTTAAATCCTAAGTCCACAATCTGATTGACCTCTCAACATCTTGCCGTAATTCCGTAGGACGGCGAATAAATATATTTTATCTTTTGTATTTACTTTAGTAATACAGTTCTTTCAAGCGGCACATACTTGAAAGAATAACAGGCTGGATCCACAACTTCCCTTTATCTTGAATCCATTTCAGTACATCCTAACTGAATGTACTGACTAGATACATTATGACGAAAAATCGTCATATACATTTATATTCATTTGATTCAAAACTTACTTTGAAAATCTCACGGCGATAGCTTCCACCTGGAAGGCCGTATCCAATAGAAATCAACAGAAGTTTACCCCCAATCTGGAGCTCGAACGAACAGACCAACGTCTGACTTCTAAACCAGCCATTACATCTCGCCCTGAGGTCACTACGTCATCTAGTGTTTAGCAACAAAACGCAGAAATATTTACGCACAAATATATGCGCTTCCGTGCGCGATGAATTCAAATTATAAATATATTCTTACCACATATGTTGATGCGTACCCTCTTAACAGAAGTCAGACTCATGTCTACTTTACTACTGTTAAGGACCCAAAAAGACGCAACAGCAGTCCTTTGAGAACATCGAGGAGAGACATGGGGAATCGCAAGAGGTGCTGAAAAATATCGAAAAACGAAGTTCCAGAGCTACTTCCAGCAGTGGAAAAAGGGCTGGGATCATTGCATCAACTCCCAAGTGGTACTACTTCGAAGGTGATGACAGCGATTAGAACAGCGGCATGGCAACCTAGGAGCCGAGGAAATCTACTTTAGAAACATTGAGATACTGAAGAACGAGATTGATAAAAGCGTGCCTGTTTTCAGGTGTCAGATTATTTGAAATACGTGCATTCTATAGGTAATTTGGAGCCGGGGTAGCACTGGTTAGTGCACTGGCTTCCTAGCTCGATGGTCCATGGTTCGATCCCCAGTTGAGGTATGAATTGGGTACCAGAGCAACCCTGGGAAGGTTAAGGCGGCCGGCGTGATGCTGACCACATCACCCCTAATGTGCCGATGGTCTAGAAAATATGGACCTAATACCATGTTCCCAATATTCCCCAATGGGCGTGTAACGGGATCCTATAGGTAATTTAAAGCATCGATAAAAAAATGAATGAAATTTTTTCCGAATGTTACCTTCACGTCAACGAAAAGATGGCGTTACTGTCTCATGCAGTTCTTGAATAAAGTGACATTTTGTGAGATAACCCGTGAGTTTCGACTTGGAACGCGCAAAACGTTCAAGTACTCCTAGGGATACCGCGCATTTTATGACAGCGAGAAAGAGCTACTCAAAAATTCCTCTAGCTTTAAAATTATGTTCTATTTTTCCTCTCGGTAACCTAGAGATCTACTAACTAATCGTCTGGGCTCTACGGGTACCTCAAGAACGACCGGCTTAACCTTCTATAAGTCTGCGGTTTTGTTTATTTACAGTCTAGGAACTTTTTGACTGCACCTCGTTTGGCGTTGGAACTTCGTATGTTAAAAACAACCAGATCTAATGGGCTATAACTTAAATCTGAATAGATTTAACTGCACAATATAACATCACAACTAACATAATGGTGCATAAAACTTAGATCATGGTAAAGGAAGTGGGTTCAGAAATAAAAACTCTATATTTATAATCATGAGTTTAATTCGTATTAAGTTCTATCAGTTTTGATCAACCTACACGTTTATCAGTCAAACTGTCAAATGCAACTTTTTAGTATGTGAGGAGAGATTTTTTTTTAAACAGGGTACACAACCTCCTTGTGACCAAACTATAACAATAATGGCCAAAATGTGGTTTGTTTGTAAATGCACAAAACAGAGTGCTAATAATAGTAGCCAGATATATCCGGAACAGAGCACTGGTGACTGTAGCCAGACATATCCGGAACAGATCACTGGTGACTGTAGCCAGACATATCCAGAATAGATCACTGGTGACTGTAGCCAGACATATCCAGAACAGATCACTGGTGACAGTAGCCAGACATATATTGTACAGAACAGGGCACTAGTGATAATAGCCTCCGTTCCGCATTGGAGACCTTCTTATAGCATCTCAATCCTATTCATGAACACCTCGCGATATAAAACAAGAATACGTAACACAAGTTTCATATTTGGACATGCACCCTAATATAACCGACCAGGTTGATCGGGACGCGCCTGGCCAAAACGAGGCAAAATTTTATTTAACAAAAAAAAAAAAAACTTAAACTGCCTTATCAGTGCCAGGTCTGAGCACTAAGAAAAGAACAAGAAGGAAAGAACAACACGTGGGACATGAGGTGTCTTGGGGAAAAAGCAAAAGAAATTGAACAAGACCAAGTGAGAAATAAAGACTTAAGAACATACGATAAAACATCACCCGCACAGGAATATCATGAGAAATAGAAAATAAGAAAAATCTGGAAACCTGTACGGATAAATGCTAATCAACCGGCATCAGGGAAATAAAACATCAAAATTGAAGATGTAACAATCACACCGGACGACCCATAAAAAGATGAAATGAGTGATGGATGTTTCTTGAAGAACCATGACATAACAGCACGTGGCTAACAGACTGGAAACCATTAACTACCTTGCCTTGCTGCATTCCCCAGGGTATAGGCTGTAGACAAAATGTAGTAGTAGCCTTTTTCCGTCGTAACTAACCATGTGGATGATGCGCCCTTGAGATGATAGCCTTCAGCTGCTTTTTTTATGTGGAAATAAGATAATAATATACTGCTAACATGTGATGTGTAGTTCGATAGGTAGGTCTAGACAAGGGTTACCATATCGTTCAACACAAAAAAAGGAGGACAATATTCAATGTTTTGTCATTAAAAAGAGGACAAGGGAGGACACTTTAATGAAAAAGGAGGACAAAAAGTAATACATATTTATTGTAATTAGCAAATGACATTTGTTACATATCAAACAATAAGTTCATCAAATTAACTTTGATTTTGTGGTGATTAATATATTAAGGTGATAAAATATCTCCTTTAACAAGTCTGGATGACTTTTTAAATACACATAAAAACACATTGTTGCCCTCTCCATTATGCCCAGTTTCACATAACATTCAACACCATAATTTCCGCCGTAAGTACTTCGGTCGGTCCGTCGCTCAGTCACATTTTGCTCACTTTTTCTATTTTCGAGAGAGTACATTAACTTTCAACTGTAGCCGTGTATACCGTGCTTTATTCAGAGAACAGACTATATTCTAACAAGACGAAAAGAAGCACAGACCACCCCATAATTTTATATTTTATGAGAAACAGAAAATAATAAATTATAGTGTCACATATTTAGGACAGACTCGCTTCCACACGCCATTTCTAATAATTGGGTGATTTCCCCTGACCAATCGGATAGCTCAGATTTACCCCGGGGAATATAGAACAGGACGCCATCTGGCAGTCAGAATGAAGGAGCGAAACTGAATAGGACGTGTCTAGTCCAGCTCTACATATTCCTTAGTTTGAGTAAATCAACTGCAACATTTATTTTAAAATGTGTATTTCAGGACATTGAGTGGTTTTGTATTCCTTACTTGCGTAAGTAGTAACTATCATTCAACGCATATTTGTATAGAGCTTCCAACTCTAGTTGCAGCAGAACTAGGTTCGAAGATTGAGTCAATTTGCAAAAACTAGTCTTACACATAAAACCATGCTGAGCTGAAAATACCCTTGTGTTGGAAAATATTTAACTCAAGGAATACCTAAGATAATAAAGAAATCAAAGGACTAATCTGAAGGAATGCAACTGAAGGAATATGCCTTCACACTAGGTCAGATGGCCGTCTGTTTAATCTTTCAAGGCTGAAGGCAAAAACAAAAATCAGAAGGGTCACTATAAGAGACTTGTTGTTCGCTGATGATGCTGCAGTCGTCACTCAAAGCCAACAGGAGCTTCAGAGCTTGATGAATCGCTTCACTAAAGCATGCAAGGACTTTGGCCCTCACAATAAGTCTAAAGAAAACGAATGTGCTGAGTCAGGATGTGGGTGCTGCACCAGTTATCACTATCGATAACTATGAATTGGCAGTGGTGCACCACTTCACATACCTAGGGTCTACCATCAATGACAAACTCTCACTGGATACAGAAATCGACAGCCGCATTGGCAAAGCTGCAGCAGCCCGCCTACCGTGTTTTGCCCGACCAAAGCTGCACATCGCGTGTTTGGGGAAACTCTAAACTCACAATGAAGACCAAAGCTGCGGTATATAATGCCTGCGTCACCTCCTTCACACTCTATATGACCTGGACGAATGTTGCTCAATTTCATTTGCGGTGTCTACGCCGCATCCTCGGCATCTCGTGGAAAGATAAAGTGACAAATGTCGAGGTGTTGTCACGTGCTGGCCTTCAAAGTATGTATACGCTGCTTAGACAGCGCAGACTTCGCTGGCTTGGTGTAAAGTCTTGTTCTTTCCACTCTGTAAAGTTGCTTTCACACACACACTGTAAAGTATCAGTCTGTCTGCTCTGTAAGGAAGAGTGGTGTGTTGTTGAGATCAGGCATGCTCCAGTCTACCCAGCTGTAAATGGGTAACTCACCCTAGTCCTGAGTTAGGGAAGGCAAAGGCTCCAGGGGAAGCAGGCCCTAAACTTGGTCACTTCAGCCGACGCAGGATGGTGTATGTATAAAGTAGAAGTGTAGAGTATGATTACCGCGAATGGTGTACTGTTCGTGTGCTGACCAATATAACCACTCACACTTGTGTCTACAAGGCACCAATGCAGACTGCTGGAATCTTAGTTTACTCAATTTATTCAGACGTACACACTGGGACATACGAGTACATCATGGTTCGTTGACATATCAATTTGTAGGTATACATAGCAGATCTGAAGTCATGACACATTCAGAAATAATGGGCAGTACATCAAAAGTTCAATGTCATGATACATTATGGCCACATCCCCCTATCTGACTAAACGCGTCAGTGAAGGGCGGATCGATAAATAACCAAAGTTACTTGACGTCCATAGTTTGTAGTATATATTATGAAACCACGAAAGGGGGTTTCTAGCAAGATTGAGATCTCCCTGTCACTGTCCGATAATAAGATAAATAATCTGTTCTCTTGGCAGTGATCAAAACATATGATGACTGAAATCCAACATGGCTGCCTCCCTGAGTTGTCGTTCACTCATTCATAGGAAGGAGAATATAAGCCAGAGTTAATTTATAATGGGTATATAAAGGATTTCATAAATGTTTCCATACAGCTCTACGGTGATCAGGTTAATTCACGTAGCCATAACCGCTGCAGGAAAATCTGTCATCTTCGTCGATACAAAACACGACACTAGCATAGCGAAGCACAAAAGTCAAGCTAGGCCTAACCGACGAGAGATCATCAAAAATAGGTGCTGGGTTTACCTGGAGTCCGAATCATCTATATACTGACATAAGGAGAGTCTCTAACACAAACTATCGTAGAGACACCATCTCCTTCAGAAGAAAAACCACTTCGTGAGACATTTTTTTCTGACGAAAGGACCAGCTCTAGAAAAACGTACCCCGCCATTTGTAAGCAGTACATCGGAACTCATCACGACTTGTCAAGACAACTCATACTTCCGCTAGCAAGAATCTAGTCCCTCCTACCCATCCAAAATATACAATATAGGACTGATTCTACTTGTACTAATAATATGTAATACATATGAATTCAGGCCATAAACACAATAAGCAAATTAATATATTTTCTGGCCCTAAAAAATAAGTACAAACGCAAGCGCAATATCCTTGCGCTGGATCAATATCCAGAACGATTACTCCTACAATCAAAAGTGTGAATCAAACATGGATTATCTCGCTTTTACCATAAACAGCATTTTCATACACAAATAAATGAATGTCTATATTTTTCCCATATTAAATAGCCATATCGATTTTTGTAAAATGTGCGTCAAAATATGCACGCAACAGATTACCACACCCCTCGGAAAAAAAAAATGGTACATTTTTTTTTTGAAATACATCTAGGAGCAACATACAATAGGCTCACAACGCAGCAATAACAATGCGCAGATGATAAGCATAAGTTTTATGACCTTAGAGAAAGTACTTCTCTAAGTATAAATATTTCCAGAGAGGTGTCACCAACGCATACTACAATATTAGCAATGACACAATTTCCTCATTAGTTTATACATAAATTCCATCTAAGATATCTTAACATCATGATCATCAAAGACGAAAAACATTGAAAGATCAGCGGTGAATACATATCAATGAACCGCTAAGTAGTGTTACAATCAATATATGATATATTACATATGTGTACACATTTCAACATAGAAACAACTGTATCAAAGTTGTATAACAGTTATGAATCATGTGGGCATCTAGACAAAATATCTGCCATCACATTTTCTGACCCACGGATAGCTCGCACCGAAAAATGAAATGGCTGTAGAGCAATCGCGTATCGCGTTGATCTCGCGCTCTTCAGATTTTTACTCTGAATAGCCGTAAGAGCTTTCTGGTCAGTTTCCACAATGAAATGCGCGCCCAGAAGAAATCTTTGCAGTTTAAGGATTGACCAAACCATAGCCAATAATTCACGGTCTATGACCGAGTAATTCTTCTCTGCGGCATTTAATTTCCGAGAAATATACATCACAGGATGCAGAGTTCCAGAGTACTCTTGCATTAGTGCAGCTCCAATCCCGGTGGATGAAGCGTCACTACGAAGAATAAATGTCTTATCCTTAGAAGGCAATACTAGGATAGGTGAAGTAGAAAACATAGTTTTAACCTTATCCAAAGAGGATTGACATTCTTGAGTCCAATGGACTACATTAGGAGACCCTTTCTTTAGCAAGGAAGAAAGAGGTGACATAATGGAGGACAGATTCGGGATGAATCGTCCATAAAATTGTATTAGACCTAAAAGACTTCGTACTTGCTTTTTAGTCTTAGGAATAGAAATGTTAAGTATCTTACTTGTATTATGGTCTTCTGTTTTTAGGAACCCATGACCAACACGGTGTCCTAAGAAAGATATTTCGCTAAAACCAATACATGCTTTCGATGGTTTCGCTGTCAGGTTATGCTCGCGTAAGATAGACAATAGTTCATTTATACCATTATAGTGATCGTTCCAAGTATCACTGAAAAGACAGATGTCATCAAGATACGCAATGACATCTGAGCGATGAGATAGGATTCGACGCATCATGCGTACAAATGTAGCAGGGGCGTTCATAAGACCGAAAGGCATGAAATTCCATTGGAATAGACCCCTAGGCGTCGAAAAAGCAGTAAACGGTTTGGCGTGTTCGGATAGTGGAACTTGCCAATATCCCTTAGACAAATCGAGTTTAGTAAAGAAGTGAGAATTCGATAGTCTCGTAAGTAGCTCTTCTAGTAAAGGCATAGGTTCAGCATCGAATTTAGTCACTTGATTCAATTTGCGATAATCCACGCAAAGACGTATGTTATTGTCTTTTTTTCGTACTATAACCATCGGCGAAGAATATGCTGATGTGGATGGTTCAATAATTTTTAACTCTATCATCTCATCTAACTCTTTCTCTACCTGTGCTTGAAAATGTATCGGGATAGGATACGGTCTGACTCTTATAGGACTATGGTCAGTAAGAATAATGTCATGTTGAATGACATCAGTTTGACCAGGAATGTCAGTAAGGACATCCTGAAATTGTTCCAACATAGTAGAAACTTGTTTCTGCTCTCCTGGAGATAATTCTGGAGAAATTGCAACATCTTTCCATGATTCATTAGAGTGAAGAGGAATCATTGGAAAAGGTAAATTTACATCCGAGAAACTCGTTTCCTCATCCTGTATTACTGACAGAGATGAGTACTGTCCATGTTGGACTGGAAAATCGTCCGTTGCCTGGAAAACAGGTTGTAAATAATCAGGACGTTCATGGAATTCCGTGAGCATGTTGATGTGGAAGGTTTTACGCTTCCCGTCACTATCGACGATATAGTCAACATCGGAAACCTTTGATATTATATCGTACGGACCTTTCCAAGAAATGAGAAGTCTATTTTCCCTACAAGGTAGCAAGACAAATGCTTTGTCACCTGGACAAAGTTGACGCAAACATCTCTTTTTATTGGCAAATTCCCTTGCCTTCTGTTTCGCAAATTCAGAAGAAGCAGTTGCCAATTTGCATGCTTCAATAATCTTGTGTCTAAGTGCGATGACATATTCATAAGAGGATTTTGTGTCATCGACAATATTATCAGCAGTTATAAGATCATGCAGTAAGGACATAGGACCTCGCGGTTTCGCGCCAAAGACAAGTTCAAAGGGAGAAAATCCTGTATGTTCGTTGGCGACCTCTCTATATGCAAAGAGAGCCGCGGGTAAAACCCTATCCCAATCCTGAGGATGATCTTCTGTTATCTTACCTAGTAGGTTTTTCAGAGTTCTATTCAAACGTTCCACCATCCCATTGGACATAGGATGATAAATACTACTCAGCGATCTCTCTATCTTCAGAGTCGACATTACTTGAGACATGGTATCCGATATGAGTTGGGTACCATGGTCGGATAATATTTCTGCTGGAAATCCCAGACGAGAAAATATTAACCAAAGAGCATCTGCGACATCAGCAGTAGTTATGCTCTTTAGAGGAACAGCCTCCGGCCAACGTGTGCACATATCAACACACGTCAAAATAAATTGGTGTCCTCTAGCAGACTTTATCTTAAATGGACCAATGATGTCTATCGCCATTTTTTGAAATGGCCGAATGGGAATGTCTGCAGCCTGAATAGGTGCATCATGGCGTGGACCTCTGGATTTAATCTCTTGACATACTTTACAAGATCGACAATAGATTCGTATGTCCTTATTCACCGAAGGCCAAAAGAAAGATTGAAGAACTCTAGCTTTAGTACGGGAAAAACCCATATGTCCAGCACACTGCGAATCATGAGCGTGCTGTAAAATTTTAACTCTCATATTTTTAGGCACAAGGATTTGAGAATGAATGGACTTAGCGGAGTCTTGTACCATACGTACAAGTACGCCATTCTTCAACGTAATCCAAGATTTACGATTAGTATCCTTATTCGGATCACCTTTTGTTGCCAGAGTAAAGAATTTCTTTAGAGTAGGATCATCTTCCTGCTGTTTGATAAAGGAATCGTGGGAAATCTCCAAGGGATCATCTTGGATCTGCGCATCATTATCTTCAGAATGTGAAGATTGTGGCATATTGAGAGCTTGAGCCCTAGTGATTACTGCATTAGCAGATTGCATATTAACATTTTCCCAATTAGAAATTTGCTGTGGAGTGCATTCTTTCACTCCATGAATGCGACCGATGATAAGATCAGCGATCGGATTCGGCAAGAGACATGCTTGCACCTCTCCTGTAAAGAAAGGCGTAGCAATATTGATAATGGCAGTGGAGTACTTCTCCAATGTGCCACCAAATGTTACACATTTGACTATATTGCCTGTAGCTCGAGAAGGATTTACGAGTGATTGCCTCACTCCAATGGTAGTGCACCCCGAGTCGAAAAGAATTGATACCGGAGTACCATCTATTAGGCCCCTATTAAAGACAAGAGCACCCCTTCCATTATGCGCGATTGACGCATGGAGAGCGGGAAGTGGGTGACCGCAGCTTAAAGAAGACACTGTGGTTGGATCGAATAATGTTTTGCATTGCGAACACTCAGATGCTCTAGCAAAATCAAAAGCGGAATTCGCTACACTATTGGAGTCTTTTTTATCATTATTCTGATTATCGGTGTCGTGGAACTCCTGTTGTGCAGAGTTAGCCTGGTAATACGATTTACCATGTCTTTTGTGTTGTGATCTACCTCGGTTATAATTGTCTCTATAATTATTATTGCCTCTGTTATAACCCCTATTTGGGTTTGAATCATAATATTCATGATCATAATCATCATGCTTATTAAATTGAGTATCCCTGTAATATTGTTTCTTTTGTCTCCATGAAGCACTTGGGTAGTTCCTATAGCTACTCCCTTTCCGAGAATTTCTAACATTATGGGCACCCCTCGCGTGTCGAGGACTATCAGCCCGATTCCAGTTCTTCGAAGAAGAACTCTGATTTGAGTGGTTATCTTGGTTTTGATACTTATTCCAATTAACCTTTTTATCAAATTTATTTTTAGCTCCTTGGAATTTGTGTGAGTAATTCTGATTATATTCTGTTGCCGAAGCAACTGGCATACTCTCTTTAATGTTAGAGTTACTAAGAATCATGTCAGGGTGTGCCGTGGCATACTGGTCACAATATTCTTCCATTTGCTTTATTGTACTAGGTTTACGCTCATGTAAGAACTCTAGGAATAATTTATTTACAGAAGACATGACCTTGTCTCTTAGCAATAAATCCGTAAGACCATCAAATGTTTTCTCTGTTTTGGATAATTCAATCCATCGTGAAAGTGTAATTCGTGCTTTTGAGATGAATTCTGAGAATTCTACACCTACCTCAGGTCTCATTGTTTTAAACAAAAGACGATAACCTTCTTCAGACAGCTGATATCTCTTTATCAAAGCTGCCCTAACAGCATCATAATTATCTTTGTCGGCCTCTTCAACCAAATATAACTTACTCAGAGACTCCCCTTTTAGATTTTCAGACAACTGATTCACATACTGTGATTTGTCAACATTATGAGATCGACAAGCCCGTTCAAATCTAGAAAGCCAAAATGTTATGTCATCACTGGTAGGGTTAAACGCTGGTACCTTGACCTTGTACACGAAGGGTTTACCATTACCACCAGATGCCTGATTAACATTACTCATACATGTCAATTTTAATTTCTCTAATTCAAACTCATGTTCTCTTATTGCTTTTCTCTCTTCAGCTTCTCTATCTAATCTTCTCTGTTCTGCAGCAGCTTCTAATTTCTTCTGTTCTGCAGCAGCAGCAACTTCTAGTTTTTTCTGTTCTGCAGCAGCTTCTAATTTTTTCTGTTCTGCAGCAGCTTCTAATTTTTTCTGTTCTGCAGCAGCTTCTAATTTTTTCTGTTCTGCAGCAGCTTCTAATTTCTTCTGTTCTGCATCAAATCTCCTTTCCTCCACTTGCATCTGCAATTTCTTAAGTTCAGCAGCAGTATCAGCTTCTTTTTTCTAATCTTTTTTCTTCAGCTATTGCTTTCCTTTCTTCTGCAGCAGCTTTTTTTTCTTCTATTTGAAGTTTTCTCTCCTCAACCGCAGCTTTTTTTTCCTCAGCAGCAGCAGCAATTTTTTTCTCTTCTGCAGCTAATGCTTTGTCATATTGAGCAACAGCCCATTGTTCTAAGTCTTTTCCAGTCTTATCAAGAGATTTTCCTTGAGTAATAAAATAATCTAATGTAGACATATTGTCTTCTTAAATCAGAAACCTGAAAAAGTAAATAAATTACCCTCTTTCAAGTTAATGGGAGACAAGTCTATACCTTAGACTTAGTCTTAGTCCAAACTTGTATGGTTTATAATAACCAATGATAACTTGAGTACCTGTGGACAACAATAATTGTATCTCAAATACTGTGGGGGACAAGCCTTACAAAGGTCTTGTATACCTCAATGCAATCAAAGATCACTTGAGTACCTGTGGAAAAAAATATTTCCCTTTACCAATCACTTTGGGAGACAAGCCTTATAAAGGTCTTGTATACCTCAATGTAATCAAAGATCACTTTAGTACCTGTAGAAAAAATATTTCCCTTTACCAATCACTTTGGGAGACAAGCCTTACAAAGGTCTTGTACATTTTGTTTTATAACAATAACAATCAGAAAGTACTGATCTGTACTATACTATCAGTGTATACCACTATACGTCATATGTCAACTAAAGACATTACAAATGACAAACAAGAAAAGACAATCTGAAAACATTTGCAGAGATCAAATTAATCAAATAGGAGAAATGAAAAAAATGATCACAGAAACCGTGATGATAACTGCCATAAGATAACAAGACAAATAACGCCACAGTGTATAAACATAAGGGTGTAAAAAAACTGAAATGAAAGAAAAGATGAGACCTACAATTATACAAACAAATCAAACAAAACTAAGGAACACAAAAAATGTTACAAATACAAATATGAAACAGTCGTCACAACTAACCAAATATTTGCAAACTATGTTGCATGCAAATTTCAATTAAGAAATTGCTCCCTATCGAACGCCAGAACAAGACCAATATCACTCGGTATTTCCTGTTCTAGTCACCACCCATCCAGGCCCGCAACATATAAACCCCTACACATATAAACAAATAACATGTAAGCATAAATAGCATATAGCATACAATATCATTTATGTCATGAATGGAATGTGTTGCAGGTATAGTGTTGTAAAGCAGGCACAGTTTATTTTAATACTAATAACTTGCCACTTTATTCAGTAATAGATTTAATTTTAAACTATTACACTGTCAATTTTTCTCTGTTGAGCATCTGAAGAACCAACGATGAACTATGCACTTTATGTTCAGCAACACTGTGATTCTTCCGTACGTTGAAAAATGTCAACAATATTGCTCCAGATATTTTCTACACTTGATACCACTGTCCTGTGTAATACTGTCTGTACAGCGAAAAACTGTCAACAAGCGCTGACCTAGATACAGCATCCTAACGGTAATACAGGTCAAGCTGACATCGACTGTATAGCTGTCCTACTGGTGTTGATGTGTTCAAACAAATGTTCTTTCAGCTGTAAACTGAGATTCTCAACACAAAACTGCGTAAGCTGGACCCAGGAATCTGGCTCGCCACTGTAAAAGCTTGTTCTTTCTACTCTGTAAAGTTGCTTTCACTCACACACTGTAAAGTATCAGTCTGTATGCTCTGTAAGGAAGAGTGGTGTGTTGTTGAGATCAGGCATGCTCCAGTCTACCCAGCTGTAAATGGGTAACTCACCCTAGTCCTGAGTTAGGGAAGGCAAAGGCTCCAGGGGAAGCAGGCCCTAAACTTGGTCACTTCAGCCGACGCAGGATGGTGTATGTATAAAGTAGAAGTGTAGAGTATGATTACCGCGAATGGTGTACTGTTCGTGTGCTGACCAATATAACCACTCACACTTGTGTCTACAAGGCACCAATGCAGACTGCTGGAATCTTAGTTTACTCAATTTATTCAGACGTACACACTGGGACATACGAGTACATCATGGTTCGTTGACATATCAATTTGTAGGTATACATAGCAGATCTGAAGTCATGACACATTCAGAAATAATGGGCAGTACATCAAAAGTTCAATGTCATGATACATTATGGCCACATCCCCCTATCTGACTAAACGCGTCAGTGAAGGGCGGATCGATAAATAACCAAAGTTACTTGACGTCCATAGTTTGTAGTATATATATTATGAAACCACGAAAGGGGGTTTCTAGCAAGATTGAGATCTCCCTGTCACTGTCCGATAATAAGATAAATAATCTGTTCTCTTGGCAGTGATCAAAACATATGATGACTGAAATCCAACATGGCTGCCTCCCTGAGTTGTCGTTCACTCATTCATAGGAAGGAGAATATAAGCCAGAGTTAATTTATAATGGGTATATAAAGGATTTCATAAATGTTTCCATACAGCTCTACGGTGATCAGGTTAATTCACGTAGCCATAACCGCTGCAGGAAAATCTGTCATCTTCGTCGATACAAAACACGACACTAGCATAGCGAAGCACAAAAGTCAAGCTAGGCCTAACCGACGAGAGATCATCAAAAATAGGAGCTGGGTTTACCTGGAGTCCGAATCATCTATATACTGACATAAGGAGAGTCTCTAACACAAACTATCGTAGAGACACCATCTCCTTCAGAAGAAAAACCACTTCGTGAGACATTTTTTTCTGACGAAAGGACCAGCTCTAGAAAAACGTACCCCGCCATTTGTAAGCAGTACATCGGAACTCATCACGACTTGTCAAGACAACTCATACTTCCGCTAGCAAGAATCTAGTCCCTCCTACCCATCCAAAATATACAATATAGGACTGATTCTACTTGTACTAATAATATGTAATACATATGAATTCAGGCCATAAACACAATAAGCAAATTAATATATTTTCTGGCCCTAAAAAATAAGTACAAACGCAAGCGCAATATCCTTGCGCTGGATCAATATCCAGAACGATTACTCCTACAATCAAAAGTGTGAATCAAACATGGATTATCTCGCTTTTGCCATAAACAGCATTTTCATACACAAATAAATGAATGTCTATATTTTTCCCATATTAAATAGCCATATCGATTTTTGTAAAATGTGCGTCAAAATATGCACGCAACACTTGGCCATGTTCGCCGCATGGAAGATGGTCGCATCCCAAAAGATATCTTCTACGGACAATTAGCAGATGGCAAGAGAACAGTTGGGCGACCACAGCTGAGGTTCAAAGATGTGTGCAAGAGAGATATGAGGGCACTGGACATGGATCCAGCAACATGGGAGGATGAAGCTGCTGATCGCACTAAGTGGCGATGCTATTTACGGCACCACCTCAGATTGGGCGAAGAGAGGCTCACACAAGAAGCAGAGGTGAGGAGAAAACGTCGAAAGGAGCACCAGGAAAATAAGCAGCTGAGGGCTGCCACCTCAGGGGCGCATTCCCATAGTCAGTTATGACTGAAGGGGCTATTATTATTATTATTATTATTATTATAATCTGAAGGAATGAGAATATGTCGTCGAACCCAAAATAAGACGTTAGGCCTAACCTAAAGGAAGAAAACGGTGGAAAACGTATGGTAAAATGATGCCGTGACCACTTCTCTTTAAAAAGCAAAAACCCACCACTATAAGTCAAACAGAAAATAGCTAAGATGGATCAATTAATGGAAGATTTCCAGCAACTTGGGGTAGAACAGCAGCAGCAACAGGAAAACAGATTCGCTCAAGCACAACCACTGCAGCCCCAGAACAGACAAAATATGGAAGGACCAACAATGATAGCGCTACAGCGCCTTACCGAGAACTTACAAAAGAATAGCGATTATGCAAAATTTTCACAAGTCAGGTCCATAGTACACCCATTCGATGGAGACAAGAAGAAATTCAGGAGATGGTTGGCCGACATAGAAAAATTTGCGACAATAGCGGAGGCAACAACTGACGAAGAGAAGAAGAAAATCGCTCTGTTAGGTTCTGATTCGTACGTGACTGATTTTTTAAGAAGGAGGTCCCAGCAGTACCCCACAGAAACCTACGAGTCCCTAAAAAAAGAGCTCACCCAGAGATATGGGGAAATAATAGACAAAATGCATGCTTGGTCAGTATTTAGACAAATGAAACAGGAAAGGGATGAATCAGTACAACTTTATGGTGATAGATTCCTCAATATGGCAGAAGAGGCGTTTTGCGGAGAAATCCCTACCACACCTGATGTAGAAATACAGTTAGTGGGGATATTTGCCGATAGCCTTAGAGCGGAAAATATCAGAAGACATCTTATTAGAAAAGACACCAAGACCATTGCTGAAACAATCCAAGCAGCAATACAAGAGGAAAATCTTCACCGAAGGTTCCAACAAAGAGCAGGTAGGGAACCCCGACCAGAAAATAGGGACTATAATGAGCATGAGCCTATGGAAGTTGACCATGCCAGGAGGCAATGGACTCGCCCACGACAACGAGATGATAGGCCTCGCAATTATAGACCCCCCACACAGAGGCAAAACGACGTCAATAATGTCAATACAAACGGATGCTTCACATGCGGTAGGCTCGGACATGGTTACAAGTCCTGTAGAGCAAATTACAATAATGCACCATTCAGAAGAGGAGGTTATCAACCACAACAACCCGCACCACCCCCACGTGATTACACCAGAAATCGGTATACCAGTGGCACACCTCAACCCCTCATGCATCAGGGAAACGGCCGCGCCACTCACTAAACAGGACCGTTAGTGAGGGCAACAATCACAGAAAATGGTCCAAAACAAAAGAAACAACACAGAACAGAAATTGTCAAGTGGGTCCATCCAAAAAAATACATTATGAAGAAATGCTGCATGATGGAACTAAAATACATCCGGACCCCAGTTCCTGCATCATGGCTATACAGGGCCAACAATATAGAGCACTGGTAGATACAGGAGCATCCATTAGTCTTATTAGGTTCCAGCTCTTCAAGAAGATCCAACATTTAGTACGATTTCAACAGTCCAAAACACACCTAGCCTCAGTCACGGGACAAAGACTAAATTCAGTTGGGACAGCATGGGTAAAATTCTCTTTAGGTGAAACAAATTTTGAACACCCATTTGTCATTACTAAAGGAATGTCTAGAAATCTTATCCTAGGGAGGGATTTTTTTAACAAACACAAAGTTCGAATATACTATGACCTCCAGAAAATCAAAGTCAACAATACATACATAGATCTCCAGGACGATATCCACATAGCGTCTTTGGTAAGGCTGACAGCTCCCATAACGGTGGCCCCAAACTCCCTGGTCATAGCAAAAGGCAGAGTAAAAAATTCTGAGTACATAACACCAGGTCAATCAATTCAAATACAGCCCCTAGCAGAAGAAAGCATTATTGATGACCCATTGTTGCAAATTACAGAGGGAATCGCTGAAGTCTCGAAGTCCAGAGATTTCCCCATCATGATATTGAATATGTCAGGAAAAACTACCACCATAAATAGAGGCACAATTGTAGCACAAGTGGATACGTCAACAATAAGACAGACTAAAACCAATAGAGACCATTCACAAATTGTCTTAACCACTCCCACTGGACATAGTGCACGAAATCGCAGTACAAATAACCATGGTACACGAAAGGTAAACAGTTATAAGTCATATGCAGAAAATGGCAGAGATACCAGTCACAGTTATGTTACACCACAACATACCCCACCCAGACTGCAGAAACAAACCAGTCCATGTATAAGAAGGAGAGAAATAAGGCAGCCACGGTATGAGAATGACTATAATTACTCATTCTTGCGCCCCAGCACACCACGAGAAAAGATGAAGTGCTGTATATCACAGAGTGACAGAGAAACAGAGATTGTCTTGCCAGGAGGATATCCGAAGCGACAAGACAGAGATACATGTCCCATGGAGTATCAATATAACTCAAAAACAGGTGGATATGATAAAGTCCCAAAACCAATTGAATGTTCCGAAGAAAAGGAAGAATTCTTATATGACTCCACCACAGGAGGATACTATAGCAGCAAAGTTGGAAACAGAAAGAATGAAAAATTTTCGCTCAGGGAAAGAAGACAGCCCTATAGCACAAATGGAAGAAATACAGTAACGTACGCGGATAAGCGCAGTTACGGCAGAAATAATCAGAAACAATGGCAAAATAACGACTACCCCAGAAATAATACTAGAAACGTATATACAGTAAATGCAGTGACAAATGGAAATGCACACAGCACATGGCAGAGGAGACAGTACCAAGCACAGCCCAATGAACGGCAAAGAAATACGCAAAAGAAAACCACATACCAAGAGCAGATATTTTCACAAGATGCAAGAAAAATGTCCCAAGATTATGGGAATGAAACGGAGGCATCAAGACAGACCAGAGATATCATAGCAGATCATAAATACAGAGAGAGAATAGCTCAGTTACTTGCAACCCTGAATGCCACAGAAGATAATAAGCAACATTTGAAAACGTTTGTAGAAAAGCACCAGGATGTATTCGCACTCAATGACATGGAATTAGGCAGAACTAACACTGTCACAATGGACATTCAAACAACCACAGAGGAGCCAATACATATGAAACCCTATCATACGCCCTTGAAAAACAGAGAACTCGTGGAAAGGTCTATAAATGAAATGCTACAGGCAGGAATCATTGAAAGATCCAGATCCCAATGGTCCTCCCCCATCGTTATCGTAACGAAGAAAGATGGGTCCAGTCGCTTTTGCTGCGATTACCGAGCCCTGAACAAAATAACAAAAGTCATTTCCTACCCCCTCCCCAGGATAGACGATCTACTTGCGACGTTAGGAAAGTCTACATACTTTACCACACTTGATGCAAGGTCAGGCTTTTGGTGCATCCCCATGACACCTGAGGCAAAACAGAAATCCACATTCTGTTCCCATATCGGAAGTTTTTTTTGGAATGTTATGCCATTTGGTCTAAAAGGATCACCAGCAACATATATGTCACTCATGGATGAAGTGTTAAAGGGTCTACATCCATTTGCCCTGGCATACATAGACGATATCCTGATACATACCGCAGGCACGATGGAAGACCACCTCCGCAAAGTTGAAACAGTTTTTGATAGACTCAGACATCACCAAATAAAGTTAAAACTGTCCAAGTGTGAATTTCTAAAGACAGAAACCAAATATTTAGGCTTTGTTATCAATAGAGATGGCATCAGACCTGATGAAGATAAAGTCAAAGCCATAAGAGAAATGCCTAGCCCCAAGACGGTCAGACAAACACGCTCCTTTATCGGTTCCGTAGGATACTATAGACGCCATATCATACATTTCTCACAAGCAGCTGAGCCATTGATAGCCCTTACCCGCAAGTATGCACGATTTAGATGGACAGAAGAGTGCCAGAAATCGTTTGAATATCTCAAAAATGCCCTAACCGCCATTCCGCTTCTGGGACATCCAGACATTTCTCAGCCCATGATATTGTACACCGATGCCTCGAATAACGCAATTGGTGCATGTTTGGTACAACCAGTACTAGAAGATGAAACACCCATACTACCAGACATCCCCAATGTGAAACCCATTGCATTCCTATCCCACGCATTGTCAAAGTCACAAAAACGGTGGACCACCATTGAGAAAGAAGCATACGCCATTCACTATGCAGTACAGAAATTAGACTTTTATGTGAGAGGGACGAAACTCACTATTAGAACTGATCACCAGCCTTTGGTTAACTGGCTCACCAAAACACAAGAACAGCCGAAGAAGTTACAGACATGGGCAATGAATTTACAGTCCTATGACACCACTATCGAACATATCCCTGGCAGATTGATCATCTGTGCAGATCTCCTATCCAGAATCAAATATGATGATGAAACCGAAGTGAAAACAATTAGAGTCAAAAATGATGGCACATCCTCAGAGATTGACGATAATGCTAAAGAAATTAACGAAATTACTTCACCAGGTCGAAGAAGTACCTCAGATTCTGCCACACAAGTAGAAGAAGAAAGTCAAGATATGCTTGACATGAGGTTAGAACAAGCGAAAGATGCAGAAATTGTTAAGCTGCTCACATACGTGAAGGAAAACCCAACAAAAAGCAAAGATTTTACAGTACACCCAACGGATGGAGCTCTATACTATATTGATAGTAAACAAGAAGGGACACTAAGAAAAGTCATTCCAGCACATCTAGTCCCAGAAGTATTGCTACAGTTTCATGATAACAACGGGCACATGGGAAGAGACAAAACAATTGATGTCATAAAGAAAAGGTATTATTGGCAAACTTTCTACAAAGACATTACAGAATATGTAGCCACCTGTAGAACATGTAAATTGAGAAACATGAAGCCACATTTAATTCCTCTTCAAGAAATGCAACCTTCCCATTATCCCATGCAAACAGTAAGCATTGACTTATCAGGTCCTTACCCACTCACCCAATCAGGCAACAAATACCTCCTGCACATAGTTGACCAATACTCTGTTTGGCCAGAAAGTTACCCACTCAGTGATGCCACATCGCAGTCCATCACGCAAATTTTTTTACAAGAATTCATTCCCAGGCATGGCTGTCCAAAACGAATCATTTCAGACAACGGTAAACAGTTTATCGGTAACCCATTTAAAGCCACCTTACACCAGCTGAATATTGAGCATACTACAACCACTTTTTATTGCCCAAATGCAAATGGCAGAAATGAACGCATGCACGCCACCCTACATGATATTATTAGCAAATATATCAAGGGGAACCACCAATACTGGGACCTATACTTTAACCAAGCTCTTGAAGCCATCCGAGTAAACGTCAACGATACCACAGGAATGTCACCCTTTCTCATGCTATACGGAAGAGAACCAAACTTTCCGTTAGACAACCTACTTCGCCCACAAAGAAAATACATGGGAGAAGACCCCATCGAAATAATCCTTCAAGAAAAGTATAAAGCTCACCAGATTGCACAACGAAATACGCAGAAGGCATTTCACAAGAAACAGAAAAACAACATGATAAATCAGCCAAGCTACCAACGTACAAAATAGGAGACAGAGTATACTACAAGAAACATGTACGCAGTTCAAAATTCGATGACCGATGGTTAGATGGCTACAAAATCATGAAACAAACTACGCCTGTAAACTTCATTATTTGGAATGAAGAGAAACAACACCAAACAAAAGCTCATGTAAAACAAATCAAAATTGATAATCACCGGCCCATTCCGCCTCTGACGACAAATACAAGACCAGTCAGAAAGGCCACCCTAAATTATAATCCATCCAGCACAGATTCGTCTGACATATCAGAGTCAGAGACGACAGACTCTGAATTTTACCAAGACGACCACATACCCAGACCACCCACAGATGAAATACATCGAGCAAGACAACAACGAGACTCGTCCGAAAGCGAAGAAGATATCCCACCACTTGAATTGCGTAATCGACTCCAAGACAGAGACCTGCGCATTAGAAATGAAGAAATAATGCCTCAGACGTCACACGATGACAACAACCAAGCACCTTATATCCACACTCAAACTTACTCCCGCAGTGATAAATCGTCAGCTGATACCTATCACACCCCCAGTTCAGGCAGTTCTAGTTTTAATACTAGTGAAAACCAAACACTGCTATACCACAAGAACAAGATTGCTCGTTCAGAACAATCAGATCCTGAAGAAACTATACCCAAGCAGATTGCTGAACCATATACCAGCAATCTTTATGAAGACGAAACGCAACAAGAAATGCGAAATTACAGTGTCAACCCCGGCACAGCTTTGTCAGACCCCAACGAACAGAATGACAGAGAAATGGTAGAATTATACGAAAAAGAAACAGACATTGATACAGCTAGTTCCATTGAAACCAGTGATGCGGATAGTACATTATTTGTACCAGTCAGCTCCAGCGTCAAACGCGCCTATAAAACAGAATCTGATGACTCAATCCCTAGCAACAAAATTCCGCGTATACAGCACAACTATATCAGACGAAAGATTCTGAAGAAACGCTATCGAGTGCCCAAACCAAGCCGAGAAGTATTAGTCTCAGCTCTACTGGTCAAAAACAACAGTGTGCAAATTACTGCGCCCACTGTCAAAGACGTTAACGTACCACAGGCCCACGTCAGAAGAAAAATCAAGGCGAAACATATACCTGCCTCAAAACTAACAGATGTTCCAGCCATACAAACCCTAACCACAGTGAAACCATCACCGCAATCAAATGATGTTAAGCCATCACCGCATTCGTCAATGTCCTCAGTGCCCCAACAATCAGCAAATGCAATGTCGTCGCCTATCACACCCGTCACCACTGCTACTCAGTATGATGCTCGCCTAAGCAGTCGGGACATTGCAAGGTTAGAGATGGTGAAGGAACTAGCGAAGCTGTTCTGAAAAAGACGCCCAGGTGTTTTATGTGTTCGCCAATCCGAACACGGTCAACGCATATGTGAAAAAACCTTTTTAACAATGTACTAACTTTCCCATGTACTTTATTTTCAGTTTTGACAGTTCAAATGACTTGCTTCCAGACTAAGATGTCAAAGCCTCACTGAGAAAGTTATTTTTTCCCAGCCATACCACTACTGATGTCAGAGGAAAATCAAGACCAGCACACGGAGGATTTTCATTGGACATATTATAGTGTTTTGAAATAAAGATGACACAGATGATACAATGTTCTTTGTTTACAGACACCCTTATTAGTCAGACAGTTTTTGATATTTAGAAGGTTACACAACCTTACCTATAACACATGTGTCACACTATTCTGTTGTAACATGGATCTACACTTTTGTAACTGATCATATTCCACGCTTCCCTCACACATTTTGATGATGATAAGCCAATATTGTAAAACATTGACTGCCCTGAGGTTAGCAGCTGAAGAAGAAAAAGAGAAAATAAATCACCCTATACCAGTTATACCCCCACCAGCATGATCTCTGATACTCCAACAATTTTTGTTGATACTGCCTATCACAAATACCCCATTGACATTTGCGCATGCTGAATTTCTGCAAATGAAATACCCCTCTACAGCATTTGTATATGCTGAACCCACATTGAATACCCCATTACCACATGATAACCACTAATGACATGAGATGAAGAAGCAACTGTTTATGTATGATGAAGATGCCAGTTTATATTAAGGTGAAACTTTATGTTGTCACAGCTGAGATTTTGTTGAAATGTGTATGCACAAAATCCCCCACATTAACATTGGAGGAACAATAATCTTAGTCTTTCGTGGATACGAGCAAAGACAAGGAGATAATGGAATATTTTATGAATACCATGGACATGGAACAAATCAGAGCAGATGATTACTGCACATATGAGGACCATATTTGAAGTCATTATTGAAGGATTATCAGTAGACAAGGGACAAATAAATTATGATAATCCCATGGAACCACAGGTACTAAGGACACACAATGGAGATTAAATAATGAGAGAAAAAATAATGACTGAACAATTGCTACGCCCAGAGGTAAAGGAAATAGAGATACATCCGCATTTTTGGAGAAATCTTTTTTTTGATTTTTGCTCATTGCCTTTGTAATATGAACATGGTTGTATAACAAATGACTATTCCTTATCACGAATTACAGAATGTTGTAAGATGGTTGAAATAAATTGACAATTTACTATACTCATAATATACCCAGAATTACAAGAGAGAAAAAAATACATGGTTGATGAAATTGGACGTACTGAGATTCTGCTCACCCCGAGGATATTGGATAAAAAATAATGTTATCCCAAGGACAGACATGTCACAGATATATCATGGAGATATTATGACAAAAAAAAAAAAAAGAATACCTAGATTGGAAATGCAGCAAACTTGGTCAAGGACACCATGAAATAGACCCCCGCCCCACACTTAAGATAACTGACGGACGAGATTTTTGAATTATAAGTACCATAAGTCACCCATCTGGCTGTAGTCAGCAGATGTTACAGGCACCACATAACTCTGACTAACCCTCGACCTGCGAAGGCAGAGTTGGTGTCGAAATATTGCACATATGTAAAAAGACATGTTTTTGTTCATGTTTTGGTAAAGTCTAGACATTTGTATAAATGGTTCCATAAATGATTAGTTGATATATTATTGATAAATATTCGCAGATATAGTACATGGACAATTAATAAGGATGTATTTCCAGTACAGAATAAGAGGAATAGGAAGGATCCACATTTTAAATATTGGAGCACCATGAGCGATGAATTGGACTTATAGAGAAAATGGAAATGGTACACTGTATGCAAGGATAACCAGAAATAAAATGGATAAATAGTAGTCAGAGTACTAGGAACTTTGTCTTATAAGGATATTGTAGACTCCTCACCATCAATTGAATATTTTTTCTTCCCTTCTATGTCACAATTTTTGAGTGATGACCCCAACATTTTTTTTCATCTCATATTGTCACAAGTTCTTACATCTCAGTTGATTGTTCCATAAATAATTGTTTGATGTGTTTTTGAAAAATGTATTGCTAGATAAGGTACATAGGGAGTTACTAAGGATGAATTCTCAAGATAACAGGAGGACTAGAATGGATACAATGATATTGGAACACCATAAATGATACATTGGTGTTATACAAAAGAAAAAAAAAAGGAGACAAATATAAACTGTATACAAGGATGCCTTGAGAGTGACAACATGGATACGTATTGTCAAGAGTATAAACAGTTGTCTTAACAGAAAATAAAGTAATACAGAACCCAATGTAGAAAATTCATGATGATTTGAAACTATATTTTCCTTTTCCCTTATATTTCATAATATGATAGTAACATATTCGTCTGTTGGTTGCTGAATAATTAGATGTTTGAAAATTGATGTATGGCAAGTCAAAGAAGATCTTTTTAAAAATATATATATATATATAAAATAATATTGCTAGGAAAGAGTTCACAGAAAAAAAAAATACTGTGCTGACAGAAAAGAAGGAATGATTAGAAATAACTGACTAATGGACAGGATCACCACCAGACGTACGGATATTAGAGACAAACATCACATAGTTTAGAAAAAAAAAAGGAATGTAATATAGAACATTTTTTCTACAGTGACGGACTTAGAACGAATTTATACACTTACCATTTGGAAAATGTCAATAACAAGGACACATACAAATAAATAAATAAGGATAAGCCATGAGGTTTTAATGCTTTTATTGTGAAAAAAATGCTTACTTATAAAAATGATGCTAGTTATATTATCGTCTGATAAATATGCATATTATGTCTAGAGATATTTTCTACATGTAATAATGAGCAAGTGGCTCAGTCACTGAAAAAAAAAAAAAGAGAACATGATGAGTACCCATGAGAACATTGGCTATTTTATGAAAGTGGATTGCCATTACCATAGGAATTGGAGATCCTGGACATTACTAAGGATATTGCAGAGTACTTGGAAAATAAAATAAATAAGTACGCCAGGAAGAAAAAAAAGATTTTTTTAAGTCTTGCAGACTTATATATGGAGCAAATAACAGGAACAGAAAAGGGATAACACCCCCCACCATATCCAAGAGAATGTAATCAACTATATTGTGAATGAAATGTAATAGATTATGATAATGCAGCCAAGTTCTGCAAATAAGATATTTTATTGTTCATTTCCCAGTGTTGCCACTCGTCACATTTTTTGGTGATGACCTTATGATTGTTTTTAGGATTTTGTCGGGCACTGTTGCCAATTGGTAAATTTGGTTGAAATGGGTATTGATGTGAAAGATAGTTTGCAATTTTTTGGAGATGATGTCCATCTATAAGGCCCCTTTATAGACGACAGTCCCATATAGACATAAGAGCTCAGATGTAAGAATTTCGTTAAATTTTTCCGAATTATTTTTGGACTTAGAAAATTTTTTTGAACTTTAAATTTTTCTGAAAATTTTTTTTTTGAACTTAGGAATTTTGGGGACATTTTTTGTTATTGATAGTACTCAAATGTCTCCCTACGGGATACATTTGCAGGGCCCCGGGATCTGTATGTAGCCGTGTATACCGTGCTTTATTCAGAGAACAGACTATATTCTAACAAGACGAGAAGAAGCACAGACCACCCCATAATTTTATATTTTATGAGAAACAGAAAATAATAAATTATAGTGTCACATATTTAGGACAGAGTCGCTTCCACACGCCATTTCTAATAATTGGGTGATTTCCCCTGACCAATCGGATAGCTCAGATTTACCCCGGGGAATATAGAACAGGACGCCATCTGGCAGTCAGAATGAAGGAGCGAAACTGAATAGGACGTGTCTAGTCCAGCTCTACATATTCCTTAGTTTGAGTAAATCAACTGCAACATTTATTTTAAAATGTGTATTTCAGGACATTGAGTGGTTTTGTATTCCTTACTTGCGTAAGTAGTAACTATCATTCAACGCATATTTGTATAGAGCTTCCAACTCTAGTTGCAGCAGAACTAGGTTCGAAGATTGAGTCAATTTGCAAAAACTAGTCTTACACATAAAACCATGCTGAGCTGAAAATACCCTTGTGTTGGAAAATATTTAACTCAAGGAATACCTAAGATAATAAAGAAATCAAAGGACTAATCTGAAGGAATGAGAATATCTCGTCGAACCCAAAATAAGACGTTAGGCCTAACCTAAAGGAAGAAAACGGTGGAAAGAAAAAGTTCGCCATCTTTGACAAATTGAGTAGGCCTATGAGATAAAGATGCAAAAAGGATTTTTTGCATCGATGAAAGCATCTGATGATATGTTAAAACTTTATTGTGCTTATTATTGTAAAAACGTTCGGAATTCCAGACTTTTGTTGAAATTTGACTTCATGCTGTAAGACATTAAAAGATTTGTTTGAAATAGAACGCTGTTGCAAAAGTGAATTTCTACAGTTTGAGATTTAGCTAAGAAATCTATCCATCTCAGTTAAATTTGCTACATCAACACCTAAGAGAAGAAAATCGAAGCTGATGACCCAATCTTACAAAGGAGAGGAAAAAATATCTCTAGCGGTCAAGGCTAGTTAACCAAACCTACTCTCTATAAAATAAACTGTAAACCCTGCATACCCCGACACTGCCACACAACCACAGCTAAGGGAGTGCAACTGTGGTTGAAAGTTAGACAATAATTGTATTGTTTCCCCTTATATGTACTCTCGCGGAAATAGAAAAGTGTGACGATGTGCATTAAATCAACAGACAATCAAGATACTCTTCTGTCCGGTTTCATTCGGGAAACGGATTTAACTCATCATTTTTCTTAAAAATAACCTTTTGATTCAAGCTATCCAACAATGTTCATTGTGGCCTTTATATTTTCCAACACCTTTTAAATCCATAGAGGCGATTAATATTCCATCTTAGCGTCAATATCCTTGGTTTAATCATTTATAATTTTGCCAGGGTTGCATATCTCTTTTGTTTAGGATACCACCTGTAGTTTTCCTTTTTTTTAATATCTTTGCAGTTTTGGGATTTCTTTCAGGAATCCTTCAATTCTTCGTTAATTGCATCATTGCGACCTTTTATAAAAATATCAGACGAGCTGGGCTGAAAATTAAAAAGGCGATACAAGACTTTGGTCTACTTACATGAAGAAACCAGCAAGATAACATTTGCTTGAACCAATGTTCAAGACTCACTCACAAAACACGTCTGTATGCCATGCCTGACTTTGCCAACACTGCCGCTCGAATCTTGCCGGCAGCTGACCTCTGTAGTGCGTGCTTAGCTAGCTACTTCTATTGGTTGGCGATTATTCTATTCAATTTATTATTGGTTATTCCTTCACGTGGTCTTACTAAGTTTGGGGCTGTTCCTATTTACGTCATACTCTCCATGACGACTGCCGCCTAAATTAGCGTGCATTGTCAAAAAACTGACCTAGCCGATTTACTACCACTCTCTACCCTGCCCTTAGTGTCTCGGGTTATTTTTATATTAGTTAAGAATCTTGCTTGTTTATTATAGCGAATGGTAGTTTTATATTTTATCATTATGACTAGACTCTAGCACGAATAAATGCTCAGGTGGTCGGTCATACAGCCACAATATCAACAGCCTCAGGCTGACCACTGCTTTCTTTGAACTTATTCAAGCTGACATCTGAGGGTGAACGAAGAAGAAGAAGAAGAAGAAGAAGAAGAAGAAGAAGAATGTTATTTAGTAAATTGCATAAAAGCCGGATATTTCAACATTTGTAAAAAATCCAGACAACTCGAGTCGAATCCGGGTGTATGGTAACCCTAGTCTAGTCTCAACGTTTGTTTATCACAAACAGATGTGTCCCTAGTAGCGTGTCCGCTTCATGGTGGTTAAATCCCTTCTGTCCAGCATCATCTGTATCAGCTGGCGTGGCCGTGATATCTTATCCTTCTTATGCTGTTTCCACGTTTCGTGTTCTCTCCCCCCCCCCACCCCCTGGTTGAGGTGAGGAGGAGAATGGGGGTCGGTCTTCACGCTGTATTTCTTCGACACTGAACATTTCAGAATAAGACATGCCTTGTTATGCATTTAGCAGGTTTCATTCACGTGTGTCCCATCCAAGAACCAGCATATTTACTCAACTCTTGTTCAGTTGGTACAAGGGGATTGACATAAGTCTTGGGCCTGACCATGAAGGAGTCACAGGAGGAAGATGAAACTTGGCACATTTAAAGTTCATCATATTTGTACTGAATGTGTAAAGTACGCGTTTGTTTCTTCAATGGGTTTTCCCGCTACGGTGCACGGCGCAATGTACCCTATTGACCGGATCTGCTGCTCCAAAGATTTGACAAAACAATAGAAAAGAAGGAGGCCGGAGCTGTGATAAAATTTCTGATGTTTCAGGGAAAAACACCTACAGAAATACACAGGGAGATGGAACCAGTGTTTCGTGATTCTTGTCCTTCATATACTTCGGTAAAAAACTGGTGTCAACAGTTTAAGTGCGGCCGCTCAAATGTTGCTGATCTGCCAAGATCTGGTAGACCAGCCTCAGAGTGCAACGATGAAAATGCAACAAGAGTGAAGAAATACATTGACCAGGATCGAAAAATGACAATTGTGGAGATAGCTAGTAGAGTAAAACTAAATGAAAGAACAGTTTATGGAATTTTACACAACAGACTGAACATGAGAAAAGTGTGTGCACGCTGGGTTCCGCGACTGTTGACACGTGAACAGAAGCAAACGAGGGTAAATTGCTGTCAACAGTTGCTCAAAAAGTGTCAGTCAAAAACTTTTTTGGAGACCATGGTGACAGTAGATGAGACTTAGATACACCATTATGACCCCGAATCCAAAATTGCCAGCATGCAATGGAAAACCCCGGGCTCCCCAACACCTGTCAAGCCGAGAGCGCAGAAATCTGCAGGAAAAGTGATGCTGATTGTTTTTTTGGGATGGCAAACGTGTCCTTTTGAAAGATTATCTGCCTCGTGGCAACACAGTTAATGGACAGTACTATGCAGATTTTCTCACCAAACTAAGAAAGGTTGTGACCAGGAAACGAGGGATAACGCGCACGCAAAATCTTCCTTTGCTTCAAGACAACGCGCCCTCTCACAAAGCACGGCTTGTGCAGCTAGCAGCCAACGATTTGAATATTGAAATTCTTCCACACGCACCATATTCTCCAGATTTGGCTCCATCAGACTTTTTTCTATTCCCAAATCTTAAAAAACAGCTAAAAGGAAATCATTTTGACAGCGATGAAGAGGTTATACTGGCATGTGATGACTGGTTTAGTTTGAAAAATAGGGTGTTCTACTCCCAAGGTCTTTTCAAGGTCAAGCAGAGATGGCAGAAGTGTGTCAATTCAGACGGTGGCTATATTGAAAAGGAATAAACACCATACAAAATTTCAGCTCTCTGTGACGTGTCCTTCATGATCAGGCCCAAGACTTATGTCAATCCCCTTGTATTTATCTGATTTTTTCCCATCAACTCCCCATTCATTCATTCACTTATTACCATTTAGATTCCTGTGGGGCACAAGTCGTTAGAAAATTCACAAACCTTCCTAGCCATCTGTAATCACGTGTTTTAATGAAGCAACCAAAAAAACAAAAAAAGTAAGATGTAGTTTTACAGGGGAAACTACTGCAGGGAAGTGAATTGCACTGACAAACAACATTTTTCTTTCTTATATAAGAATAAGTGTTCTTATGTCAGTTTTTTGCGCTGATTTCAAATTTGAAATCCGTTTATCTCTATCACGTCAGGTTTTTAAGATATTTGTGAATACATATATTTTTGGGAAACCGTTATGTGCTCCGTTTCATTTTTACTACATAACTTATTAAAAATTAATAAAATGCAAAATAATTCCACTTTTTATACTGCTAAAAGATGCATGACATATGTTACGCTATTTTTCCAATAGTTACTGTATTTTGAAATAATTCTGAGCGAAATATGGCTTCTAGAAGTTGTAGAAATTCAGCTGATCTGTTCTGTTACGTGTGCGGATATTTTACCGATCGTGTTCACCAGAAAAACTTTACACCATTACTAAAGAAAGCATATGAACTTTATTTCGATTCGAAAGTTGATGATGCAAATAAATCTTGGAAGCCAAATGCAGTTTGTTCGACTTTGTGCAAATACATTGGCAGGTTGGTTACGAAAATCGCCGAAGCATAAGTCGATGCCTTTTGGAGTGCCAGTAATATGGCATGAACAAGACAAATCACGCTACTGATTGTTACTTCTGCTTGACAAATATCCATGGTTTCACTTTTAAAACTAGAAAGTCTGTGGTTTATCCAAATATTGAATCGGTTTCGAAACCAGTGTCTCGTGATCCAATCACGTGTCCGATCCCAGTTCCACCAGAACAATATCCGTTGGACGTCAATGAACCATCAGAAAGTGATAGTTTACCTGCTTCAGAAACTAATTCTGACTCGGATTATATACCAGTGAATGATGGTGTTCACTTAATTAACCTTTCAGATCTAATACGTGATCTCGCTCCTACCAAAGGACAAGTGGAATTACTCGGTTCGCGACTCAAAGAATGGAATCTTTTAGCGCCCAATACTTTGATATCTAAATATCGTCATAGACACAGAGAACTTGTTCAATACTTTGAGATGGATGATGACATTTGCTATTGCAAAATTCCAGTCGCCTACTCTGTTCATATGAAAGAAACTTATGACAATATGGCTATACTTTTGGCAAAAATAAAGTACAATGACTACCAATGGCGGATTTGTGGAGACCTAAAGGTCATTGCAATTCTCACGGGCATGCAGACTGGGTATACTAAATTTTGTTGCTTCCTATGTGAATGGGACAGCCGCAACAGACAGGAACATTATGCAAGAAAGGTGTGGCCTATCAGGGATCGTATGCAGCTCGGGCATAAAAATGTAATACACGAGCCATTAGTTAACAAAGACAGCATCATTTTAACACCGTTACATATAAAGTTGGGGCTCATGAAGAATTTCGTAAAAGCATTAGATAAAATGAGCAAAGCTTTCACTTATCTTCGAGAAAAGTTTCCGCAAGTTAGCGATGCAAAGATAAAGGAAGGTATCTTTGTAGGACCTCATATTAGGAAAGTTATTGCAGACAAACAATTCGAGAACTTGTTACATGGTAGTGAACTTCACGCATGGATGGCATTCAAATCGATCGTCGATAACTTTCTGGGAAATCACAAATCTGTCAACTATGTGCATATTGTTAAGCAGTGCATAGATGCATACAGAATTATGGGCTGTAACATGTCCCTCAAAATCCATTTGCTCGATTCGCATCTTGACTTTTTCCCTGACAACCTTGGCGAAGTCAGCGATGAACATGGAGAACGATTCCATCAAGATATCGCCGTAATGGAGTCACGTTATCAAGGACGGTGGAGTGTGACCATGCTTGCCGATTATTGTTGGATGTTTCATCGCGATGTACCACATGCCATTCACCGACGAAAGTCGACTGCAAAGAAATTCAAGCCTACATAACTGTTATACTTCTTGTACGAATGATGTTATAATACTGTATGCGTTGTTAAAAAACTTCAATTGCGTATTTCTCGAGATCCCGACCTGATAGAGAAAAACGGTTTGCAGATTTAAAAACAGCGCATTAAAATTGACCAGAAAAACATAGAAATGTTAGAGAAAGAAAAAAAAATTTTTTTTTTGTTAGCCAGTGTTGTTGGAGATGTCTCTGTACTGGGTCCAGCTTTATGTGGTGGGTTGGCCGGTTCCATGATTTCTCTGTACTGGGTCCAGCTTTATGTGGTGGGTTGGCCGGTTCCATGATTTCTCTGTACTGGGTCCAGCTTTATGTGGTGGGTTGGCCGGTTCCATTCCTTGCTACCTTTGCATTCCCAAACTCAGCCACGCATTTACAGCTGGGCAGACTGGAGCATGACGCCACCAGGTTTTGATTCTGGAACCCGGGTAACTTACCGCGAAAGGCAAGAGCTCTAACCGTACACATTGTCTAAAGCCGTAGGTCGGCAACTAGTCGATCGCTATCTACCCTTAGATCTCTATATGACGAGGAGAAAAGAGGGGTGAGGGGAGAAAGAATTTGTTAAGCAAGGGAAGTTTTGGACTAGTCTTCTCCCGCCCGCATTTAAAAGTGCTGTCTCACAAGGATTAAAGATATATTGTCCGAGTTTCCAGGTACAGATATACGATCTAGCTTACTAAATTTCATTTACTTGTGAACTGCGGGAGGTAGGAATGCAATATTTTCTTTGAAAAGTTAGCATGTTTCACCAACCTGTTGATAGAATTGCCGGAAGCTGACCGTCCGTGACATATTGGCTTCAGTTTTTCCAGATTCCACATATTCTCAAACTTCAAAGCAGAAATGACTTTATCAAGGTAGATCTTGGGACAACTCGGTATTTCTAAAGTAGATTGTAGTAGATATCCTGTGTTGTCTACCCCTTGTCTATAGCGTTCAGAAAAAATCAAACTATCGTATTGGTCAGGGAAAATATAATAAACGTATAACTTAGTAGAGAGATACAGGAGGAAAGAACACAAACAAATACAAAGAAGAAAAGATTGCATCTGCATTTGAGGTTCATAACAACATTAGGAAAATCAACAGGCATGGGCAACATAAACATTAGAAATGATAGAAACCCTGGAGAATTTTGGTATAGATACAATCACAGATCTGTGCAACGATATATACAAAACATGATATATACCACATAACCTCAAGACATCAGTCTTTATAACGCTGCCCAAAAAACATAATGCATCAGAATATTCAGACTTTAGAACAGTCAGCCTGATGAGACACACAATTAAAATATTTCTCAAAATCATACAGGAAAGAATAAAAAGTAAGATAGACAGCGAAATCCAAGAAGAACAGTTTGGTTTTAGACGGAACAACGGAACAAGAGAGGCAATATTTTGCCTGAGAATATTAGCAGAAAAATATGCAGAGGTTCAAAAAAGTATATACATGTGCTTCATTGACAGAGTGCATCATGAGAAAATAATTGAATGCCTCGAAGACATAGGTATTGATGGAAAAGATATAAGAATACTCAGTAACCTTTATTGGGAGCTAATTGCTACAGTAAGATCTGGCAGGAATTACTCACCATATATAGACATAAAAAGAGATGTCAGACAAGGTTGTGTATTGTCACCCTGTCTATTTAATATCTACACAGAGAACATTTTTCACACAGATACAAGAACTGCAAGGATTGAACATCGGTGGAATATCAATAAACAACCTTAGATATGCAGATGATGCCGTGTTGTTAGCTGAACGTGAACAGGACTTACAAGAACTAAACAAGTAAACAGCATAAGTCATGAATATGGATTGGAAATTAACATCGAGAAAACGAAAACTATGATAATTAGCAAAACAGACGATAAGCCAACGTCATATTATGGTCATGGGAAACAGAAATCAAGAACAGAATAGGAACGGCCAAAGCTACATTCACCAAACATGAGACAAATACAACTCGCACTGAGAAACATCAAGTGTTATACTTATTCTTCATTACTACATGGTGTACAAACATGGACAATGAACAAGAAATTGGAAGAAAGAATCGAGGCTCGCGAGATGTGGATATATAGAAGAATGGGGCGCATCTCATGGAAAGAGAATAAAACAAATACAGAGGTCATAGGACATCTACGACTGAAAAGAGAATGAATGAAGGGGATCAAAATTAAATAGCTAAAATATTTGGCCATACAAAAAGACATAACATCTTGCAGAAGACCATTACAGAAGGCAGAGCTGGAGGCAAACGTGCAAGAGGAAGACATAGCTATAAGTGGGCAGATAACATCAAGAGATGGACAGGAAAGAGTCTATCAGAGTGCACCAACAAGACAAGAGACAGAAGACGTTTGAGATCCATTGCAGCCGACCTTCTTTGCGGTACTAGCAGCTGATCATGATGAACAACATTTTACAGTGGTTGCCCCATGTTCTGTAATGAGCGGATAGGAAAATAATGACGAATAATGAATGATACACTATCCAAGTTTCTGTTATTTTTCATGTGGAAATGAAGGGAAACAACAAGATGCAACATTGTTACTTCCTCATTATGTCATTATTGCAGTTATCTCCCTCGCACACTTCGCTGTTCAACACTTTCTAATGGTTTTAGTTTAAGAATTATAAAGTAAACAACAAAAGTAGGGGTTGAAATAAAGGACAGTGGGCCGTGTGTTCGATATTTCCTCCCAACAAAAATTTTGAAACGCAGTAATTACGGGCATGTCTAGGGCTAGGTTTAGGAATCCTGAACACTAACCTTAATCCTAGTCCTAACGACGTTTTATTTGGATGGCATCGAAAAACACTGTCTTCATTTCAACCATAAGAAATGAGCTAATGTGTTTAATAAATCAAAATCAAATACTGTATACTGTACTGACATTTAAGGAGTATATAGGGCCGAAACACTTGTCGGACGGGGGGACTTCTTCTGATGATCAGATTGCTTCCTGTTGTATCGCTCTGTAAAGAGTTTCCTATCATCAATAAATCAAAATCAAATACTGTATACTGTACTGACATTTACCAAATTATTATCCCTCAGAAATCATAGGATATGTAAGCATTACAATTCGGTGTCACGATGGCCGAGTGGTTAAGGCGTTGGACTCGAAATCCAATGGGATTTTCCCGCGCAGGTTCGAATCCTGCTCGTGACGATTTTTTTGAATAATATTTTTTATTTCTTTGTGTTCTTCTTCCACATTTCTCCCTCTTTTCTCTGTTCTTACACTACATGTGGAAGAAATAGATACAGTATAATCGATGACAGACAAAAAGTTAGGAGGGCCTGCGCCCCTAATTCTCAATCACTTTGAAAGCTCGTTTGGTTGTTCATTCGTTCTTTACTCTTTAACTCTCTACCTTTCACTTCTACAGTTCTTCTGCCTATCGCTTTTATAGGCTGAAATTATGTCCACCTGTCGCTGTTAACTTACATCACGTTTCTGTCACACCTGACTGCTCTAGCTAAACTTCAATATCACACAGTGAATGATTGTAAAGTCGCCTCCAGCACTCACAGTACAAAGTCAGTTATGATAATTCCTGTCTGTCTGTCTCTGTGAATGTGTGTGTGTGTGTGTATGCGTGTGTGCGTGTGCGTGTGCGCGCGCGCGTGTGTCTGTTTCTCTGTCTGTGATTTTTTATTTTATTTAATGTTAGGTTCTAATGTATTAACTGTTTAACACTTCTGCATACGGCACGAGTCATATGAAATAAAACTTACCATTAAAAAATGTCTGTCAATAATAGTAATAACCCCTTCAGTCATAACTGACTATGGGAATGCGCCCCTGGACAGCTGCTTTCGACGTTTTCTCCTCTTTTCTGCTTGTTGTGAGAGCTTCTTTTCGCCCAACCTGGGGTGGCGTCGTAGAGAGCATCGCCACTTAGTGCGATCGGCAGCTTTCGTCCTTCCAGGTTGCTGGATCTATGCCCACTGTTTTTGTTTCAATACTTTATGTGGAGGGAAAGATACTCCCCTAAGTCAGGACCAAAAGGCTCACTACATATCTCCTTGAAGATGGATACATTATGAGACAAAACGTGTAACTTATAAAGAGTATAATTATATAAACCAATAAAACGGTATTGAATCAGTTCTACAAATAACGGTTCACATGAAACAAGGGACGTTTCGGGTTTTACCCTTCGTCAGCCACAAACAGGTGACAAAGAATTACATATAGGTACTACAAAAACATTTATAAAGAGGGCTGCTGTAATACTGATAATCGAAAGCTGAAAACACACACACACACAAACACAAAGAAGAAGAAACTTTAACACAAACATTTTTAAAAAACATAGTAGGGCCTACAGAATATATATAATACATTAAACACTCGTGTTTCATACAAAACAGCACACAACAAAAGCGTGTAGTTATTTTAGATACGAACAATCATATATAATACATTAAACACTGGTGTTTCATACAAAACAGCACACAACAAAAGCGTGTAGTTATTTTAGATACGAACAATCATATATAATACATTAAACACTGGTGTTTCATACAAAACAGCACACAACAAAAGCGTGTAGTTATTTTAGATACGAACAATCATATATAATACATTAAACACTCGTGTTTCATACAAAACAGCACACAACAAAAGCGTGTAGTTATTTTAGATACGAACAATCATATATAATACATTAAACACTGGTGTTTCATACAAAACAGCACACAACAAAAGCGTGTAGTTATTTTAGATACGAACAATACTACTTTTATCTGTATAAGTTAACGTTTATCTGCATAAGTTAACGTTTATCTGCATAAGTTAACTTTTATCTGTATAAGTTAACTTTTATCTGTATAAGTTAAGAACTCCCTCGTGGACGATTTTTAATAATATTGTAATTTCAGCTGAAATATCGGTTAATTGTTATAACCTTTAACTGGTTTAAATTATTTAAATTATATATTTATTATTTTAAATAATCTAATACACACCTTAAAAACAAAATGCAGACTAAATAAACTGAACTGTGTGAAATTAGATTTTTTTTTAAAAGAAATATTAACAGGTTTTCACCATCGCGACAACAGACTGATGAGATATAAAGATAAACCTTTAACTAGCCGAATCAACTGTGTGTGTGCGTGTGCGTGTGTGTGTGTGTGTGTGGGTGGGTGGCTGGCTGGCTGGGGGGAATAAAATGCAACTGTTTTTATTTGAGTACTGCAAAGATTGGACCCTGTTTCGTGCTGGGACGCAGCACATGAAAGGAAAGATCTTTGTAAAAGCCAGATTAATGAAACTCTATTTCACGTACAAAAAAATTTGTTGTAGGCACTAGTTAACTCCCAGTTAAAAATGTTGCCAACAATATGGCTCTTCTGTACATAACAGTAATCAGATGCAAGAAAAAATGCAAATACTTGATGAGAGGTCACAGTTAGTAGATGAGAGGTCACAGCTAGTAGATGAGAGGTCACAGCTAGTAGATGAGAGGTCACAGCTGTGTGTCTGCAAATACACAGGCAGAAAACAAAGATGATGAGAACAATTAGCATTCATACTCTTCGACAATTTCTGAGGGAGACTGAGTACCTATGGGTTTGCCCGGAGTGCAGTGAGGTCAATTCTGATTAACAATAACAATAACAAAGATGATGAGAGTAAATGCAGGAAACGATAACAAAACTGCACGTGAAGAAACATGACTACAAGATGTAGAATCATACATTTACCTTGGCTACAATATAGACACAGTTGGAGGATCAGACAATGGTAACAAAATACGAATACAGACGGCTAGAGGAGCTGTCATTGGATTGGGAAGTATATGGAGATCACAAGAAATCAAGTCCAACACAAAAATCAGAATCTTCAATTCAAATGTCAAGTCAGTCCACTATTGTATGGCTCTGATAATGTCAAGTCAGTCCTATTGTATGGCTCTGATAATGTCAAGTCAGTCCTATTGTATGGCTCTGATAATGTCAAGTCAGTCCTATTGTATGGCTCTGATAATGTCAAGTCAGTCCTATTGTATGGCTCTGATAATGTCAAGTCAGTCCTATTGTATGGCTCTGATAATGTCAAATCAGTCCTATTGTATGGCTCTGATAATGTCAAGTCAGTCTCATTGTATGGCTCTGATAATTTAAAGTCAATCCTATTGTATGGCTCTGATAATGTCAATGTCATTGTATGGCTCTGATAATGTCAAGTCAGTCCTATTGTATGGCTCTGATAATGTCAAGTCAGTCCTATTGTATGGCTCTGATAATGTCAAGTCAGTCCTATTGTATGGCTCTGATAATGTCAAGTCAGTCCTATTGTATGGCTCTGATAATGTCAAGTCAGTCCTATTGTATGGCTCTGATAATGTCAAGTCAGTCCTATTGTATGGCTCTGATAATGTCAAGTCAGTCCACTATTGTATGGCTCTGATAATGTCAAGTCAGTCCTATTGTATGGCTCTGATAATGTCAAGTCAGTCCACTATTGTATGGCTCTGATAATGTCAAGTCAGTCCACTATTGTATGGCTCTGATAATGTCAAGTCAGTCCACTATTGTATGGCTCTGATAATGTCAAGTCAGTCCACTATTGTATGGCTCTGATAATGTCAAGTCAGTCCACTATTGTATGGCTCTGATAATGTCAAGTCAGTCCACTATTGTATGGCTCTGATAATGTCAAGTCAGTCCACTATTGTATGGCTCTGATAATGTCAAGTCAGTCCTATTGTATGGCTCTGATAATGTCAAGTCAGTCCTATTGTATGGCTCTGATAATGTCAAGTCAGTCCACTATTGTATGGCTCTGATAATGTCAAGTCAGTCCTATTGTATGGCTCTGATAATGTCAAGTCAGTCCTATTGTATGGCTCTGATAATGTCAAGTCAGTCCACTATTGTATGGCTCTGATAATGTCAAGTCAGTCCACTATTGTACTTGAAAGTTGTGTCGGCTCTTTCGATCGAATGTCGCTAGATGTCCAGTTTACTGCGATTTATGGCTTCGTTTGGGTAGGACTAGTGTTTTTCTATCAGAATATCTATGGCTGAATTTTTATGTGTATTGTTTGTCGACGAGTCTGGTATATCTTTTACATAAAAGTCGAACTATATGTTCTGTTGTCTCAGGTAGGCTTGTCGGGGGGATGTGTCGCTAAGTGATTAGTCGTCCCGATAGGGACTGTGTTTTCTATGTCGGCTTGTCGCCGGGGAAAAAGTGATCTCAGTATTTGTGGGGAAAGTGATAGTCGTCTAGACCTATCGTGTATGCTTTACCCCAGTGTTTATTCGTATTGCCAAGGAATGGCATTTTCATATTTCTGATACCAAGGTAATAATAGACACTCTTATGAACTCTCGTACGAAGCCACCATTTTCGATAGGTACGATTTGAATGTCTAAGAGAATATATTTGACTCGATGAAAACGACTTCGATTCCTAGCAGCACTATATCCTGTAGATTGCAGTCAAGTGTTCATGATCAAATCTACAGAGCAATGAAATGTTTTATGAATGACTAACTTTAGGACAGATTCATTATCTGTATCCAAACGTGAGTGACAGCTCACGAGTGAAGCCATCTTGGAACCAAAACATGTAGTGACTTTCAAGTAGAGAAAAGGGATGCCCGTATTATCGCTTGATTAGTCCAGAGATCACTGCTACACATGAGAACCCATTGCTAGTGGTTCAATATTATTATATGAAAAAACTGTGCTGAACCTTATGTTAAAGAATCTTCGCTAGACGAGATTAGGTAGAAGCCATCTTGGATATTGTTTATAATCTGACGTGCTTTGTCAGTAAACTCAGTTGATATATATATATGGGCAATACTGAGTGCTTGGCTACTGACAGTCCATTATAATATTATTCTACATGAGTGCCCATGTAACATAACATTGCAAGACCATTTATCCACTGTACCATGATGTATTATGCCCAACCTGTGATTTGTCACTATCTGTGCTGTCGAGTGTGTACGTCCAATTAAACTTTAGAAAAGGTACACAGTCGTTGGTGTCGATGACTTCCAGCCATACATGAGTGTGAGAAAAGAACATTTGTGTCAACACCACGAACCCTTCCCTATCATTCGCACATTATACACTCCATCTATGTCTACACACCACTGCGTAGGTCAAGTTGACATTCCATACTCGAACCACGAGCAACACAACAACACAGTATTTAACTCTGGTGATGTTCGAGCGAGCTTCAGATTTCTCAGCATGTCTCTTGCTCAGGGCAAGGGTCTTGTATTAAGAGTTTATCAACTGATGGAATGTCTGCTTCCATTCCACTTATAATTACTTTTTAATATTCTTTATCAACTGGTGGACCAGCTTTCTGGGTTTGACCTCGCAGAAGTTCAGAAGTCAAACAGATTACCGATACCAGACCGTTTCCTGTGGCTGATACGACACACTTGCAGTATTGGTTTGATGCTATTTTTGTCAAAACACTTCGTCACGTGACCTGTC
This sequence comes from Oreohelix idahoensis, assembly GCA_024509875.1. NCBI lineage: Eukaryota > Metazoa > Mollusca > Gastropoda > Stylommatophora > Oreohelicidae > Oreohelix > Oreohelix idahoensis. The sequence goes on from JAMPIV010002187.1 coordinate 118,380, forward strand.
AAGTGAATGCAGTATGTAGGTCAGCGTTGTTGACATTTTTTACATTAGACATTACAGAGTTTCACAGAACAGTTGGATCAATTCTTGTCAATATGTTAAACAGGAAGACAGTATTAGTGAACTAAGAAGTCTATTATTTTCATCGATGGATCTTCTTGTTTTCTGTATATGAACTTTAATATTTAAGGCCAGAATGTTTAATTGAAATAAAGTGGCAGTTTGTTTATTTTTCATAAAAAATAACTTTGCCATTACTGTAAAAACTGAGCCTTATTTTGCAACACATACTATCATACACATAATATTATATATATATATTTATGTTTACATGTTATTTGTTTTTGTATAGTATGTTAGTTTTCTATGTCAGCGGGTTTGTGTTTAAGGTTGGGCGGCGTCCTCACAACAGAATATCCCACGTCATAGAGGGTCCGTTGTGGGCGTTTTCTATAGGTGCAATTTTCTTGATTGAAAATTTGCGCGACAACTGTTGCTTTTGTGTTAGCTGTGAAGTCTGTAATTATTTGTTTTTTTTGTAATATTTCTTTGTTCTTTAGTTTTGTTTTGATTTGTTTGTAATTTGTTGGTCTAACCTTTTCTATCTTTCAGTTCTATTCAACAAATTTTATATTCATATAGTGTGACGTCATTTGTGTTGTTGTTATTCTTTGCAGATTCAGTGATTATTTTCATTGATTTCCCTATTTGATTTATTTTGATTTCTGCAAACGTTCTTGTATTGTCAGTCCTATTTGTACTTTATGTATTCTGTTGGTTGACATATGTTTTATATAGGTCTATTTCATAAGACACAATTGCCTGTGCACTGCACTTGGATTATGGTATAAACCAGTACCTGATTATTATTACTATTATACAAGACCTTATTAAAGGCTTGTGACCCACAGATATTGGGATAGTATACTGATTAATCAAGTCATTGAGAACTTGTGGTATTATTATTATTTCAGGTGATTAGTATTATTGTTAGACATCATGTCTACATTAGAATACTTCATTACACAAGGGAAAGCCCTTGATAAGACTGGTCAACAATTAGAAGAATGGGCCGTTGCTTAATACGACAAAGCATTAGCTGCAGAAGAGAAAAGATTAGCTGCAGAAGAAAGAAAATCTATGGCGGGAGAGAAAAGATTAGAAAGAGAAGCTGAGGCTGCTGCTGAACAAAAGAAATTGCAGATGGGATGCAGGTAAGAGAAAAGGAGAATTGCAAAGCTGCAAAAAAAATTAGAAAAGAGAAGCTGAAAATGCTGAACAAAAAAAAAATTAGAAAGATGAAGCTTGAAGCTGAACAAAAAAGATTAGACAGTGAAGCTGAACAAAAAAGATTAGACAGGGAAGCTGAACAAAAAAAAATTAGAAAGAGAAGCTGCGGCTGAACAAAAAAGATTAGACAGGGAGGCTGAACAAAAAAGATTAGATGCTGAAGAGAAAAAAGCAATAAGAGAACATGAATTTGAGTTGGAGAAATTGAGATTGACAAGTATGAGTAATGTTAATCAGGCATCTAGTGGTACTGGTAAACCTTCTACTTACAAGGTTAAGGTTCCACCGTTCAATCAGTCCAGTGACGATATTACATTCTGGCTGGATAGATTTGAACGTTCTTGTCGTACACATAATGTGGATAAATCACAATACGCTAATCAATTATCAGAAAACTTGAAAGGTGAATCTTTGACTAGATTATGCCTTGTAGGAGAAGCAGATAAGGATAATTATGATGTCATTAGGGCGGCTTTGATAAAAAAATATCAGCTAAGTGAGGAAGGCTATCGCCTTTTATTTAAGACGATGGTACCTGAGAGGGGTGTAGAATTCTCAGAATTCACTGCAAAGGCACGTCTCACAGTTGATCGTTGGATTGAGCTTTCCAAAACAAAAAAAACGTATGAAGGACTTATGGATTTGTTGCTCAGAGATAAGATTATGTCATGTGTGAACAAACCTTTCCTTGAATTTATACATGAGCGTAAACCCAAATCTCTAAAAGAAATGGAAGAATATTGTTCCCAATATGTCACTGCACACCCCGACGTGACTTTTGGCAACACTAAGATTAAGGAGAGTATGCCAGTTGCTTCAGCAACACCATACAATCCCAATTATTCACACAGATTTCAGGGACCTCAAAACAGATTTGATAAAAAAGGTAACCATAATAGTTATCAAAACCAAGGTAACCAATCATTTCAGGGTTCTTCTTCAAAGAACTGGAGACGACCTGATAGCTCTCGACACAGGGGTGGTCATAATTATAGGAATTTCCGTAGAGGAAGTAATTATAGAAACTATCAGGGTTATCCGTCTTGGAGTCAAAAAAGATCATAATTACAGAGATACTCATTATAATGAATATGATAATGGTAACCAAGGGAACTATGACTCAAACCCAAATAGGGGTTACAATAGAGGTAACAATAACTACAGAGGTGATAATAACCGAGGTAGATCTCAAAACAAAAGACATAAACCACATTTTCAGGCAAACTCTGCACAACAAGAGTCCCATGAAGCCTATAAACAGAGTAAAGATAATAATGATGCTAGTAATATGGCATGTGCCGCTTTTGATTTTGGGAGAGCATCTCAGCGCCCCCAATGCAAAACGTTATTTGAGCCAACCACAGTGTCTACTTTAAGCTGTGGCCATCCTCTTCCTGCTCTTCCGGCATCAGTCGCGCATGATGGAAGAGGTTCTCTTGTCTTACATAAGGGTTTAGTGAATAACAATCCAGTCTCTGTGCTATTTGATTCTGGATGCAACACAATTGGTGTTAGGCAGTCACTCGTAGATCCTTCCCGTGCCACTGGACAAGTAGTCAAATGTGTAACATTTGGCGGCACATTAGAGAAATACTCTACTGCTATCATTAGGATTGCTACTCCTTTCTTTACAGGAGATGTACACGCATGTCTTCTTCCGAATCCGATCGCTGACTCATCATCATCGGTCGCATTCATGGAGTCAAAGAATGCACTCCGCAACAAATTTCCACGTGGGAAAGGCAAAACATGCAGATTGCTAACGCTAGAAATTACCAAGGGATTATCTTGGTTATGCACTTCATCTACTGAAGATAATGAAGTGCATAACCAAGATAATCCCTTGGTAATTTCTCGTGACTCGTTTATAAAACAGCAAGAAGATGATCCCACTCTGAAGAAATTCTTCATTCTTGCAACTAAAGGTGATCCGAATAAAGACACAAGTCGTAAATCGTGGATTACAAAGAAGAATGGCGTACTTGTACGTATGGTTCAAGACTCCATTACGTCAAGTCATTCTCAAATCCTGGTTCCCAAGAATTTGAGAGTTAAAATTTTGCAGCACGCTCACGACTCTCAGTGTGCTGGACACATGGGTTTTTTCCCGTACTAAGTCAAGAGTCCTTGCGGCTTTCTTTTGGCCATTGGTAAACAAGGACATACGGATTTATTGTCGATCTTGTAAAGTATGTCAGGAAGTTAAATCCAAAGGTCCACGGCATGCTGCACCCATTCAGGCGGCGGACATTCCTATTCGGCCGTTCAAAAAAATGGCCATAGACATAATTGGTCCATTTAAGATCAAGTCTGCCAGAGGACATCAGTTTATCTTGACGTGTGTTGATATGTGCACACGTTGGCCAGAGGCTATTCCTCTGAAGAGCATTACTACTGCTGATATTGCAGATGCTCTTTGGCTTATATTTTCTCGTCTGGGGTTCCCCGGAGAGATATTGTCAGACCATGGCACCCAACTAACATCAGATACCATGTCTCAAGTAATGTCTACTCTGCAGATAGATAGATCTTTAAGTAGTATCTACCATCCAATGTCTAATGGTATGGTCGAACGCCTTAATAGAACACTTAAAAAACTTACTGGGGAAGATAACTGAGGATCATCCTCAAGACTGGGACAGAGTTTTACCTGCGGCCCTCTTCGCTTACAGAGAGGTACCCAATGAACATACGGGATTTTCTCCCTTTGAACTCGTCTTTGGCGCGCGTCCGCGTGGCCCCTATGTCGTTGCTTCACGATCTCATTACATCTGACAATATTGACGATGACACAAAGTCATCCTACGAATATGTCATCGCGTTGAGACAAGAAATTATCGAAGCATGCAAATTAGCAACTTCTTCTTCTGAATTTGCGAAACAGAAGGCAAGGCAATTTGCCAATAAGAAGAGATGCTTACGACAACTTTGTCCTGGTGACAAAGCATTTGTATTACTACCTTGTAGGGAAAACAGATTACTTATTTCTTGGAAAGGTCCGTACGATATAATATCGAAAATTTCCGATGTCGACTATATTGTCGATATTGAGATGGGAAGCGTAAAAACCTTCCACATCAATATGCTTACTGAATTCCATGAACGTCCGGATTATTTGCAACCCATTTTCCAAGCAACGGACAATTCTCCAGTACAACATGGTCATTACTCATCACTGTCCGTGATACAGGATGAGGAAACAAGTTTTTCAGATGTAAATCTTCCTCTTCCAATGATCCCCACTTCATTCTAGTGAATCATGGAAGAACGTTACTGTCTCTCCTGATTTGTCTCTAGGAGAACAGCGACAAGTTTCAACTATGTTGCAAACATTTCAGGATGTACTTGTGGTGTATTGGGGGTAGTTAATTGTGGGTATTAAGTTTTGGTATTAGATATGAATTGTAGTTTAGTTTTGGATGGTGATATTTAGATAGGTAGTTTCTACGGTGTGTCGGTGGTTGTGTTGTTTTGAACTGATTGGTTGGTGGTGGGGGTGGTGTATTGTGGTGTTGGGGGGGGTTGATTACAGTATGTGTAGGTGTTTGATGGTAGGGAATAGTGGGTGATATTTTGGAGAGAGTGTTATCGGTTTATTCAGGGAGAATAGGGAGATGTTTGTCCGGGGTGTCAGTGAGTACATTTCTGAATATGTTATTGCCTATACCCCAATGGTTGTGAAACCTGGGTCGATGTTCATTCTAGAGGACAAAAATCAGGTGGAAGACAGTTAGTAAAAAACGTTTTCCATGATGTTCACTGAAGGGGGAAAGTGGGGGATCATTGGAAGAGGGGTGTATGGGGGTTTATAATTCTGAAATGGAACTTTTGTTTAGTGGTCCTGTGGATGGGTTCAAACGGGGACAGGGGGGGGGTGATGTGTGTTGACTATGGCGGGGGTACTGGAGAATTGTTCGGGTTGCTTGGATAAATGGGTTAAGGGGGGGTACTATTGGAAGTGAGGGGTCGTTGGAAATTTCAGTAAGGCATAAGTGATGTTGGGAAGGTTTTATGCTTTCCCATAAGTAATTAGTTCGATCAATTATAGTCGGAACCATCGGAATTTTTTTCGGTTAATGGGTTATTGGTAACGGATGGGGGGGGTCTCCAGAAAAGAAATTAAGTATATCTGTTTTTTCCACCTACAAAGGTAGTAATGATACTATACTTTTTGCTTTGTCAACAGGGGGGGGGGACAAATTGTTGTCGTTATGGCATGTCTTCTTGTTTGGCAAAAATTGCCTGTTTGGTGGGGGTAGGTGGGGCACTAAATTCAGAAGATAGAAGTCTTGGCTCGGTTAATTTGCATGCTTTCGGATAAATTTTTTGGTCTCAACCGTGGATGGAACATATTCCGTAGGGGATGACTTTTTGGTGTTTCATCGGTCTATTATGTGGGTGGTGAATGTTATGATGGTTAAATTCGTGGTATGTGAAGCAACGGAACATTTGGGTGATTAATGGGGGCGGACTAGTTTTTGTGCGCCTTAAGGGTGAAGTTCAAAAAGGGATGAAAATCGCCGTTTATGGTGTCATTGGGTACCTCCTGTAAGGCGACCTGAAGGGGGGCCGCAGGTAAAAAAAAAATACTCTGTTTTCACCAGTTTCTATTTGGATTAGGATGATCCGGGGGTTATGTGATTCCCCAGTAATGTTTTTAAGTGTTTCTATTAAGGCGTTTCGGTGTCCCATACCAGTGGTAGTGGGGGGACATGGTTGCAAGATACTTACTTATGAAGGATTCTGTTGGTTTGTGTCTGGGAGGAGAGTAGGATTTGTTGGTGTGTTTTTGGGGTGTGGGGAAGAATAGATGGTAATTTGATAATTGAGGTGGGTGCCCCCATGGTCTGGGACCAAATATTCTCTTCCGGGGAACCCCAGACGAGAAAATATAAGCACCCCCCCATTTGAGAGTGGCATTTGCAATAATCCAGCCCAGTTAGTAATGCTCTTTCAGAGGAATAGGGTGGTGGGCAACGTTGTGCCAACATGTTATCAAAATAAATTTTTTACGGTCAGAGATTACTAAAACTGATGTTCTGGGCAGGGGGGATATTTGATCTTATTGTTATGGGACCAAAATTAGTGGGTAATATAGAATATATGAGTTACATTTTTTGGAACGGGTCGAATAGGGTGTGGGGGGTCCGCCGGAGTGGGGGGGGGGATTTATTGGGGCAGCATTTGGGGGGGGGGGGACCTGTTTGGATTTCAACTTTTATGAGTAAGATCATTGGTACCTTTAGACATGTGGTTTCTGGTCAATATAAAATGGGGAGATGTTCCTTGTTTGGGATGTATGGGCAAAAGTGAAAAGCCCGCAATGGGACGTCTTGATAAGGAGTTAGTTAAGGTGGATAAAAAAAAATGGATGGGTAGGTGTTCCAAGTCACCCACTGAGTAATGGGGGTGGTTGTGTTAAGGGGTGCTGGCCAAAATGGGGGGTGTTCTCAAATTCTTGGGAACCAGGGTTTGTGAGGGATGAATATGGTGGGTGGTAATGGATTGTGAGTGAGGTTTAAAGAGAAGTTACAAGTGAGGATCATGGGGTAGTTGTGGGGGGGGATGTTTTGGGGGGTGGGGGGGTTTTAAAGGGAAGAGTTATTTGGTGTGGGTTGGGGTGGGGGGGTGGGGGTATGGAAGAGGTTCTGTTATGAGTGGGGGGGGGTGTTAGTATGGTTTGGGGGGGTGGGGGTGTGGGTGTGGGGAGTGAGGGTCATGGGGGTTGGGTTTTTTGAAATAAGTTGTTGGTGGTTGGGAGGGGTGGTTTTGGGGTGTGGGTGTTAGGGACCATGCTGTGGAGTAATATAGGTTTTTGGTTGGTTAGTATGTTTAGTAAGGTATGTCTGGGGGCATAGTGTTTTCTTTGTTGGGGTTTTTTATTGGTGGGGAGTTGGAGGGTAACATGTCAAGTGATGTGGGGTCGCGTTTATGGAGTGGGGGACGGGGGTGTGGTTGAGAGGCTGGTTTTATGTGGATGATAAGGGGGTTGTTAATTAGGGGGGGGGGGGGGTGGGGGGATTTGTGGGTTTGTGGTTTTGGGAGGGTGGGTGTGTTGGGGTTTTGTATGGGGTTTGGATTTTAGTATTGGAGGTGCCAAGGTAGGGAATTGTAGTTGGGTGGTGGTGATATTTGGTAGAAGGATTGTTTGAAGTGTAAGTGGGGGTGGTGGGTGGGGTAGGGGGTGGATCGGGATGTGTTGGGTGTTGTATGTTGTTATCTGGGTGAGGATTTTTGTGGTGTGGGGGGTGGGGGGGAATATGGGGTTAGTGTGGGAGGGGTGGTTTGTGGGTTTATGGATTTGGGGGATGTTGGGGGTATAGGGGGGGATGATATGGGTAAGTTGTTGGTGGTGGATGTGGTGGAATGGGTGTGAGTGGGTAATGGGGGGGGGGTGTTGTGTATTAATTGGGGGGTGGATGGGTCTTTAGGGGGGTTGTGGGTATGGGTGGAGTGGGTTGGTATATAGGGGGGTGTGGGTAGTTGGATTTGTTAAGGGTTGGACGCGTGTGGTATGGTGGTTAAGGTTGTTGTTTGCGTTTTGGTTGTGGGGTTGTTGTGGGTGTTTAAGATGGTGTGGTATAGAGTTGGTGGTGTTGGGTGTGGCTTGCTTTGTGTGATGTTGGGGTTGGTAAGGTTTGTGTTGGGTGGGGGTTTGGGGTGTTTGTGTGGTGTGGGGGAGGAGTGGTGGGTTGTGGTGGGTGGATGGGGTGAGGGGGGGGAAGAGGGGGAGTATTGTGGGGGGTGGTTGGGGGGGTGGGTGGTAGTGATTTAGTGGGTGGGGGATGGGGGGGGGGGTTGTGGGGGGGGTGGTGGGGGGGGGGGGGTATTAGTTTGGTGGAGGGTTGGTTTTGGAGGGGAACATGGGCTGGGGAAGTGGGGGGTGAGGGGAGGGGGTTGGTGTAATGGGTTGGGATGGTGGGGGGGATGTGGAAAGTGGATTTGTTGGTGGGTGTGGGATGGATTATTTATATGATTTGTTGGTTTGTGGGCAGTGTCGGTATTCAATTATTGATGGTTCCTAGTGTCGTTATGATAAATGTGTGGAATTGTAGGAGACGAATATAATGAGTTGTGACAGGTTCTTGGGTGTTCGTGATGTGTGCTCCGGTAATTTTGAGGTTGAAGGTCGTGCACACGTTAGAATTTTCCACATTATGATTTACGGCAAGGACACGGCAGGGCAGGTCTGTGGCGTGGATGAGGTGGGGGATACTCTCGAGCATGCTGGTGTGCAGGGCGGTCTTATTAGGTGGATGATGACATCCTTGATGTGTTACAGGTATGTGGGTGGTCTCTACTATGGTTGATGGGTTGTGTGTCGCATTTTTTGAATGTAACCTTTTTTTTGTGAAAACTGTGCTGCCTTGAACTAAATAGTATGGATCGCAATTTAGCACCTATCAAATGTGTGGGGTGTTGGTAGGTTGTCTTTATGTTAGTTGTATTATGGGGTTTTATTTTATTTTGTTAGGTTTAAGTTTGTGGTTAAATTAAGGTTTGTGTGTTTAGATGGATGCAGTTTGGGTGTGGATTAGGTGGCGTGATTGTGGGCAAGAGGCGTCGGCATGACATATATAGGGTGATTGCATTCGGAGTCCCCCTTTTATGAGCTAAACTGTAATATGTTGACTGTTTTGGTCATGTGTTAGTCGTTGGTAATTCATGAATGATTGGGAAACCCCCCATCCCCCCCCCCCCCCCCCCACCGCCCCCCCCCCCCCTTGCATTAGTTGGGACTGAGACTGTGTATGTAGTTGGGTGGTGGGGCCCTGAGTGATACTAGGGTGGAAATGTAGGCGTCAGGAGTTCTATACTGAGATGTGTGGACTGGTAATGGGACTGGTGCACTTATATCGTGCTGGAGGGGGTAGTGTTGTGGGCTGGACTTGGGAGGGGTTGGGCTGCTTGACTTGGGGTGGTGGCACCTACTATGGACGTGGCGGGCGTTGCTTGGGTGAGTGTTTTGATGTGGATGGGGTAGAGTGTGGCATCTAGTTATGTGATAACCTGGTGGGGGTGAAAAGGGTGATGTGTATTGGAGGGACTTCAGGGGATTGGATTGAATGTTTGGGGGTTGTGCAAAATATGGGTGAGTGGTTGCTGGGTTTTGAGGGTTTGATGTACCAGGAGATGTCGTTGTTGTATGGCTGTGTTGTGATTGGGTAAGTTAGAAACTGTAGTATCGTCTGTACAAGTTTACAAATGTCGCTTCTCGATCTAAGTGCATATGCCTTTTGTGAGCTCACGGAAGCTGGTGGCGATGGAGTACTGTGGGTGTCGGTTTTTGAGGGTACGGATTGTTGCTGTCTTGCGCATCAGACAGGTGCAGGGTATTCGGTGTTTATTGGTTACTAGAGCATATTTATGTGGTTTTACACTGGGGTTGGCCAGTCCATTCGAAAGTGTACGTTTCGTTGCGAACCCATATTTGGGGTTATGTTGTGACGTTTGTCATTTTATAAGAGACAAATCACTTGGCGAAGTGGGGTGATCTCAAATCGTAGGGATTAAGGATAGGACCATCTGTTAGATCGTTATGGTCGTTACCTAGATCAAAGCATACTTATTGTGCTTTGTACGTAGGTCTGGTTAAATTTGGGGGTTCATGTGTTTAGGTTGGTGCTTTCTGGTTTTTTGTATAGGCGTTTTCTGTTGGGATCCGACATTATGATTTGGTGATGGGAGTGTCAGAGTGCCTGTAGGAGCTACTGTTATTTCCTAAGTTGGTGCAGGTCGTTTGTGTTGTTGTTAAATGGTTGGTTTAATTTTCTTATTAGGTTTATTGTTTTTTGTTTTAGTGCAACATTTAGCGTTCGCAGTGTAATGTTTATGTTCATGGAGTACAGCTTATGGAATCCTAGTAGCTTTAAACATCTGGGTACAATCGGGGGACTGAATATTGTGATATGGAAAGCTTCAAAGTTAGTGGTCTGAAAGTAAAAGCAACTCCTGGGCTGTGTAAAACAATCTGGGTTTGGGGGAATGGCATGGATGCTCTGTGATGTTTTCAATCACTAGTTTTCGAGTTTGTGATTGTTTAACACTGATGGGGGGCTTATTTGGGGGGGAGGGTGGGATATGGGTCATTACGGGTTGGGTACAGGTGAAGCTTAGGGGTGAAAAACTGGGAGGTATGGTGGGGGGGATGGGGGGGGGAGGGGGAGGGGGGGGGGGGGGAGGGGGGTCTGGTGGGGAGGGGGAGAGGGGGGTATGTGGGGGGGTGTGTTGGGGAAGGGGTTTTACGCTTTTAAAGACGTTTTTTTGAAAGAGAAGTAGCATTCTGGAGCTGTGTAAAGCATCTTGTATGGATATAATTGTGCGCTTCACCTGAGTCAGACCGTCAAGTGACTAGACCCTAAGTATTTTTAGAGAAGTCAAGGTACAAGTTATTGTTTTTAGAGGGGGGTTGATCTAGCACTACAGGTGAATTGGGATGAGCCCGTAATCCTCTGGTATGTGTGTGGTGTGACTTTTCATTTAGCCAGGAGTCCTCTGATCATTCCAACGTGATTCTCAGGTGGAGGCTGATGAGTTGGCGGGTGGGGGGGGGGGCATGTTAGCACGCCTGTTAGTAGTAGTATGCAAGTACATGGTAAGCCTGAGTAGTGACTATATCACGTTGCGTATATCCCCGTTCGCCTGTGCTGTAATGTTGTGGAGATTTGCATTTCAGGGTTGTACCTTGGGGAGTTGGGTGTGAGGGGGGTGTATGGGTGGAGTTCTTATTAAGATGCGTCTCCGTGGGTGCCAGGGGGGGGTGGTTGCTTTGGGGGAGTGGGGTTGAGTGTGGTCGGCGGGGTGTGCAGTCCATGATACGCGCGATAGCGTGTGTGTGTTGAGAAAGGGTTCGCCTTGTCAAGTGGATAGAGATGCTGTTGTGTGTTACGTTCTATACTATAGATGCTTCTGATCATGAGTTTCATGCCATAACCCAGTTTCGTGCTCCTTGATGTGTGCCTAGTGCACTCTAGATTTGACATGTAATTGGTTTAAGGAGGCAGCATGCCCTTCTAGTCCGCCACTTCCGTTCGAGGGTGTCAATCTCTTCTGTCATGAACCTCAGCCTTCTGTTAGTTGGGTGTGAGCGCGGTTATAAACGATGTTGTTAGTGGGCGGCATGTGCGGGGGAGGAGTCGGTTGGGGGAAGCTTGGTTCCTGTGTCGGCTTATATTTGAGGTGAGGTTTATCGAAGTGGGGAGGCAATCTAGAGGATCATGTGCCTGTGGCTTAGGTGGGTTGCGACAGTAGGTACCGTGGGAAGTTTTGTTCGAGTGAAATGTGTGTGTCACTAATCATGTAGTGTACATGGGGTTGTGTCCCTCGCTCAGAAGTGCACGTCTGGCGTTGAGCATGATGGCCGGCAGTCCTGCGGCCGTGAGCGCTAGACCAGAACGCTTACCCCATAATGTCCCCTCCCCCCCCCCCCCCCCCCCCCCCTGCCCCCCCTCCCTCGGCCCCCCCTACCTCACGGAGGATGCTGTGTACGGTGGTTTGGCCAGACTTGTTGTCGCGTGGGGTCTCGTCAAGTTGTGTGTATGTTACTGTTTTCGCGAGTGTTGAGGGTCGTTAAGTGTCCTTTTGTGTCCAGTAGAGTGTGTAGAAGCATGTAGTTAGCTCCAGTGGTATAAAGTTAGGATGCATCCGAGCGTGTTGGAACTTGTGTAAGTAACCACAACATTCCCCCCCCCCATGTCGTTGTTATAATAAGACTTTATGTAAAAGTTTTAGATAATTGGAGTGAAGTTTACACGTGGAATCCTTCTGTACAGTTAGTGAAGAGTTCCTAATTTGATCTGTATACGCCTTTTGTAGTGAACTCGTGTTCTGTGCGTTAGTAGGGCGGTTGATTGACATGCCGTTTAGTTGCTGGTACTGTGAGGGCACTGTGTCCATTCTTCGATTAGCTGGGAGTGTTTTGGATAGTCACAGCAGTAGTGTTTTAGTCGGTGCTAGTGGGTGGCTTTTCCAGACCATGATGCAGTCGGGGGCACTTGTCAGTCAAAGGATTAGTAGTTTTATGTGTAATGTGTAGGTAAAGAATTGCGATTACGTGACCGCCACATTCTCTAGTGGAACTGCTACGAGTGTCAGGAAGAAGTGTAGTTGTGTCCTATTTTCGTGTCCCGCAATACCCGTACCCCATGCTCAGCCCAAGCATTTACAAGAGAGACTGGCATTCCCATACCCCCCCGAGTGGAATACTGTCCCATCACCGAGTCAGTGACCCCTGAATGACACGACACAGGCCCATGTTTTTAGGTCAGTTACGCCCCACCTTGTAATTTGTGAATTAATGGTTGTGTGGACCACTGAGTATGATTAGATCAATTTCGTATAGCTACCCGTCTAAACGGTTATTTTGTGCGAGTGAGTTCATTCGTAATGGTACCAAGGTAGAACCAACAACCCCCCCCCGCAACAGCCCCCCCCCCCCCCCCCCCCAGACTCACCAGAGCGTGTTCTCACCAAAAAATCAGAGAGGTTTTCTCTTCTGCATCGGATTAC
>JAMPIV010002188.1:0-191505 GCA_024509875.1 Oreohelix idahoensis
ATGATGACAGAACACACTTGACACACTCTCACTGCCCAGAGATATGAGTAAATCACAGTTAGACAAGATTTTAACTCTTAGACAGGAGCAATGCTAACAGTGGTGGTTTGTTTATACACCTGTACTTCAGCAATGATGACAGAACACACTTGACACACTCTCACTGCCCAGAGATATGAGTAAATCACAGTTAGACAAGATTTTAACTCTTAGACAGGAGCTATGCTAACAGTGTTGGTTTGTTTATACACCTGTACTTCAGCAATGATGACAGAACACACTTGACACACTCTCACTGCCCAGAGATATGAGTAAATCACAGTTAGACAAGATTTTATCCTTTTAGCCAGGAGCAATGCTAACAGTGTTGGTTTGTTTAACCACCTGTATTTCAGCAATGATGACAGAACACACTTGATCACACACTCTCACTGCCCAGAGATATGAGTAAAATTACAGTTAGACAAGATTTTAACTCTTAGACAGGAGCAATGCTAACAGTGTTGGTTTGTTTATACACCTGTACTTCAGCAATGATGAACAGAACACACTTGACTCACTCTCACTGCCCAGAGATATGAGTAAATCACAGTTAGACAAGATTTTAACTCTTAGACAGGAGCAATGCTAACAGTGGTGGTTTGTTTATACACCTGTACTTCAGCAATGATGACAGAACACACTTGACACACTCTCACTGCCCAGAGATATGAGTAAATCACAGTTAGACAAGATTTTAACTCTTAGACAGGAGCAATGCTAACAGTGTTGGTTTGTTTATACACCTGTACTTCAGCAATGATGACAGAACACACTTGACACACTCTCACTGCCCAGAGATATGAGTAAATCACAGTTAGACAAGATTTTAACTCTTAGACAGGAGCTATGCTAACAGTGTTGGTTTGTTTATACACCTGTACTTCAGCAATGATGACAGAACACACTTGACACACTCTAACTGCCCAGAGATATGAGTAAATCACAGTTAGACAAGATTTTAACTCTTAGACAGGAGCAATGCTAACAGTGTTGGTTTGTTTATACACCTGTACTTCAGCAATGATGACAGAACACACTTGACACACTCTCACTGCCCAGAGATATGAGTAAATCACAGTTAGACAAGATTTTAACTCTTAGACAGGAGCAATGCTAACAGTGTTGGTTCGTTTATACACCTGTACTTCAGCAATGATGACAGAAAAGAATTAAGTTATTAATAATTTAGAAATTCTTCCTTTTAATCTAGTTCAGGAGTTTGCAACTGGTCAATCATAATTTTTCAGTAGATGACAGGCGATGACTCAGTAGATCTTTAGGTGATGAAGGAAAAAATAAAAATAACAGTAAGAAAAACGAAAGAGGAATGATAATTCTAGACTAACCCTTCTTTTCTTTGATCCTTAGCCACCGACCATCAAAGCAGTCAGTGGCCATTACGCCTGGTGGCATCTTGTAGCACAACAACAAATTGATTCCACTTTGCTCGGTCAGCGGCCATTTTTTGTACAGTGCCACAACTCTGGTTCATTCTTTGCATCTCAGCCTCCACAGTCCTCCGCCAAGTTGTTTTTGGACGGCCTCTCTTTTGTTTTCCTTCAGAAGTCCATAGCATAGCTGTTCTTGTGATGGCATCAGGGTCTCTGTGTCACAGGAGCAGTGACATAAGGGTCAAAATGACGTAAATTGAAGAATAATGGACTGACTGTGTAAGGAAAGGAGTACTCTCGAAGCGAGTTGCGAGAAAAGAACGAAATTGAGACCACCACGTCATAGGGAACAACGATGACGCAAAAAAACATTATCAAGGTGAATTCCAACAAGATGCCATGAAAAAAATAGAAGAACTCAGTTACAGTCTGAAAAATGAAACATCTGATCCAGAGAATGACAACCATTCGATGGAAGAGGTTAGCTTCCAATAAGAAGAAAGTTTCTGTAAAAGAAGTGAGTACCCCAGAGTTTTAATCCATACAGCAAGTCTACACAAACTTGAAATGAACGACATCGAATTGATAGGAGTCGTCAAGATGGAACCACGGTTTCACGTTCAACTAAGGAAGAATAGTTCAGAGAATAACGTGTGAATCTTCAAGAAGGGTTGACTTAGTAGACCCTTAACATTCATTCTTTGTGGGAAGAAAGGACGCGGTTAAAGGATTCTGTTGAGAAAAGGGATCATGAGAATAAGGACAAAGTGAGGTAGGAGATTTGTAAAACGGTTGAGCTTGAAGGTTAAGGTCAAGCGGTCATAATTTAAGTTGACTTTCCTAGAGTAATGATAATGTAGGAAGATAGAAACTATAAAGAAATCGAAATGAGATGACAGTAAGCAATGTGTCTAAGGTATTAAGAAGTCCATTAAATTATTATAGAGTTGATCGGAGTAAGACTTGTGTTTGTACTCGTTGAAAGAGTCCTTGAGTTCCAGTGACATTTGTTGTGCTACTGTGTTAAGTTGGTTAAATCAGTTACCCGATGAAGGATGGTCGGAACTGGTGAATATTTTCAAAACAAAGAATTATCAAGAGAAATTGATTCAGTGGACAAGGTGATAAAATTACTCATACGGGTATAAGAAAAGACTTAGGAAAATAACAAATCAGAAGTGAAGCCAAAATATTGACGAAGTAAACTTGTCCATAAACAGTATGACTCCCCCCCCCCCCCTCCCCCCCAGTCCAGCGAATTGCTCACCACTATACGATCACAAACTAACACAATGGCATACTAAAGTTAACGCGAAGTACCATGAGAAATAATATCGAGAGCAAAAAGGGTAACACCGCGCTGTGACATCAAGCCGGGGGTGGTTTTCTGTTGAAGCGTGACCAGGATTACGAATAGCTCTGGATTGTTGTGGATCGAGATAGAGGAAGATTGAAATGCGGCCCTGCGTGTTAAAGCCGTATTGAAGATTGTAGTTCAACCCTACGTGTTGAAGCTTACAGACAGCCGTGTTGCAGAACGAAGTTCAACCCTATGTGTTGAAGCTTACAGACAGCTGTGTTACAGACCGAAGTTCAACCCTACGTGTTGAAGCTTACAGACAGCTGTGTTACAGAACGAAGTTCATCCCTACGTGTTGAAGCTTACAGACAGCCGTGTTGCAGAACGAAGTTCAACCCTACGTGTTGAAGCTTACAGACAGCTGTGTTATAGAACGAAGTTCAACCCTACGTGTTGAAGCTTACAGACAGCCGTGTTGCAGAACGAAGTTCAACCCTACGTGTTGAAGCTTACAGACATATGTGTTCCAGAACGAAGTTCAACCCTACGTGTTGAAGCTTACAGACAGCTATGTTACAGAACGAAGTTCATCCCTATGTGTTGAAGCTTACAGACAGCTGTGTTACAGAACGAAGTTCAACCCTACGTGTTGAAGCTTACAGACAGCTGTGTTACAGAACGAAGTTCATCCCTACGTGTTGAAGCTTACAGACAGCCATGTTGCAGAACGAAGTTCAACCCTACGTGTTGAAGCTTACAGACAGCTGTGTTACAGAACGAAGTTCAACCCTACGTGTTAAAGCTTACAGACAGCTGTGTTACAGAATGAAGTTCAACCCTACATGTTGAAGCTTACAGACAGCTGTGTTACAGAACGAAGTTCATCCCTACGTGTTGAAGCTTACAGACATCCATGTTGCAGAATGAAGTTCAACCCTACGTGTTGAAGCTTACAGACAGCCGTGTTGCAGAACAAAGTTCATCCCTACGTGTTGAAGCTTACAGACCGCCGTGTTGCAGAACGAAGTTCATCCCTACGTGTTGAAGCTTACAGACCGCCGTGTTGCAGAACGAAGTTCATCCCTACATGTTGAAGCTTACAGACAGTCGTATTACAGAACGATGTTCAACCCTACGTATCGAGGCCTGCGGATGGCTGTACTCCAGAACGATTGTTAAACCTGCGTGTTTGAGGCTGGCAGAAGGCTGCATCCCAGATCCATCGTCCAACCTTGCGTGTTTAGAAATTCCAGACGGCTGCGACGTGGAATCAGTTGTCGAACCCTGCGTCTCTGAGTTACGGACAGTTGCATCACGGATCGAGACCAATTTGGGATCAAGGATGTGTTAGACTTCGACTAACATTTGCTAGAGAAGGACGATTAATGCTCATGTGTGTGTAATTAGAATTAACTATGACCGTTCATTATTTATGCTAGAGTAAATTGTATATTGTTTTGATAAATTTATAGAGAAAAAAAAAAATCAAGTTATCCGATTAAGAGTAAGGAAAAAAGAGAAAAGAATGGTGGAGGAACAAAGGACAGACCCAAACACAGTGGCCCTCCTACACATCACTAATGCCCTGGAAAGGCGGAGTATCGAAAACTGACAAAATAGTTTGCGTCAGAATATTGAGACACATAGAGGAGAAGTGGGAAGTTGGAAAAAGTGAATCGCAAAATAGAACGATATGCTTACTCCATAGGGGCAAGCGAAGAAGAAAAGAAAAGATTGGACCTCAGGCTTGGTAGAGCAGTCCCATGTGAAGAAACACAAGAAGAACCTATGGAGCTAGGGTTCTGCCAGAGAAGAAGATTAACAGAAAGAGGGAGAGGAAGAAATGCACCAGAAGTAGCACGAAAGGGAGAACACATACTACCTGTGTGTTATATTTGTAATAGAGTTGGACATAAGTCTTACTCATGCAGCTATAGACCGCAAGTGCATAAGATAAGAAGGGCACAGGGTAGAAATGATGCCCAACCATACCACAGACAATGTGAAAGAGTACATCATCATAGGAATTGGTTTGACAAGAAAAGATGACAACAACAAACATGTCAAGAATACAGAAATAGGGAGATAAATTGGGATAGTTCATTTGTAGACAGGAACAGACAACACACACATGAGAGGAAAAACATCTGTACAGAATTTGAACGAGAGAAATGGAAATGTAACAAATATCAGCATAAACAGAGATACCATAGGACATGTAATAACAGGGAGAGGACTCTCACAAGTCTCAACAGTAACTATGGACCAGGACACTGGGATAGCTTGAAAAGAAGAGGAACTAGAATAGCTGTGAGGAATTTTGTGGCAGAAATTAAGAAAGGAAGGATATTGGAAATAAACAACATAAATGTAGATGATCAACAGAGGTGTCGAATAACAACTGACAATGGGTGGAGGATGGACGTGAACAAAGTAAGATTAGGTGGGAACAGCAAGAACATATCCTACCAACCAAAGGTTATGATAGGATGTGATAGTAATAGGCATAGGTCGGGGAAGAATCAAGTTAGGAAACATGACAACACACGGAGAGACATAGTCAGCATTGCTACCCAGACAGAAACAAAGAAGGAAATAGGTATACAGACAGAAGTATCGGAGCACAGCGACAACCCTACATTAGACGAGAAAATGGAAGTAGCAGTATCACAGCATAGAGTTAACAACAAGATAAGAGCAGACATGATAGGACCCAGTCGGTTAAACCCAAAACCCCAAATCTTATACAGGGAGCAAAGAGAGATGGGCACTTATAGGCAAGAGGAGGACAGGATACAATTATGTCAGGATACAGAGGGTAGACAGTACAATAAGATTCTAGAGGATACAACAGCAATAAGAAATAAATGGAACGGTGCTAATCCAGAAATAGATGCACCGTACAAACATACGAGAGCTGCAGAACAAAGAAACAGAGCACAGGAGCAACAGCTATTGCAACAAAAGGAACAACAGATACAGACTAAACAACAAAGTGGTGGGAGTCAAACTCAGAACATAGAGGACACATCAGCTAAAGATTCAGATACGCAGGAAGAGATGGAAGAAGGGAAAATAAGAGGGGATAATAACAAAACTGATGTATCATCGGATGATTCATCAGATTATGAAAGACGTCTCACAAGATTGAGAGAGGAAAACCAGTCGGAGATGAGACAAGAAAGGGAGAAAAAGGGCAGAGATTCCAAGATGTCCACAATAGAAGAGATAACTGCATTGTGTACAAGGATCGAGAAGGAGATTGAGGAATTAGAAATGAGAAAGAACCTGATGGAGGCATCTAAAGATGTCAAGAAAACAAGTAGTAATCGGTGTAATGACAGAATTGAGAAGGAGGAAGTTGAGAGGAACTCAAGAAATAGTAAGAAAAGAGAGGACGATGAAGAGATAGTGGCACATTGCCCATATTTCGAGAAAAAGAATAGAGAGCAAAAAGTAGAGAAGGGAGTACAGAGAGTTAACAGAAGCTTGAAAGAGAAGAAGAAAATTAGCAAGGTAGCTAAGCCAAGTATAAAGGAGATGAAGAAAGCCATAAAAGGTGAATTGAAGGGAGCTAAACCCGACACAGTGGTAATAGAGTATGTACGGAAATTTCTAGAGGGAAGGTTTGATACGGATTTATCGGGAAGAAATGGAGAAATTCGCAGACTTGTGATGAGAGTAATGGAGGAACTTGATTATTGGGGAATTAAAGTAATGGAAAGAGACGTGTTCTCTGATTCGGAATCAAGCTATTTAGATGGTATATCGTCAGATAAAGGAGATAAATGGTTGGGTTATTCACGGAGGATGAAGGCCTAAAAGAAAATATAAAATATGGGAATAAAGAGAGTTACTTGAGGAAAGTAAGGCCTATGGAGAGATGTGAAATGATAGAAGAATTGAGAAAAGGAATGGGAGAAGAGGTGAGTGAACAGGGTAAGGAAATGATTAAAAAGGATGAACCAAATATAGAGGAGTTAAAGAAGATGATAGAAGATATCATAAGACGGCCTGATATTAACTTATCAAGAAGCAAGGTATGGATGTTGTTAGAAGGAAAGTATCATACACACTTTCCAAAAACAAGAGATGAAATAGATATAGTGCTAACGAAAATGTTAGATAACGAAACCCAGGAAAGACGACGGAGAAAGATAGAGAAAGCGAATCGTGATCGAAGTCAAAAAAGAAATAAAGGGAGGAAGCAACTAGGGATTGCTTCCCAAATTCGTGGGAAAGAGATAGGGACAAGGAGGTCACTATAGAGAAAATAGGGGAGAATGAGTAAGTGGATTGGAGAGGCTGTGAGGATGAAAAGGTTGAAAAAAATGAAAAAAATTAAGGTAGGATAAATGTCATGAAAGATGACGAGGAGAAATTGTGAAAGGAAGAAGACTTTGTGGGAGATAGGCTTCTCCTAAACCCAGAGGGTGAGGTAGACTCGTGAGAGATGGTTCCAGAGAGGGAACAAGATTAAGAGGTAGTGTAGAGTGCAGAGATGTTGAGGTGATTGCTAAAGTCTTGTGAAGACTTGTTGTGAGATAGGCTTCTCCTAAACCCAGAGGGTAAGGTAGACTCGTGAGAGATGGTTCCAGAGAGGGAACAAGATTAAGAGGTAGTGTAGAGTGCAGAGATGTTGAGGTGATTGCTAAAGTCTTGTGGAGACTTGTTGGGAGATAGGCTTCTCCTAAACCCAGAGGGTGAAGTAGACTCGTGAGAGATGGTTCCAGAGAGGGAAGGTAAGTGCAGAGATTAAGAGGTAGTGTAGAGTGCAGAGATGTTGAAGATTGATTGCTAAAGTCTTGTGCTAAAGTCTTGTGGAGACTTGTTGGGAGATAGGCTTCTCCTAAACCCAGAGGGTAAGGTAGACTCGTGAGAGATAGTTCCAGAGAGGGAACGAGATTAAGAGGTAGTGTAGAGTGCAGAGATGTTGAGGTGATTGCTAAAGTCTTGTGAAGACTTGTTGTGAGATAGGCTTCTCCTAAACCCAGAGGGTAAGGTAGACTCGTGAGAGATGGTTCCAGAGAGGGAACAAGATTAAGAGGTAGTGTAGAGTGCAGAGATGTTGAGGTGATTGCTAAAGTCTTGTGGAGACTTGTTGGGAGATAGGCTTCTCCTAAACCCAGAGGGTAAGGTAGACTCGTGAGAGATGGTTCCAGAGAGGGAACAAGATTAAGAGGTAGTGTAGAGTGCAGAGATGTTGAGGTGATTGCTAAAGTCTTGTGAAGACTTGTTGGGAGATAGGCTTCTCCTAAACCCAGAGGGTAAGGTAGACTCGTGAGAGATGGTTCCAGAGAGGGAACAAGATTAAGAGGTAGTGTAGAGTGCAGAGATGTTGAGGTGATTGCTAAAGTCTTGTGAAGACTTGTTGGGAGATAGGCTTCTCCTAAACCCAGAGGGTAAGGTAGACTCGTGAGAGATGGTTCCAGAGAGGGAACAAGATTAAGAGGTAGTGTAGAGTGCAGAGATGTTGAGGTGATTGCTAAAGTCTTGTGAAGACTTGTTGGGAGATAGGCTTCTCCTAAACCCAGAGGGTAAGGTAGACTCGTGAGAGATGGTTTCCAGAGAGGGAACAAGATTAAGAGGTAGTGTAGAGTGCAGAGATGTTGAGGTGATTGCTAAAGTCTTGTGAAAGACTTGTTGGGAGATAGGCTTCTCCTAAAACCCAGAGGGTAAGGTAGACTCGTGAGAGATGGTTCCAGAGAGGGAACAAGATTAAGAGGTAGTGTAGAGTGCAGAGATGTTGAGGTGATTGCTAAAGTCTTGTGAAGACTTGTTGTGAGATAGGCTTCTCCTAAACCCAGAGGGTAAGGTAGACTCGTGAGAGATGGTTCCAGAGAGGGAACAAGATTAAGAGGTAGTGTAGAGTGCAGAGATGTTGAGGTGATTGCTAAAGTCTTGTGAAGACTTGTTGGGAGATAGGCTTCTCCTAAACCCAGAGGGTAAGGTAGACTCGTGAGAGATGGTTCCAGAGAGGGAACAAGATTAAGAGGTAGTGTAGAGTGCAGAGATGTTGAGGTGATTGCTAAAGTCTTGTGAAGACTTGTTGTGAGATAGGCTTCTCCTAAACCCAGAGGGTAAGGTAGACTCGTGAGAGATGGTTCCAGAGAGGGAACAAGATTAAGAGGTAGTGTAGAGTGCAGAGATGTTGAGGTGATTGCTAAAGTCTTGTGAAGACTTGTTGTGAGATAGGCTTCTCCTAAAACCCAGAGGGTAAGGTAGACTCGTGAGAGATGGTTCCAGAGAGGGAACAAGATTAAGAGGTAGTGTAGAGTGCAGAGATGTTGAGGTGATTGCTAAAGTCTTGTGGAGACTTGTTGGGAGATAGGCTTCTCCTAAACCCAGAGGGTAAGGTAGACTCGTGAGAGATGGTTCCAGAGAGGGAACAAGATTAAGAGGTAGTGTAGAGTGCAGAGATGTTGAGGTGATTGCTAAAGTCTTGTGGAGACTTGTTGGGAGATAGGCTTCTCCTAAACCCAGAGGGTAAGGTAGACTCGTGAGAGATGGTTCCAGAGAGGGAACAAGATTAAGAGGTAGTGTAGAGTGCAGAGATGTTGAAAGGTGATTGCTAAAGTCTTGTGAAGACTTGTTGGGAGATAGGCTTCTCCTAAACCCAGAGGGTAAGGTAGACTCGTGAGAGATGGTTCCAGAGAGGGAACAAGATTAAGAGGTAGTGTAGAGTGCAGAGATGTTGAGGTGATTGCTAAAGTCTTGTGAAGACTTGTTGGGAGATAGGCTTCTCCTAAACCCAGAGGGTAAGGTAGACTCGTGAGAGATGGTTCCAGAGAGGGAACAAGATGAAGAGGGTGTGTAGAGTGCAGAGATTGTTGATGTTGAAATGATTGCTAAAGTCTTGTGAAGACTTGTTGGGAGATAGGCTTCTCCTAAACCCAGAGGGTAAGGTAGACTCGTGAGAGATGGTTCCAGAGAGGGAACAAGATTAAGAGGTAGTGTAGAGTGCAGAGATGTTGAGGTGATTGCTAAAGTCTTGTGAAGACTTGTTGGGAGATAGGCTTCTCTAAAACCCAGAGGGTAAGGTAGACTCGTGAGAGATGGTTCCAGAGAGGGAACAAGATTAAGAGGTAGTGTAGAGTGCAGAGATGTTGAGGTGATTGCTAAAGTCTTGTGAAGACTTGTTGTGAGATAGGCTTCTCCTAAACCCAGAGGGTAAGGTAGACTCGTGAGAGATGGTTCCAGAGAGGGAACAAGATTAAGAGGTAGTGTAGAGTGCAGAGATGTTGAAATGATTGCTAAAGTCTTGTGAAGACTTGTTGGGAGATAGGCTTCTCCTAAACCCAGAGGGTAAGGTAGTCTCGTTGAGAGATGGTTGCAGAGATGTTGAAATGATTGCTAAAGTCTTGTGAAGAGGGAGATAGGCTTCTCTCCTAAACCCAGAGGTAAGGTAACAAGATTAGAGAGGTAGTGTAGAGTGCAGAGATGTTGAAATGATTGCTAAAGTCTTGTGAAGACTTGTTGGGAGATAGGCTTCTCCTAAACCCAGAGGGTAAGGTAGACTCGTGAGAGATGGTTCCAGAGAGGGAACAAGATTAAGAGGTAGTGTAGAGTGCAGAGATGTTGAGTGTGATTGCTAAAGTCTTGTGAAGACTTGTTGGGAGATAGGCTTCTCCTAAACCCAGAGGGTAAGGTAGACTCGTGAGAGATGGTTCCAGAGAGGGAACAAGATTAAGAGGTAGTGTAGAGTGCAGAGATGTTGAAATGATTGCTAAAGTCTTGTGAAGACTTGTTGGGAGATAGGCTTCTCCTAAACCCAGAGGGTAAGGTAGACTCGTGAGAGATGGTTCCAGAGAGGGAACAAGATTAAGAGGTAGTGTAGAGTGCAGAGATGTTGAAATGATTGCTAAAGTCTTGTGAAGACTTGTTGGGAGATAGGCTTCTCCTAAACCCAGAGGGTAAGGTAGACTCGTGAGAGATGGTTCCAGAGAGGGAACAAGATTAAGAGGTAGTGTAGAGTGCAGAGATGTTGAAATGATTGCTAAAGTCTTGTGAAGACTTGTTGGGAGATAGGCTTCTCCTAAACCCAGAGGGTAAGGTAGACTCGTGAGAGATAGTTCCAGAGAGGGAACAAGATTAAGAGGTAGTGTAGAGTGCAGAGATGTTGAAATGATTGCTAAAGTCTCGTGAGAGATGGTTCCAGAGAGGGAACAAGATTAAGAGGTAGTGTAGAGTGCAGAGATGTTGAAATGATTGCTAAAGTCTTGTGAAGACTTGTTGGAGATAGGCTTCTCCTAAACCTGTGGTAGAGGGTAAGGTAGACTACTCGAACAAATGAGAGATGGTGAGTTGCAGAGAGAGGGATTGCTAAACAAGATAGGCTTTAAGAACCCATAGGGTAAGGTAAGAAAGACTTGTGAAGACTTGTTTGAGAGCTTCTCCTAAAACCCAGATTGAAATGTTTTGCAAGATTAAAGGTACTTGTGTTGTGGGAGATAGGCTTCTCCTAAACCCAGAGGGTAAGGGTAGTGACTCGTGAGAGATGGTTCCAGAGAGGGAACATAGAGATTAAGAGGTAGTGTAGAGTCCTAAACCCAGAGGGTAAGAGGGTAAGGTCGATGGTTGAGAGGGATAGTGTAGAGTGCAGAGATGTTCCAGAGAGGAACAAGGCTTCTCCTAAACCCAGAAAAAGACTCGTGAGTAGTGTTAGAGGGGAACAAGCAAGATAGTTGAAATGATTGCAAAAGTCTTGTGAAGACTTGTTGGGAGATAGGCTTCTCCTAAACCCAGAGGGTAAGGTAGACTCGTGAGAGATGGTTCCAGAGAGGGAACAAGATTAAGAGGTAGTGTAGAGTGCAGAGATGTTGAAATGATTGCTAAAGTCTTGTGAAGACTTGTTGGGAGATAGGCTTCTCCTAAACCCAGAGGGTAAGGTAGACTCGTGAGAGATGGTTCCAGAGAGGGAACAAGATTAAGAGGTAGTGTAGAGTGCAGAGATGTTGAAATGATTGCTAAAGTCTTGTGAAGACTTGTTGGGAGATAGGCTTCTCCTAAACCCAGAGGGTAAGGTAGACTCGTGAGAGATGGTTCCAGAGAGGGAACAAGATTAAGAGGTAGTGTAGAGTGCAGAGATGTTGAAATGATTGCTAAAGTCTTGTGAAGACTTGTTGGGAGATAGGCTTCTCCTAAACCCAGAGGGTAAGGTAGACTCGTGAGAGATGGTTCCAGAGAGGGAACAAGATTAAGAGGTAGTGTAGAGTGCAGAGATGTTGAAATGATTGCTAAAGTCTTGTGAAGACTTGTTGGGAGATAGGCTTCTCCTAAACCCAGAGGGTAAGGTAGACTCGTGAGAGATGGTTCCAGAGAGGGAACAAGATTAAGAGGTAGTGTAGAGTGCAGAGATGTTGAAATGATTGCTAAAGTCTTGTGAAGACTTGTTGGGAGATAGGCTTCTCCTAAACCCAGAGGGTAAGGTAGACTCGTGAGAGATGGTTCCAGAGAGGGAACAAGATTAAGAGGTAGTGTAGAGTGCAGAGATGTTGAAATGATTGCTAAAGTCTTGTGAAGACTTGTTGGGAGATAGGCTTCTCCTAAACCCAGAGGGTAAGGTAGACTCGTGAGAGATGGTTCCAGAGAGGGAACAAGATTAAGAGGTAGTGTAGAGTGCAGAGATGTTGAAATGATTGCTAAAGTCTTGTGAAGACTTGTTGGGAGATAGGCTTCTCCTAAACCCAGAGGGTAAGGTAGACTCGTGAGAGATGGTTCCAGAGAGGGAACAAGATTAAGAGGTAGTGTAGAGTGCAGAGATGTTGAAATGATTGCTAAAGTCTTGTGAAGACTTGTTGGGAGATAGGCTTCTCCTAAACCCAGAGGGTAAGGTAGACTCGTGAGAGATGGTTCCAGAGAGGGAACAAGATTAAGAGGTAGTGTAGAGTGCAGAGATGTTGAAATGATTGCTAAAGTCTTGTGAAGACTTGTTGGGAGATAGGCTTCTCCTAAAACCCAGAGGGTAAGGTAGACTCGTGAGAGATGGTTCCAGAGAGGGAACAAGATTAAGAGGTAGTGTAGAGTGCAGAGATGTTGAAATGATTGCTAAAGTCTTGTGAAGACTTGTTGGGAGATAGGCTTCTCCTAAAACCCAGAGGGTAAGGTAGACTCGTGAGAGATGGTTCCAGAGAGGGAACAAGATTAAGAGGTAGTGTAGAGTGCAGAGATGTTGAAATGATTGCTAAAGTCTTGTGAAGACTTGTTGGGAGATAGGCTTCTCCTAAACCCAGAGGGTAAGGTAGACTCGTGAGAGATGGTTCCAGAGAGGGAACAAGATTAAGAGGTAGTGTAGAGTGCAGAGATGTTGAAATGATTGCTAAAGTCTTGTGAAGACTTGTTGGGAGATAGGCTTCTCCTAAAACCAGAGGGTAAGGTAGACTCGTGAGAGATGGTTCCAGAGAGGGAACAAGATTAAGAGGTAGTGTAGAGTGCAGAGATGTTGAAATGATTGCTAAAGTCTTGTGAAGACTTGTTGGGAGATAGGCTTCTCCTAAAACCAGAGGGTAAGGTAGACTCGTGAGAGATGGTTCCAGAGAGGGAACAAGATTAAGAGGTAGTGTAGAGTGCAGAGATGTTGAAATGATTGCTAAAGTCTTGTGAAGACTTGTTGGGAGATAGGCTTCTCCTAAACCCAGAGGGTAAGGTAGACTCGTGAGAGATGGTTCCAGAGAGGGAACAAGATTAAGAGGTAGTGTAGAGTGCAGAGATGTTGAAATGATTGCTAAAGTCTTGGAAAGACTTGTTGGGAGATAGGCTTCTCCTAAACCCAGAGGGTAAGGTAGACTCGTGAGAGATGGTTCCAGAGAGGGAACAAGATTAAGAGGTAGTGTAGAGTGCAGAGATGTTGAAATGATTGCTAAAGTCTTGTGAAGACTTGTTGGGAGATAGGCTTCTCCTAAACCCAGAGGGTAAGGTAGACTCGTGAGAGATGGTTCCAGAGAGGGAACAAGATTAAGAGGTAGTGTAGAGTGCAGAGATGTTGAAATGATTGCTAAGTCTAGTCTTGTGAAGACTTGTTGGGAGATAGGCTTCTCCTAAACCCAGAGGGTAAGGTAGACTCGTGAGAGATGGTTCCAGAGAGGGAACAAGATTAAGAGGTAGTGTAGAGTGCAGAGATGTTGAAATGATTGCTAAAGTCTTGTGAAGACTTGTTGGGAGATAGGCTTCTCCTAAACCCAGAGGGTAAGGTAGACTCGTGAGAGATGGTTCCAGAGAGGGAACAAGATTAAGAGGTAGTGTAGAGTGCAGAGATGTTGAAATGATTGCTAAAGTCTTGTGAAGACTTGTTGGGAGATAGGCTTCTCCTAAAACCAGAGGGTAAGGTAGACTCGTGAGAGATGGTTCCAGAGAGGGAACAAGATTAAGAGGTAGTGTAGAGTGCAGAGATGTTGAAATGATTGCTAAAGTCTTGTGAAGACTTGTTGGGAGATAGGCTTCTCCTAAAACCAGAGGGTAAGGTAGACTCGTGAGAGATGGTTCCAGAGAGGGAACAAGATTAAGAGGTAGTGTAGAGTGCAGAGATGTTGAAATGATTGCTAAAGTCTTGTGAAGACTTGTTGGGAGATAGGCTTCTCCTAAACCCAGAGGGTAAGGTAGACTCGTGAGAGATGGTTCCAGAGAGGGAACAAGATTAAGAGGTAGTGTAGAGTGCAGAGATGTTGAAATGATTGCTAAAGTCTTGTGAAGACTTGTTGGGAGATAGGCTTCTCCTAAACCCAGAGGGTAAGGTAGACTCGTGAGAGATGGTTCCAGAGCGGGAACACGCTGAAGAGGTAGTGTAGAGTGCAGAGATGTTGAAATGATTGCTAAAGTCTTGTGAAGACTTGTTGGGAGATAGGCTTCTCCTAAAACCCAGAGGGTAAGGTAGACTCGTGAGAGATGGTTCCAGAGAGGGAACAAGATTAAGATGTAGTGTAGAGTGCAGAGATGTTGAAATGATTGCTAAAGTCTTGTGAAGACTTGTTGGGAGATAGGCTTCTCCTAAACCCAGAGGGTAAGGTAGACTCGTGAGAGATGGTTCCAGAGAGGGAACAAGATTAAGAGGTAGTGTAGAGTGCAGAGATGTTGAAATGATTGCTAAAGTCTTGTGAAGACTTGTTGGGAGATAGGCTTCTCCTAAAACCAGAGGGTAAGGTAGACTCGTGAGAGATGGTTCCAGAGAGGGAACAAGATTAAGAGGTAGTGTAGAGTGCAGAGATGTTGAAATGATTGCTAAAGTCTTGTGAAGACTTGTTGGGAGATAGGCTTCTCCTAAACCCAGAGGGTAAGGTAGACTCGTGAGAGATGGTTCCAGAGAGGGAACAAGATTAAGAGGTAGTGTAGAGTGCAGAGATGTTGAAATGATTGCTAAAGTCTTGTGAAGACTTGTTGGGAGATAGGCTTCTCCTAAAACCAGAGGGTAAGGTAGACTCGTGAGAGATGGTTCCAGAGAGGGAACAAGATTAAGAGGTAGTGTAGTGTAGAGTGCAGAGATGTTGAAATGATTGCTAAAGTCTCGAGAAGACTTGCTGAGAGATAGGTTTCTCCTAAAACCAGAGGGTAAGGTAGACTCGTGAGAGATGGTTCCAGAGAGGGAACAAGATTAAGAGGTAGTGTAGAGTGCAGAGATGTTGAAATGATTGCTAAAGTCTTGTGAAGACTTGTTGGGAGATAGGCTTCTCCTAAACCCAGAGGGTAAGGTAGACTCGTGAGAGATGGTTCCAGAGAGGGAACAAGATTAAGAGGTAGTGTAGAGTGCAGAGATGTTGAAATGATTGCTAAAGTCTTGTGAAGACTTGTTGGGAGATAGGCTTCTCCTAAACCCAGAGGGTAAGGTAGACTCGTGAGAGATGGTTCCAGAGAGGGAACAAGATTAAGAGGTAGTGTAGAGTGCAGAGATGTTGAGGTGATTGCTAAAGTCTTGTGAAGACTTGTTGGGAGATAGGCTTCTCCTAAACCCAGAGGGTAAGGTAGACTCGTGAGAGATGGTTCCAGAGAGGGAACAAGATTAAGAGGTAGTGTAGAGTGCAGAGATGTTGAAATGATTGCTAAAGTCTTGTGAAGACTTGTTGGGAGATAGGCTTCTCCTAAACCCAGAGGGTAAGGTAGACTCGTGAGAGATGGTTCCAGAGAGGGAACAAGATTAAGAGGTAGTGTAGAGTGCAGAGATGTTGAAATGATTGCTAAAGTCTTGTGAAGACTTGTTGGGAGATAGGCTTCTCCTAAAACCAGAGGGTAAGGTAGACTCGTGAGAGATGGTTCCAGAGAGGGAACAAGATTAAGAGGTAGTGTAGAGTGCAGAGATGTTGAAATGATTGCTAAAGTCTTGTGAAGACTTGTTGGGAGATAGGCTTCTCCTAAACCCAGAGGGTAAGGTAGACTCGTGAGAGATGGTTCCAGAGAGGGAACAAGATTAAGAGGTAGTGTAGAGTGCAGAGATGTTGAAATGATTGCTAAAGTCTTGTGAAGACTTGTTGGGAGATAGGCTTCTCCTAAAACCAGAGGGTAAGGTAGACTCGTGAGAGATGGTTCCAGAGAGGGAACAAGATTAAGAGGTAGTGTAGAGTGCAGAGATGTTGAAATGATTGCTAAAGTCTTGTGAAGACTTGTTGGGAGATAGGCTTCTCCTAAAACCAGAGGGTAAGGTAGACTCGTGAGAGATGGTTCCAGAGAGGGAACAAGATTAAGAGGTAGTGTAGAGTGCAGAGATGTTGAAATGATTGCTAAAGTCTTGTGAAGACTTGTTGGGAGATAGGCTTCTCCTAAACCCAGAGGGTAAGGTAGACTCGTGAGAGATGGTTCCAGAGAGGGAACAAGATTAAGAGGTAGTGTAGAGTGCAGAGATGTTGAAATGATTGCTAAAGTCTTGTGAAGACTTGTTGGGAGATAGGCTTCTCCTAAAACCAGAGGGTAAGGTAGACTCGTGAGAGATGGTTCCAGAGAGGGAACAAGATTAAGAGGTAGTGTAGAGTGCAGAGATGTTGAAATGATTGCTAAAGTCTTGTGAAGACTTGTTGGGAGATAGGCTTCTCCTAAACCCAGAGGGTAAGGTAGACTCGTGAGAGATGGTTCCAGAGAGGGAACAAGATTAAGAGGTAGTGTAGAGTGCAGAGATGTTGAAATGATTGCTAAAGTCTTGTGAAGACTTGTTAGGAGATAGGCTTCTCCTAAAACCAGAGGGTAAGGTAGACTCGTGAGAGATGGTTCCAGAGAGGGAACAAGATTAAGAGGTAGTGTAGAGTGCAGAGATGTTGAAATGATTGCTAAAGTCTTGTGAAAACTTGTTGGGAGATAGGCTTCTCCTAAAACCAGAGGGTAAGGTAGACTCGTGAGAGATGGTTCCAGAGAGGGAACAAGATTAAGAGGTAGTGTAGAGTGCAGAGATGTTGAGGTGATTGCTAAAGTCTTGTGGAGACTTGTTGGAAGATAGGCTTCTCCTAAACCCAGAGGGTAAGGTAGACTCGTGAGAGATAGTTAAAGAGAGGGAACGAGATTAAGAGGTAGTGTAGAGTGCAGAGATGTTGAGGTGATTGCTAAAGTCTTGTGGAGACTTGTTGGGAGATAGGCTTCTCCTAAACCCAGAGGGTGAAGTAGACTCGTGAGAGATAGTTCCAGAGAGGGAACGAGATTAAGAGGTAGTGTAGAGTGCAGAGATGTTGAGGTGATTGCTAAAGTCTTGTGGAGACTTGTTGGGAGATAGGCTTCTCCTAAACTCAGAGGATAAGACGGAATTGTGAGAGGAGTATAGAAAATGAAATGAGACAGCGAACAGGATTAAGAAGACGGAAAAAGAAAAAATCTGTAAGAGCTGCTTATAGCAGTTATAAGTACAAGAGGGAGGCGATGGCCAATTCTTGTATAAGGGCATGAATAGAATCCAAAACGGACTTATGTGTGAGCTGAGTTGGGGAAAACGATAACGCCCATACAGCAGAACAAGGGGTGAAAACATAGATGCAGTGGCGGAATGAAAGGAGGGTGATTATAGAATTAGGGAGCAAGATAAGAGGAGAAACGAGTATAAGTGAAGAGCTGAAATATGGTCATGACGAGAGAAGAGTGTAGGGTAAGGATGGAGTAGTAGTTGAGTGTCTATGTGGTATATTAAATTAAGAAGGTAAAATTGTTGTAAAGTATGAGTACATTAAATTGTTGATTAAGAAGTTAAGCGTTACTACTTATAAGTATTTAGAATTTTGTAAAGAATTGGTTTAGCATATAGTTGGTTATGAGTTAGTTAGGTAGTTGTAGGAAGGGGAGCGTTTTATGGATTTGTGAGAGATAGGGCAGGAAAGGAATGATGTTTGGACATCATTCTTTCTTTGAGGGACCCTGGGGTGTATATGTCACTGGAGCAGTGACATAAGGGTCAAAATGACGTAAATTGAAGAATAATGGACCGACTGTGTAAGGAAAGGAGTACTCTTGAACAGTATGACTCCACCCCCCCCTTTCCCCAGTCCAGCAAATTGCTCACCACTATATGATCACAAACTAACACAACGGCCGACTAAAGTTAACGCGAAGTACCATGAGAAATAATATCGAGATCAAAAAGGGTAACATCGCGCTGTGACATCTTCTGAGGACATGGCAAACCCAGCTCCAGCGTCTGCCAGCTATGATGGTGTGCATGTCCTCTTGCTGTTCCACTGCCACATTTCCCCATTACTCTTTCGTTATAATTATTGTGTGCTCCCACTTTTGCATTTAGGTCTCCATTACTATAATGAGATTGTACCTGGGTGTAGTTTCCATTTCTTTTTGTACCTGTTGATAGAACTCGTCCTTGATCTCTTCATCACTGTCATTTGTTGGTGCATAGCATTGTATAATTGTTGTGTTGGTGAACCTCCCTCTCAGTCTTGCTCTTATCAGTCTTGTTGATGGGTTTCCATTCCAGTAAGGACCTTTCCATTCCTTTCTTCAGGATAATGGCTACACCTTCATTGTGCTGACCATCTTCTCTGCCAGAATTAAGTATTGTTTTACCTATAGCTGTTTTTATTCTCCCCTTACCTGTCATCTGCTCTCGCTTATTCCCAGGATATGTATCTTGTAGTTCCTCATCTCTGCTGTGATTTGTCTCAGCTTTCCTGCCTCGTTCATAGTTTTGATGTTCCAAAAACCAATTCTGGTTTCGTGTTTTGAGGTCGGGGCATCCGTTTTCATGCCAGTGTCTTCCTTTTGGCTTTCACCACTGTCAGTTATATGAGCCTGAGACTCTGGATGTCCATCCTGCAGCAAAGTTTTTCCATTTATTGTTGTTTCCGTAACATGTGCCATTTTTTTTACATAGACAGGGGTGTCAACCCTGTGCTAAAACCCCCAACCTGGAGGACCAGAGTACGAGCTTTTGTCTGACCCCTACCCATGCAGACCAGTCCAGCTTGGTTGAACCTACCAGGAGTAAATCTCCCACTGGCATAGCTCTGGGGATTGTCAGGGTACACAAGCTACCATACTGCTACACGGTATAGGTACCATTGCAGAGACTAACCCTATGGACTCTTAATCTCTCAAGCACGATCCAGTTAAAGATTTTCCATGACACTGATAGTAACATTCATCATGATCCAGTTAAAGATTTTCCATGACACTAATAGTGACATTCATCATGATCCAGTTAAAGATTCTCCCTGACACTGATAGTAACATTCATCATGATCCAGTTAAAGATTTTCCCTGACACTGATAGTAACATTCATCATGATCCAGTTAAAGATTTTCCCTGACACTGATAGTAACTTTCATCATGATCCAGTTAAAGATTTTCCCTGACACTGATAGTAACATTCATCATGATCCAGTTAAAGATTTTCCCTGACACTGATAGTAACATTCATCATGATCCAGTTAAAGTTTTTCCCTGACACTGATAGTAACATTCATCATGATCCAGTTAAAGATTTTCCCTGACACTGATAGTAACATTCATCATGATCCAGTTAAAGATTTTCCCTGACACTGATAGTAACATTCATCATGATCCAGTTAAAGATTTTCCCTGACACTGATAGTAACATTCATCATGATCCAGTTAAAGATTTTCCCTGATACTGATAGCAACATTCATCATCATCATACTTCAGCTGTCCAAGAAGCATAGACCTTCAACAAACTTATGCTAAGTCTTCCTGTCTTGTGCCTTCAACTCACATCCTACTATGTCTTCCTCATGTCTGTCTCCAGTTCTCTTCTCCATTTGCTCCTTAGTCTCCCTCTACCTCTCTCCCTGGGGACTATGGAACAAGGACTGGCCTGATATTGCTATCAACAGGTTTTCTCAATGTGTGCTGTGTTCATCTCCAGTGTCTTCTTCTCATCTCTTGTACCACTGGTAGTTGTTTGGTTCTTGTCATCCGTTCCGCAAGGTGATCTGGTCATACCACTTCAATCATTCTATTCAATGCAAGCACCCATTTATGAAAGTCTAGCTTTTTTGGTTGTTGTCTTTGTTTTCTCCAGGTTTCAGAGTCATGCCGTACTGACTTGACATTGAAATGAAGATTTGTTTGCTCTCCACATATTTCCCAATGCAATGAAAGATCATCTAGCTTTTTGTATTCTTATTTTGATATCACTGTCAGTCCATCCCATTTGGTCTACATTGCTGCCAAAGTTTATGTATGATCTTGAAGGGGCATTTCTTCAAGTGCAATACTGTTATCTTTTGTTGTATTTATTATCATTATCTTTCTTTTCTCCCTGTACAATCTTTGAAGGACTGAGGACTAGAATGGAACCAGGCCAGGAAGAAGACAGCTGATAGAATAGTCTGGCGCTCTCTCTTCCAAACCTCTACACCTCACGATAGAAGGGGAATGACTAAGTACTAAGTAGAAGTTTAATTATCATAATAAACTTCCATCACAACATATAAAATTACATCAAACATATACAAATAGTCTTCTTCTTCTTCTTCTTTCGTTCGCTTGAACTATATTGTCTATATCTGCAATGTTGTTTCTTTTATAAACTTCACTGTCTTTTGTAGTTCATACAGAGGTCCATATAGTTTTGCTTCCAGTGTTGTTTCTCTGGGCCAGTGGGTTTGCCTCAATATATCATATTCGGGGCAATCTTGAAGTACGTGCTCTGCAGTCTATGGTGCCTGTCCACATGTACACATGGCTGAATTGCCAATCTTGAATTTTGTATACATATGGCTGCGGAGGCGGTTGTGTCCTGTTCTGAGGCGCAGAATGACTATTTGTTCTGATCTGTTCATAGCTTGGTAGTCATCCTGCGTTGGTGTTGGTGGCTTTCTGATAGATTTGATCATCTTTTTCTTCTGATGGTATGTAACTGGTACATCCGGTTGCTTGTCTGCAGCACCTTCTTTAGCCAGTCCATCTGCTCTCTCGTTTCCTGGTACTCCACAATGAGACGGTATCCACTGCATGGTGACCCTGCGCTGGTTGCACAGTTCAGAAAGTAGGGCTTGTATGCCTGGCAATTTTCTGGACTGAAGTGCTTGGAGTGCTGATCTTGCATCTGTCAGGAATACTACAGGCTGTGGACCGAGATTGGTGTTCAGTAGTTTCTCAGTTGCCACCTTGATTGCCTGGACTTCTGCATCATAGTTGTTACAGAATTTCCCCGTTGGTACTCTGACCGTATCCCTAGTGTTGTTTGGGTATTCTATGTACACTCCTGCTCCTCCATTCTTTACTGCATTCTGTGCTGACCCATCCGTGTATACTCGGACCCAGAGGTCCTGTGGGTATTCATCATCCAGGAAACTGAGAGTGACTGTCCTACGTTGCACGCTGTTCTGTTCATCCCTGTCGAATATTCCTTTCACTTTTGTGTGGATGTGTACTGGTAGTCCATGCTCCTCTCTCCAAGGGGTTTGTTCTGGCACAGACTTTAGGGGGCTGTTAACTTCAGGCAGGTCTGAGGTTTGTCTACGTAATCGTTTGGCCTGGTGGATAAAGCTGTTTCTTTTCAGTCGCCCCATTGCTAGGTTTTGGAATCTGTCCTTCATTGGATGGCTCGGCATACAGAGGAACTTTTCTGCTTGTGTTAGCACTTTCGTGTCTCTGCGTTCTCTCAGTGCTTGTATCCTCCCCATTTTCTCCATCTCCACTATAGGCGTTGATTTCATTGCCCCCGTGATGACCCTAAGTGCCTGGTTTTGCACCTTATCTAGCTCTTGTAATGTGGTGTTTGATGCTGGACACCATGCAGCTGACCCATATTCCAGGTGTGGTCGTATGCCCTGCTGGTAAACTTTACTAAGTATTTTCCCACTGGCTCCCCATGTGGTTCCACTTAGTTTTCTCAGAATGGCTAACTTCCTCCTGGCCTTTGTTGCTGCCTTGTTGATATGCTGCTTCCATGTTAGCCTATCATCGAATGTCACTCCGAGATAGGTGGGTTGTTTATCTTCTCTCAGGAGCTCTTCGTTTATCTTGATGACACCAGCTTTTTGTTTGGGAGAGAGGGTGAAGAGCGTAGTGCTGCACTTGTCTGTGTTGATGCTGACACACCATCTATTTGCCCATGAGGTTAAGGCATCTATAGCTCTTTGTAGCAGTTTGGTGGCCACTGTTGCATGCTCATCTGTGCACCATATTACCAGGTCATCAGCGTACATCGCCCCTTTCATTCCATGTGGTAGTTCAGCAACCAGGTCATTGATGTAGACTAAGAAAAGTGTGGGGGACAGAACCCCTCCCTGAGGGACGCCATGACGCAGTAGAATTTTCTTATTCTTGAGGCCATCTAGTTGTACTCGGGCTCTTCTATTATGCAGGTATGCTTTCACCCATTTATACATCTCACCATTCACTCTACAATTTCTCAGTTTCTTCAGAAGCCCTACTTTCTAAACCTTGTCAAATGCTTTCCTTAGATCTATCCATGCTGCTAGTACCAGTTTCTTATCTTGGAACGCATCCTCAATCTCTTGGGAAAGGTAAGTTGCCTGATCTTCGGTGGAATAACACTGCCTAAAGCCCGCCTGCTGTGGTACAAGAAGGTTTTCACTTTCAAGGTACCACTGTAGCCTGAGGTTGATGATACGTTCCATATACAAATAGTCATAACATCAATGAATTGCTACAAGAATGATAGACCCATTGGTATGATCCTTTCCCTTGATGTATAGCCCACAGTCCTTTTAGAAGAAAAGTGATAGCCCCAAAGAGTCACGGATACATATGCTTTAGTCTAAGATTTCCCTTGAACGGTATGGACAGACTTTGATACTCTAATCTATCCTAAGGACAATATTGTTAGCAACAAAACTTGCATAAAGAAATTACAAAGTGGGTGCATATATTAAAAAAACCTCACTCAGTTTACTCTCACTCTGTTCTTTCAGCAGGGATCCCTGTCTCACTTTCTTCCCTAATGTCTGGATGGTGTTCGCCGTCTGGCACACTTTATGACACACTCAACATAAATCTGCCTTTCATTTGATGAAGCGGATACCCAGCTCTGCAGATCTTGGTTTCATCCAATGGGTCCGGGAAGCGCCCTCTTCATGCGATATTGGGTTCAGATTTTGTTATTGTCACTTTACTCAGTTCAGGTAAGAATTAGTTTTAGCAGGTCCACAATGTCAGAATCCCGAGGTTTACTGTATTTAGGAAAATGACCGGTTGGTAACTTCTCTCTCAAAAATTTAATTATTGTTCACACCACCATTTGTCAAAAATTGTCGGAAAGTTAATGCTGGTAATATTTTTTCGCCACAGAAACTGCAGGTACTTGATGTTTTATCAGGAAGAATTTAATCTGGCTCGGTAGGCGCAGTTATTCAATTTGTCTTAAAGTTTGTGGAAATGGGTACTCTGTCGTTCAGGATGCAAACCCAATGCCAGGCAGGTTTTACATTGTACACCCACACGTCTTTAATTAAAAGAATGTTTAGTTCTTCACAGACATTTCTCATCAGTACTTAAACGCTGGTAGAGTTGGGCTACCCCAGTTTTCCCTGAATAAAGAAAAACAAACATATAAAATACTTATACATACTATTCCTCGGTAATAACTTACATTATAAACTGCAAGCGTAGAGCTTGTCTTATCATTTAAAATTCCCGATAAGTAAGTTATATTCATAAAATCAATCATCACGAATTAGAAATACATACGTATTTCGTCAATACTCAATGATGAATCAGTGCAGTTATAAGTTAGTTTAAAATATTCTTGACTGATTATTAGCAGTTTAATAAAGTTCATTTACAGCTGCCTGAGTTTAAGCTAGAAATTATAATTTATTCTGCTTTCCACTGTAACATGTCGACTAGCGAATATAACAGACTTATAAATTATTTACTCTGCACAGAAATCTACTAGATAATGAAATAAGCAGTTATCACTGAATCACTCAATTCTACTAGATATATATATATTTATCTCCACACAGAACTACAGATTAATACCACGAACTAGAATCCTTCAGTATAATGGTAGTCTAGAACTCTGCAAAATGTTGCCAAGAAACTCAGAACTTTGCAATATACAAGATATTTTCTAGTACGAGTGATCTGTCTTCTGCAGATTTAGGAGGACTGAGTGAAGTCAAGTTTCAGCTACTGGGTAGATATATAAAACAGACAAAGGATGCGCGCTATTTCGCAAACCCTCCGTCTCCCCCTCTCCTCTCTTAGCCCTTAACTAAGATGCAGGCCATAACTGCCACAACGCGTCTTCGACACCTCCTCTCCGACATGTCTCAGTTCTGAGCTATGCATGAGGGCGCTGTTCACACCTAACACCAAAAAAACTTAACCGTAGAGTGCTGTGTCAGATGAAAATGTAGACAAATGTCTGCTCCTATGTCTGACCAGAACGTCTATTCACAGTTATTCGTCTCGTGCAGGAACTGACATATTATGCAATAAAATGCGTTTCAAAATGAGAATAGAAACAGGCAAAAGTTTGAATGGGAAAGTAATATTATGTCGCAAACAAACAAATGTGAAAAAACCCCAGGAAAAGGATAAACGAGCAATAATAAAGTAGAGGACATGTGTAGAAAAGAAAAGAATATAGAAAATTTATTGATCATAAATCTCTATGCGACAGAACGTCCCCCCTTTAAGATATGGAAGCACTCCATGTCTTCATTATGGAAATAAATTTCCTATATCCGTAGCTTCAGGGTGTCTGTCCTCTTCCCTCTCATCTCCCCCCTCCATCTCTCTCCAACTGCTACTCAAGTCTACTCCCAAAAATTCCTTTCTCTGGAATGTATTCCGTGCGAGCTTGAAAGAGTGTCGCCACTTTTGACATTTTTGAAAGGTTTCGTGTGTGTGCAGTGGAATTTCCCTGCCACCATCGTCATCTTTGTCAATTTTGGCGATCGTCAGGAGATGTTCGGAGGTCAGCACCGGTCTTTCCAAGTATCTCTTTAACAGATTTAAATGGAAAACCTTCTCCTTTCCTTTTATAGAGATCTGGTAGTTAGCCTTGGAAATCTTTTTAAGGAGAGTAACACCAAAACTTTCTCTCCTGCTTCCAAATCTCTCTCTTTCACAACTTTCCTGTATCGGTTAGTGTGCTTTGTGCATGCTTGCTTAAAGTTGGTTGTTGCTAGGTCCCATTTTAGTTTCTACCTTTCCTTTAAAACCGACACATATTTACTTGCTGAGACAACTGTCTCATCCACCTTTGGTCTGTCAGCAACCAAAGTAAGGCTTCAAGTAGCCCCTTAATAGGTCTGCCGAATAAAAGCATTGCTGGCGGAAATCCTGTGGAAGTATGAGGAGATTCTTTGTAGCTAAATAAAGCTGCAGGAATACAAAGATCCCAATCTTCAGGTTTCACTTGTGCCAGTTTACTTAGCATCATGTTGAGGCTACCATTAGCACGTTCCACGAGCCCATTTCTGGCCGGAGTATAAGGCTTTATGTAGATGTGTTGGTTCCTCAAGATCTTCACGATCTCATCCATCAACAGGTTCCGGTATGGAGATCCATTATCCATCAACACTTGCTGAGGGAATCCCAACTGAGTGAAAATCTGAACGAGGGCTTCTGTGACATGCTTGGCATCTGCACATGTTAGCGGGATAGCTTCTGCCCATAACGTGCATGTGTCGACTAAGGTCAGGATAAACCTGTTCCTTCTTTTAGTCCTTTCTAAGGGTCCTAAAATGTCGATCACAACCCGTTCAAATGGTGTTCTCATTATTGGCATTTCACCCATGTGGACTGGGGGTGTCCTTTGCTTGGGTGGTACATGTTGGCACTTGGCACAGGATTTGACATACCTGATAATATCAGTATTTACTCCTGGCCACCAATAATGAGTGGTTATCCGTTGGTTTGTGGCGTTCTGTCCCATATGTCCGCTGAAGGGAAGAGAGTGCCCCATTTCTAGGATTTGGCTTCTGTACTGTTTCGGTACTAGGAGCTGGTTGTAACCTTGGTCAGGCTTGCCCGTTCTGCGATAAAGTACGCCATCCTTAGAAAAAAATGTCCCCGTGCTGTCTGGGTTCCTTAGCCATGGGCAGTTTCCTAAAGCAGGGTGCCAAAGTAGGGTCCTTTTGTTGCGCTTCTTTAAGTTCCATAGGTAACAAATTTTGCGCAGGCTCCCGTTTCTTCTTGGTTTGCCCTCTTGTAGTTACTGCTGCCACAATCAGCTCTTCCGGTTTCCCAATAAACACGTATCTACCGCCAAGTATGACTGGGT
The DNA here is from genome assembly GCA_024509875.1 of Oreohelix idahoensis. NCBI lineage: Eukaryota > Metazoa > Mollusca > Gastropoda > Stylommatophora > Oreohelicidae > Oreohelix > Oreohelix idahoensis. Next base: position 26,368 of record JAMPIV010002188.1, read on the forward strand.
AGATCGGGTCATCCATAACAGCCGCTTTGATCACGCCTCTGACAAACTCAGAGTGGATCTCCACCAGTGCAATGGGAAGCGTTGTTGGTGCCTCACTCTTAGAAACTCAACAAAGTTGGACGGTCTCTCCTGTCTCTTGACCGGGTTTAACCAGGTGCCTGGTGACAATGCAATCAAAAGAAAGCCCCGTGTCAAATAAACATAAAGTTTGAGAACCGTTCAAAATAACAGTACCTCACATTGAGGGTCTCTCTCCCTCAGGTTGGGCATCACTGTCAATAATTCCACCTTGCGAGACTGTTAGCAAGCATCCGATGCATTTAGGCTCAGTGTGCTCGCTCTGATCATTAGTCCCGTGTGCAGGGGTTTTCCCTTTGTCACCTTGTCCTCACTGGCTGCGGTGCCATGAAGGACGGTCGGGTTGATCAGACTGTTTACTGTGGGTGGGGTACTTGTTTTTGTAGAACTTGGATTTTTCAGGAAGGGGGTTTTGAGGTCCAGTTTCTCTGTGGTTATTCTGATTAGAAGCATGAGAAGATTGGTCTAGATTATTCTTCCAAAAATGCTCTTCTGTCAGTTTACGTTTTGTGGCCGGCAGTTCGGCCAGCGCATTTTGATAATGCTCAGACTTTTCCAAAATGTCTTCAAGCTTTTCTGCACCTTGCTCAGCTAAAAACCTTCGGGTGTCCGCAGACAAAGTGTTCTTTATTTGTTCTGTTATAACAAATTCTTCAAGACCTTCATAGGTAGAGGGGAGCTGCGAGAGCTCTAGGCACTTTGTCAAGTATCCCTTTGGACGAGAGGAGAACTGCTAAAAAGTTTCAGAATTCACCTTTCTGCTGTTGCGAAACAGTTGCAAAAACTTGCACACGTTCATTTCAAAACGCTCCAGCAATGCTTTCTTCAAGACATCGTAATTGTCTTGTTAGCTGCTTTCTAGTTTTGCATACACATCGTAAGCAGAACTTTTCAAAGCCTGGGAAAGCTTCATATTCCAACGCGACCTCTCTAAACTGTACAGAGTTGCAATTTTCTCAAATTTTTCTAACCATGTGTCAATCTTCTCATTAGGACAAGGGAAAGAATCTAGAGCAAAAGACATAGCGGTGAGTTGAAGAGATTGCATGTTAGAAGGATCAGTTAAGGAAGAATGAGAAGACTCTCCACTGCTGGAGGTAGAGGTAGCACTAGACTTTGGACTTCTAGAGCCTTAAGAGCCAACTCATGCTGTCATTGTTGCTCATTTTCTCTTTCCTCGTGCTGTCTCTCCTCCCTCTCCTTCTCATGCTGCATCCTGCGAATTTCCATTTCCTCATCCATCTTCCTCTGCTCTTTAACTTCAGCTGCTCTCCTCTCCGCATCATATCTCTCAAGTTCGTCCCTGACAAAAGCTTTTGCATCTTTTCCGTCCAAACCTTCTTCTCTCGCTTCGTCCCTGAGGATCTGCCTAAGCTTCGCCCTCTCTGCCATCGCAAATAGGTGACTGAGACGAGAAAGAAATAAGAAAAAGGATACATTGGTTCTCTACACTTGCGAGAAAATACCAAAACAAAAGATGATATACTTTAACTTGGGATACTTCCTCCTATACTATAGTGTCTAACTATCACTGCTATTAATCAGCAATAAAGCACCTAATGCAGACGACTACGCCAAATAAATGGTAGTTAAGATTCATTCATAACCCTCCACTCCCAAAGGAGCATAGGCCTTCAACAAACACATGCCAAGTCCTCCTGTCACGTGCCATCATCTCAAGTTCTTTCCATGTTCTCCTCATCATTTTCACCTCTGTTTCCAACTCTCTTCTCCATGTACTTCTTGGTCTTCCTCTGCCTCTCTTGCCCTGGGGGTTCCAGAACAAGGACTGCCTTGTAATGCTACCAACAGGTTTCCTCAGTGTGTATCCTATCCATCGCCATCGTCTTCTTCTCATTTCTTGTTCCACTGGCACTTGTCTAGTTCTTGTCATCAGTTCCACGTTGGTAACCTTGTCATACCATTTTAATGTAGTTAAGATTACTCACTGAAAAATAAGTTGCTACAGTGGAAACAAAATAATTATTACAAAAAAATTTAAGGAGAAGAAAAATCCCTTAATGTTTAAGTCCACTACAAGTTCACCCCTGAAAACAGTTAGGGTAAGGGAGGCAATTAACAAGACGTAATTGTCTGAACACACTCCTTAGGTTAGCTCAAACACCTACTACTTCAGAACCCTGTGATTGCTAGACAATCACAAACTTTACCAGCGTTTAGTATTACAAAGCCAATAATTAACACATATTCCGACAAAATCAACCTGTAACTCAAACGTATATTACTCAAAATGCTGTGGGAAAACAATTATTAATTGTGTGGTCAGCACGCCCATAAACAGATCGTTAGTCTAGGGGAATAGTTATTTTTTTAATGATACACAAAACCACGAGACAATCACACTCTTACTCTATTTCAGAATAAAGAAAATTACTCCTGAGACGAGCTGATATTTGCCGTCTCGTCTTCCTATTCTAAGTTCAAAATCCCATTAGACGAGTCCACATTTGTCACACTTGCTCAGGATTTTGAGTTCAATTCCCGGAAACGAGCAACCATTTGTCGTACTCGTCTTCCTATTCTAAGTTCAAAAAAATCCTATGGACGAGACCACATTTGAAATAGATTTGTGATAGGTGAATTAAGACTTAGGTTGGTCCCTTCTGAATAGACATAGAAATAAGTGATAGCTCAGTGGGAGGTGGTAAAATAGAAATAGATTTCAAGAGTGAGGTGGGGGAAATATAGTAGATTCTGTCTCTGACACTCGAGAAGCTTCTCTCAGTCAGCCTATCATCTACAACAGAGTTTGATTAGTCAGACAAATCTAATACAGTATATATTAATATATATGTTCCTCACATACACACACACATAAGTGACTACAATAGACACACAGACGTGAAACTATGACAATGGAAATATAGATAATTGGGAACGACCTGACCGGCACACTGGAAAAAGTTTATGCGAAGTTTAATTATCATAATAAACTTCCATCACAACATATAAAATTACATCAAACATATACTTACTTACTTAGTCGTTCCCATTCTACAGTGACGTATAGAGGTTTGGAAGAGAGAGAGCGCCAGACCATTCTATCAGCTGTCTTCTTCCTGGCCTGGTTCCATTCTAGTCCTCGGTCCTTCAAAGAATGTCTAATGTTGTCCTCCCAGCGGACTCTGGGTCGTCCTGGAGGTCTGGATCCTTGGCTCTTTGTTTCCCATGATTGTCATGGTAGCCGATCTTCTCCCATTCTGCAGACATGGCCAAACCATCTTAGTTGGGACTGTTCTATTTGGGTCTGCAGCGGGTGGGAATTTAGGCCTTGAAGTATCGTCTGGTTGTGGACCATGTCTCTTCTTGTTACTTCAACCACCTTCCTCAGATACCTCATTTCTGAAGTTTGGATCTGGCTTTTGTGGGTTGTAGTCATTGCCCATGACTCGCATCCATATGTCAAGACTGGGACATAGGTGGAGCAGTATACAGCCATCTTCGTTTTCTTACCAACCTCTTTCTTGCTGAGGGATCCTCGATTTATGGCCTGAAAAAGTCTCCCAGCCGCTGCTTTTCGAGTGGCCAACTCTTCTTTGATGCCTCCCTTTCGGTCTATAATAGCTCCGAGGTATTTAAAGTGGTCGACCTGCTCCAGGACCTGTTCTCCCAGCTTAATCTGATGTCTTCTTTCTTCTCGTGATATCAACATGGATTTTGTTTTAGAGCTGCTTATGACCATCCCTCTCTTCTCCAGCTCTTCCTTCCAGACTTGCAGGTTGGATTGGAGATGTGCCTCTGATTTAGTAATCAGGGCAACATCATCAGCAAATGCCAGCTCTGAAATATAGACCTGTCTCATCTTCCAGTACCCCACTGAATACTTTCTTGTTCTCTCCTTACATGCCTTGATGACATCGTCCATAAGGAGTATGAAGAGGTAAGGTGATAGGATATCACCTTGTCTTACACCAGTGGTGGTCCTGAACTCTTCTGACTTATGGTTTGCTGTCCTCACATAATTTCTGCAAGACTTGTAGAAGCTCTGTATAGCATGAATCAGAGGTGCTGGAATATTCTTCCTTGCCAAACAGTCCCAAAGTTTGCTCCAAGGGACCCTGTCAAATGCCTTTTCCAGATCTATGAAACAAAAATGGATCTCACTCTTATACTCAAGGGCCTTTTCACTCAGCTGTCTGAGTGTGAAGATTAGGTCTTGAGTACTTCGGTTTGCTCGGAATCCGCACTGGACCTCATCCAATTGTGGCTCAGCTAGGCGTCGGAGTCTCTGCTCTAGGATTCTAGAGTAGATTTTTCCAGGGACACTGAGAAGGGATATGCCTCTATGGTTTCCACACTGTCGATTGTCACCCTTTTTGAAAATTGGTGTTATGATGGCAATCTCCCAATCCTTTGGTATGGTCTTGTTGCACCATGCTGCCTGTAGGACCCTTAAGAGTAACAGGTCGCCTGATGCTCCCATGTACTTAACCATTTCTGATGTTATACCATCATGCCCTGCTGCTTTGCCCATCTTGATTTTCTCCAGTGCTGCCTTCAGTTCTTCCATCTTTATGTCATCTTCATCACCATTGGTTTCCTCTTCTGTGCTAGTGGTTATCATTTCTGATGTTTGACCTTGCTCACCATCAAGGAGTTCTGAGAAATATTCTTTCCATCTTTCCACTACTTCCTTCGGGGCAGTAAGCAATTTGCCTTGCTTGTCCTTTATAAATTTGAGAGGGCATTGTTTTTCCTTCCTCATGTTCTTTAGGGTCTTATAGAACAATTTCTGGTTTTCTTGTGCATCTTTTTCTAGCTTTTCTCCAAATTCTTCCCAGGACTTCTGTTTTGCTGCTAGCACTTTGTTCTTTACTTCTGTTCTGAGTGTCACATATTCTCTATATTTTTCCATTTGTCCTGTTGTGTTTTTAGCTCCTAAGTATTGTTTCCATGCCATTTTCTTCTTTCTTATTTTCTCTTTGACTTCCTCTGTCCACCAAGGTGTCCTCTTTCTCTGGTTCCCAAGTCGGACTTCACCACATGCTTCTGCAGCAGCTGTCTTTATGATATCCTTGAATTTAATCCAGAGGGTTTCCAAGTCATCAGGTTGTTCTTCTGTGTTGCTCACCGCTGCAGCAATAAGCCCCTGATATCTGGTCTTAATTTCTGGCTCTCTCAGCTTGTAGGTCCTAATGCTCATTTCTCCTGCTCGTTTACTTGGTTTCTTGCATGATGTTGAGCAGTTCCTAGGCTGAGCAACTCTTTCAGTTGTTCGTTTGATTGTTAGCAGGTAGTGATCACTTCCAATCTCTGGCCCCCTCCAGACTCTTGCATCTCGGACATATTTGAATGAGCTTCTCCGAACAATGGCATAGTCGATCACTGACTTCTCATTCTTTGTTGGTTCACATCTAATGTATGCATGTATGCGCTTATGGGGGAACTTTGTGTTTGTAATGATCAGATTCTGCTCACTGCAGAATCTAAGGAGTTGCTTTCCATTGTCATTGAGAGTATCTTCTCCATATCTTCCGATAACTCCACCCCATCTAGCATGGTCATTTCCAACTCTGGCATTAAAATCTCCGAGCATGATAACTTCATCTAGGCAGTCATCCACTGTCCTTTGAAGCAGCTCGAAGAATTCCTCCTTGACCTCTGCTCTCTCATCCTCATTTGGCCCATACACTATGACCAGGTTGACTATGGTTTCTCCTTCTTTTAGTTTCACAACCATAATGCGCTCTGAGACAAAGTTCCACCCCTTGATACTATCTTTTTGATTTTGGGCCACAATGCAACCCACACCCCCTTTAGCTCTTTCGGATATGGGTACACCACTGTAGAGCAGCGTGTTGCCATTGAGATCCATGACTCCTTGTCCTTTTTTCTTTGTTTCTGTTATAGCCAGGATTTCTAGTTTTGCTTTCCTCATCTCTTCCACCAGCTCCTCTTCCTTCCCATTTATACTTCTTGTGTTCCATGTTCCATAAGTCGTAGTCCGTAGTCCGTTCCAGTTCGTCGCCTTTAGAATCAGTCCGGTTTTCGCTCTTGTGTTACTCGTAATCGTGGTTTAAAGCAAACAGGTGATTGGCCTGTTGTGCCTTTGCATGGTGGAGGGGCTGCCTCCTTACGGCCTCCATGCAGGCCGCCCTCCTCCTTTTTCATCCGGGCTTGGGACCGGCATAGGCGGAGTTACTTTATGACACACTCAACGTAAATCTGCCTTTCATTTGATGAAGCGGATACCCAGCTCTGCAGATCTTGGTTTCATCCAATGGGTCCGGGGAGCGCCCTCTTCATGCGATATTGGGTTCATATTTTGTTATTGTCACTTTACTCAGTTCAGGTAAGAATAAGTTTTAGCGGGCCCACAATGTCAGAATCCCGAGGTTTCCCGTATTTAGGAAAATGACTGGTTGGTAACTTCTCTCTCAAAAAATTAATTATTGTTCACACCACCATTTGTCAAAAATCATCAGAAAGTTAGTGCTAGTAATATTTTCTCGCCACAGAGGCTGCAGGTACTTGATGTTTTATCAGAAAGAATTTAATCTGGCTCGGTAGGCGCAGTTATTCAATTTGTCTTAAAGTTTGTGGAAATGGGTACTCTGTCTTTCTGGATGCAAACCCAATTCCAGGCAGGTTTTACTTTGTACACCCACACGTCTTTAATTAAAAGAATGTTTAGTTCTTCACAGATATTTCTCATCAATACTTAAACGCTGGTAGAGTTGGGCTACCCCAGTTTTCCCTGAATAAAGAAAAACAAACATATAAAATACTTACACATACTATTCCTTGGTTATAACTTACATTATAAACTGCAAGCATAGAGCTTGTCTTATCATTTAAAATTCCCGATAAATAAGTTATATTCATAAAATCAATCATCACGAATTAGAAATACATACATATTTCGTCAATACTCAATGATGAATAAGTGCAGTTATAAGTTAGTTTAAAATATTCTCGACTGATTATTAGCAGTTTAATAAAATTCATTTACAGCTGCTTGAGTTTAAGCTAGAAATTATAATTTATTCTGCTTTCCACTGTAACATGTTGACTAGCGAATATAACAGACTTATAAATTATTTACTCTGCACAGAAATCTACTAGATAATGAAATAAGCGGTTATCACTGAATCACTCAATTCTACTAGATATATATATATTTATCTCCACACAGAACTACAGATTAATACCACGAACTAGAATCCTTCAATATAATGGTAGTCTAGAACTTGGCAAAATGTTGCCATGAAACTCAGAACTTTGCAATATACAAGATATTTTCTAGCACGAGTGATCTGTCTACTGCAGATTTAGCAGGACTGAGTGAAGTCAAGTTTCAGCTACTGGGTAGATATATGAAACAGACAAAGGATGCATGCTATTTCACAAACCCTCCGTCTCCCCCTCTCCTCTCTTAACACTTAACTAAGGCGCAGGCCATAACTGCCACAATGTGTCTTCCACACCTCCCCGCTGACATGTCTAATTTCTGAGCTATGCATGAAGGCGCTGTTCACACCTAACACCGAGAAACTTAACCGTAGAGAACCATGTCAGATAAAAATGTAAACAAATGTCTGCTCCTATGTCTGACCAGAACGTCTATTCACAGTTATTCGTCTCATACAGGAACTGACATATTATGCAATAAAATGCGTTTCAAAATGAGACTAGAAACAGGCAAAAGTTTGAATGGGAAATTAATATTATGCCGCAAACGAACAAATGCAAAAAAAAACCCAGAAAAAGGATAAATGAGCGATAATAAAGTAGAGGACACGGGTAGAAAAGAAAAGAATATAGAAAATTTATTGATCATAAATCTCTATGCGACACTGGATACCATTTCTGTTGACTAAAGCTGTTGGTTGAGGTCAATGTTTTCATAATTCAATCTATAGCCAATAGGAAGAGAAATGGTGACAGAAGGCATCCGTCACACTTCATCTCTTATCTCAAAAAGTTTTGTAAAACTTTCTCCATGAAGAGCTCTGCACATTGTGTCTTCATGTTTCCTTTATAAAGTTAATATCTTCAGGGGGACTCTATGTCTCACCAATTTCTGAAGTGATTGTCTGTCCACACTGTCAAGTGCATCTTCATAGTCCACAAAAACCTATGTAAAGAGGCAAGATTCATTTCCGACTTTGTTCCACTATTATTCTCAATGTGGCAGTCTGGTCTGTACAGGATCTGTTTTGCTTAAAACATGTTTGTTTATCTCTCAGCTGTCTATCTATGGACTTTTTTAATTTCTCAAAGATGATCCTGTTTAATATTTTTCATGGCACTGATAGTAATATTGTTCGTATGTAATTTGTGTACTCTCATAAATCTTAAGCAGCTTGACCAGATAACCTTCTTTCCTTCTGCTGGTATTTGATGTAAACATTATTCCTCTGTAATTTGTGATTTCCTGTAAATTTCATATAGGTTAACTTGATCAGATATCTTTCTTTATGTTTTTTCTTGATGCCATTGTCTATACCAATGTGTCTGTTATCTATGGTGAGAAATCCTGTTGGGGCTTCTCTGCTACGTACTGGTCTGAACTTAGCGGGGCTTACAAGATAACAACCTCCAGCATGAGAATGGAGGTCGAGGGTTTTACTGCAGCCTTAAGGTGGATAACTGAAACTTCATTAACAAAGTCTATCATTGTGTCCAACTCTCAGTCCATGCGTCGAAAGGTTCAAAGTGGTTGGTTGCATCATGAACCAGAAACATTCATAGAAGCTTCCAGTCTATAAGAGCTGGTGTGGATATACTGTCCTAGTCATGCTAGTGTATGTGGTAATGAAAGAGCTGACAGACTAGCATCAAGAGCACCCATAGTGGGGACATTAGATATGGATAAAGGAGATATACTGAGAGCAATTAATGAATGCCTGTTGGAGAATGACACTGCAATAGATGAATCATCAAGGTTAAGACTGTTGGAATTTGGCATCAAACATAAAGCTAGTAGAGATGGACGTATGAGAAGATGCATCTGTTGTGTTTACAACCAGTGAGCTACAGGAACAGTTAGCATTCACATTCAACATATACTGATGGAGACTGAGCACCTATGGGTTTGCCCAGAGTGCAATGATGTCAATTCTTTATAACAATAACAATGTTTTGTGGGAATTTCTTCTCCCTCAAAGATGGTCAGGTATTACTTGTAGCTCTAGATGCTCCATAACAGATGAGGTAATTCCACTGAAACCCTCTTTAACATAATTCTTCTCTTCTGTAGAAGCTGATTCAGTTCATAACTGTTCAAGAAGATTTTCTTTCCCTTCCGCTCATTGATTTGTGTGTGGTAAGAATCTCTAAACCTTTGACTGAAAAGAATCTAACTTGAATGGCAGTAGGGAGGGTAAGTTGTAAGGTACCTCAACCATGCCAGCTGTCAAGTCATAAAGTTTTAAAGATATTTTAGGCATGCAACTGCTGCCCCCCGCCCCTCCCGTTTTAATGGGAACCTGCTAACTTCCATTATTTGACCAGTAAAATTAAAAAACCAGTACCTTAACTCCTGCTTTTCTCCTACAATTACAATTGGGACATTTGTTTTAATATTCTTTGGTGCCTGATTAAAAAAAACTTAGTTTCCTACAAGTCACAAACTTTAGTTGTTAAGTAAATACATATAATTAGGCTTAAATAAGACTTCAGTGAATAAATTCCCAGTATAGATCAAGATAAATTATGAAAATGATCACGTAAAATTGTTCAAAATCATTTCTTTACATGTCCAGCAAATTGCAAAAACATTCTTTTTTTTCTCTCAAAAATGTAACACTAAACAACGCACACCTTTTTAGTCTAAACAACATTTGGAAGTCCTCTCAGTACAGCACAAGCACAAAATTAAGATTATATCAGAGCTGTGTGCTTTCTGTGCTTCTCTATGGTGCGGAATGCTGGAGAGTTACAGAGAAGGAAATGTCAAAATTGTCCTCTTTTCACACAACCTGCCTAAGAAAAATTGTCTGAATCTTTTGACCGAATACCATCACCAACCAAGGTCTGCTTATTCGGAGGAAGCAAGAGGACATGCATACCATCATAGCTGGCAGATGCTGGAGCTGGGTTGGCCATGTCCTCAGAAGAGACCCCGATGCCATCACATGAACAGCTATGCTATGGACCCCTGAAGGAAAGAAAAGAGAGGCTAACCAAAAATAACCTGCGGAGTACTGTGAGGCTGAGATGCAAAGAATAAACCATAGTTGGGGCACTGTACAAAGGATGGCCACCAACCGATCAAAGTGGAATCAATTTGTTGTTGCCCTACAAGACGCCACCAGGCATGATGGCCACTGACTGCTTTGACAGTCAACAGCTAAGGATCAAAGAAGAAGAATGCACTCCTGAAAGCTTCCAAATGTCAATAATTTCATTCATCTTCTTTTTGTGCTCCTAACAGAGCATACAGACACCATTACAGCTGGACCACATGTTAGAAGCCTGCACCAAGCATTCACATACACTTGCAGCAGTGGAGTCTGTGACAATTTGTTTAACATTTGACATACCTCATAGTCTGTTTCCTGCTTCATTTCTGTTATTAGACTTGTGACATTAGATTCCATATTTCTTTCAACCTGAAGGCAATGAAATATAGCAGATGATGGGTATCATTTTAAGAATATGAAGACATACTACATATATTTACACCAATATTTAAGCAGCATTACCTCACAGCAATAATCACTGTCAAATGGTGGGGCCTAATGCAACTCCATTAGTAATAAACAAATTTGCTTTTTTTAAAATAAATACTTTATCATTTTCCATTGCTTCATTCTCTCCTTTCCTTTTTCACGTTCAATATTTATGTGACTCACAGTTACTATCTTCCCCTAACCCCACATCTGTTTAATGCATTTCACACCAGCAGTGAACATACCCTAATTCTCAAAGTTATCTCCAAACTTAAAAATAAAGATCACATGGGATGATTTGGTAGATCTTGACTTGATAGAAATTTAAAAAAAAAACGATAGCAAACTAAGGACTTTCTCAAAGGTATTTAAAAGTGTGATATCCCCAGGATTAAAAGTACCAGTACTTATTCTGTGTTTCCATTGATATCCTATGAGAAGCCTTATTAAAATTCCCTTTATTAATGAAATGCATAAGATAAGAATGGAATCCTTTATTTGAAGTGACACTATACTTACTTACTTAGTCGTTCCCCTTCTACCGTGAGGTGTAGAGGTTTGGAAGAGAGCGCCAGACTATTCTATTGGCTGTCTTCCTCCTGGCCTGGTTCCATTCTAGTCCTCGGTCCTTCAAAGATTGTCTAATGTTGTCCTCCCAGCGGACTCTGGGTCGTCCTTGGGGTCTGGATCCTTGGCTCTTTGTTTCCTATGCTTGTCGTGGTAGCCGATCTTCTCCCATTCTGCAGACATGGCCAAACCATCTTAGTTGGGACTGTTCTACTTGGGTCTGTAGGGGGTGGCATTTTAGGCCTTGACATATCGTCTGGTTGCGTACCATGTCTCTTCTTGTTACTTCAACCACCTTCCTCAGATACCTCATTTCTGAGGTTTGGATCTGGCTTTTATGGGTTGTAGTCATTGCCCATGACTCGCATCCATATGTCAAGACTGGGACATAGGTGGAGCGGTATACAGCCATCTTCGTTTTCTTACCAACCTCTCTCTTGCTGAGGAATCCTCGATTTATGGCCTGAAAAAGTCTCCCAGCTGCTGCTTTTCGAGTGGCCAACTCTTCTTTGATGCCTCCCTTTCGGTCTATAATAGCTCCGAGGTATTTAAAGTGGTCGACCTGCTCCAGGACCTGTTCTCCCAGCTTAATCTGATGTCTTCTTTCTTCTCGTGATATCACCATGGATTTTGTTTTAGAGCTGCTTATGACCATCCCTCTCTTCTCCAGCTCTTCCTTCCAGACTTGCAGGTTGGATTGGAGATGTGCCTCTGATTTAGCAATCAGGGCAACATCATCAGCAAATGCCAGCTCTGAAATATAGACCTGTCTCATCTTCCAGTACCCCACTGAATACTTTCTTGTTCTCTCCTTACATGCCTTGATGACATCGTCCATAAGGAGTATGAAGAGGTAAGGTGATAGGATATCACCTTGTCTTACACCAGTGGTGGTCCTGAACTCTTCTGACTTATGGTTTGCTGTCCTCACATAATTTCTGCAAGACTTGTAGAAGCTCTGTATAGCATGAATCAGAGGTGCTGGAATATTCTTCCTTGCCAAACAGTCCCAAAGTTTGCTCCAAGGGACCCTGTCAAACGCCTTTTCCAGATCTATGAAACAAAGATGGATCTCACTCTTATACTCAAGGGCCTTTTCACTCAGCTGTCTGAGTGTGAAGATTAGGTCTTGAGTACTTCGGTTTGCTCGGAATCCGCACTGGACCTCATCCAATTGTGGCTCAGCTAGGCGTCGGAGTCTCTGCTCTAGGATTCTAGAGTAGATTTTTCCAGGGACACTGAGAAGGGATATGCCTCTATGGTTTCCACACTGTCGATTGTCACCCTTTTTGAAAATTGGTGTTATGATGGCGATCTCCCAATCCTTTGGTATGGTCTTGTTGCACCATGCTGCCTGTAGGACCCTTAAGAGTAACAGGTCGCCTGATGCTCCCATGTACTTAACCATTTCTGGTGTTATACCATCATGCCCTGCTGCTTTGCCCATCTTGATTTTCTCCAGTGCTGCCTTCAGTTCTTCCATCTTTATGTCATCTTCATCACCATTGGTTTCCTCTTCTGTGCTAGTGGTTATCATTTCTGATGTTTGACCTTGCTCACCATCAAGGAGTTCTGAGAAATATTCTTTCCATCTTTCCATTACTTCCTTCGGGGCAGTAAGCAATTTGCCTTGCTTGTCCTTTATAAATTTGAGAGGGCACTGTTTTTCCTTTCTCATGTTCTTTAGGGTCTTATAGAACAATTTCTGGTTTTCTTGTGCATCTTTTTCTAGCTTTTCTCCAAATTCTTCCCAGGACTTCTGTTTTGCTGCTAGCACTTTGTTCTTTACTTCTGTTCTGAGTGTCACATATTCTCTATATTTTTCCATTTGTCCTGTTGTGTTTTTAGCTCCTAAGTATTGTTTCCATGCCAATTTCTTCTCTCTTATTTTCTCTTTGACTTCCTCTGTCCACCAAGGTGTCCTCTTTCTCTGGTTCCCAAGTCGGACTTCACCACATGCTTCTGCAGCAGCTGTCTTTATGATATCCTTGAATTTAATCCAGAGGGTTTCCAAGTCATCAGGTTGTTCTTCTGTGTTGCTCACCGCTGCAGCAATAAGCCCCTGATATCTGGTCTTAATTTCTGGCTCTCTCAGCTTGTAGGTCCTAATGCTCATTTCTCCTGCTCGTTTACTTGGTTTCTTGCGTGATGTTGAGCAGTTCCTAGGCTGAGCAACTCTTTCAGTTGTTCGTTTGATTGTTAGCAGGTAGTGATCACTTCCAATCTCTGGCCCCCTCCAGAGTCTTGCATCTCGGACATATTTGAATGAGCTTCTCCGAACAATGGCATAGTCGATCACTGACTTCTCATTCTTTGTTGGTTCACATCTAGTGTATGCATGTATGCGCTTATGGGGGAACTTTGTGTTTGTAATGATCAGATTCTGCTCACTGCAGAATCTAAGGAGTCGCTTTCCATTGTCATTGAGAGTATCTTCTCCATATCTTCCGATAACTCCACCCCATCTAGCATGGTCATTTCCAACTCTGGCATTAAAATCTCCGAGCATGATAACTTCATCTAGGCAGTCATCCACTGTCCTTTGAAGCAGCTCGAAGAATTCCTCCTTGACCTCTGCTCTCTCATCCTCATTTGGCCCATACACTATGACCAGGTTGACTATGGTTTCTCCTTCTTTTAGTTTCACAACCATAATGCGCTCTGAGACAAAGTTCCTCCCCTTGATACTATCTTTTTGATTTTGGGCCACAATGCAACCCACACCCCCTTTAGCTCTTTCGGATATGGGTACACCACTGTAGAGCAGCGTGTTGCCATTGAGATCCATGACTCCTTGTCCTTTTTTCTTTGTTTCCGTTATAGCCAGGATTTCTAGTTTTGCTTTCCTCATCTCTTCCACCAGCTCCTCTTCCTTCCCATTTATACTTCTTGTGTTCCATGTTCCATAAGTCGTAGTCCGTTCCAGTTCATCGCCTTTAGAATTAGTCCGGTTTTCTCTCTTGTGTTACTCGTAATCGTGGTTTAAAGCAAACAGGTGATTGGCCTGTTGTGCCTTTGCATGGTGGAGGGGCTGCCTCCTTACGGCCTCCTCCTTTTTCATCCGGGCTTGGGACCGGCATAGGCGGAGTTAACATTATCATTTGGTAAAATATAATTTAGTTTCAATTTTTCAATGCCTTGTTGAAAGAATTGCAATAAGAGGGTTATGCTGCAGAGATGCAAATAACTTATATGCTGCACTTCTTTAACAGTTTTTATATACTCTGGAACCTGAAACATATTTGATTGCATCAAGGCAGATCTTTAGAGAGCTCAGTGTTTCTAAAGTAGATTCTCACATCACATAGGTTGCCTGCTGCTGATCTAGTCTATATTTTAAAACTATAAAGTGACTTCTGTTACTGTTTTAGTAATCAGAGTGAAGTTAAACAGGAAGTGTACATGCTTTGGCATTTTTATTATAGTTTTGTGACAAATCACATGATTATGGTTTTCTTTAAATTACCACAAAAATGTGACAAGCCAAGTATCTACAAATTCTAAGTCTCCTGAAAAAATGAATGTGTCACATTAACTTAAAAACATAGTCGACAATTAAGAGAATTGGGCTTAGATGAGGAATGTTACATTTAGCTGATGAGTGGGTATTGCCGGGCCATTGGAAAACCAACAGAACTTGACCTACAGCTGCAGTTAATGACTAGTCACAGGTGAAAGACAAAGCTAGAGATAAACTTATAAAACCACAAACAATTGTCAAAATATTTTGTGATATTATTATACTTGACTTGTTTTAAAATTATCAAAGCAATATTTTGTGATTTTCATATGTCACCGTGTTTCAATATGAAATATGTGGTTTTAAATTTTCTGGTATTTGCATCTAAGGTATAAACAAAGGACATGATGCTATACTTTATGATTTTGCTTTTAAAAAGTGGAAAAAGTGCAAAAATACACTCAAATGATGAAACAGTTGTTCATAAAGGGTAAAAATAATTCCTTTTTACTTTCTCTTTTATTCTGACTGCAAAATGTTCAGCTCTGAGCAAACTCCTGATAAGCAGAATTTTATATAAGCAGAAGTTTTTTAGGTGGTCCCAGCAATTTCTATTTATCTGGATTGTGCTGCAAGTATGGCCATATATGAATTAACTTGATGTTTCAAGACTAGGAAAGCAAGTTTCATTGACTGCAACAATAAACTGCCTTCATTAAGTTCATATTCTACCATTAACATTGTTTGTGTGTGTCTTACTACATGCATTGTGTCTTTATAAATTCCAATTATGCCATGGAGAAACATTGCAAATCTTGACTCCCTATCAATTTCCTATCTGATATATAATAAGTGCATGTTCACATAAACAATTTACACAAACACACGGTATATTCTGCTGTTCAGATTTCTTTGGGAAAATAAACAAACACACACACAAAATTGAGGCAGTGTAAGTAATAATTTTGGAAGCAAAGAGTTAATGTAGGCTACATTTGTTGTGCATGTAAAACAAAATAGGAGGGGGTGAAGTCTGGGGTGTTTGGGATGAAACCTGGTTCACTATTTATTTGTTACTATCAATATGTATTACTAGAACCTTATTATACACATTCAATTTCCCACTACACCCTCAATAATCCTTACATATTAATTGTTGTTTTTGGTTGCATACTATTTTACTATATCATGCAGTTCTCTGTCTATTCTCAACACCTCTTTTACTGATATGGGTGAATTATATGCCTGTACATAATCTAATATTGGTATACTCGGTTGTTCATATTATTTTATTGTAGACATTCTGCACATTAAAATTCTTCTATAGAAAATAAACTATTCTTAATTGTAGTCTGAGTAAGTGGCCTAATTACTTTTTTGCTGGGAATTTTTACGTTCCATGTAACTACACAGAAAAGGTTTGACATCAGCAAATTGAAGGACCCCCTTACCAGACAAGCTTTTGCGGCAGATATAAAGAAGCGATATCAATTTGTCAAAAGTCAGGAAAAGACATTGGCTGATGATCTAGACCAGAAATTATAAGGAATGCAGCAAATCATGCTTGGGATTCCAGGACATGAAGAAGCAAGACTAGATAACACCAGAAACCTGGATAACCTCAGAATGTCAATTCTTGTTTTAAAACTGTATCTTGTAGCCTATAATTTAATATATTTTTTGTGTAAGGTTTTTTGGGTGTTTTTTTGTGTGTGTCTGGCATACAACTTTTCATCCCCGGAGGTTGACAGGTATGTACCACTGGCTTGTAGGCCTATATACTTATGTTATTAAGCATTTAGGGCATCCAATCGTACTTGTTCCTCCATGCATTTCCAACCTGTCCGGTATCTACTGGTATTAACGAACCTCTTCTGAGTTGTTAATTGATACCAAGAAAATGATGAAAAAGCAGTCTAACATAATATTGATCATATAAATTAGTCTTTCTCCAAAGTGAGGACTCCTAAGGCCACCTCCAGAGCAACCCCCGATGTTGCACCTGTAACTGTACATAATGCTTGGTGCTAAATTCTATCGTATTTTGACCGAAAGGAAGAACGATTTCCCGCACGCTGCCATATTGCGACTCCCTAAGGTGTGTATGCATGTAGTGTGGTGTGTTCACACATAACATAAATTTCGTGAGCATGATTTATTACGGAATTAGAAATTTTATGCTTTGTGTTTCATAAGTTGGTAAAATCGCAACGACTGTCCTCAAATATTTCGCAGTGAATATGTGTATTTTAGGGTTAGGATTAACCCTAACCCTAAATGTAAAACAGACATATTCACTGCGGAGCGTTCGGCGACAGACCTTGCAAGGTTACCTGTAATTGTTACCTATAAGATGTGTAATTGGATATTTTTCGTTCATTTCAGTTGAAATTTGTTAATTTTAATAGGTCTAGTGGGTATTTAACATTTAACGAAGTGATACGCTCACTTGTACGCGTGAATATCCTAACCTTAGGGGAAAATGGCGGACTGTGGAAAATTATTAGGCCTATTCCCATTTAATCGAATTTAACCTTGTGACTATGTGTTTCCATAATCTATTTTGCCTCGAATGAAAGATTTATAAAACATGATTCTCAATTACCTCTGGGACTAATGTAAGTTGGTGAAATACACAACAGTCGGTTGTAACACAGAATCAGAATACTCGCTGTTAGAGATCCTTGCTTAGAGTTGCTTCCCTTTGTAATGACCGTTCATTGTTTTTACTTTTTTCTCCTTTCTCCGCGTCTTAAAGATTTAATAACAGATGGATGGAACGCAGAGTGGGATAAAAATCTGAAAGGAAGACATGCATATAAGATGTTTAAGGCTCCAACAAGAAAATGTCAGATATCTAGGGAATTGAAAATTCCCAGTAATAAGAAACTTCTCAGACTACAGCTGGGAAAAGGCTATTTCAGAATAGAAGCCCTTACTGTGCAGTATGTCTTCAAGACAATAATATAGAACATTTCTTGTTAAAGTGTAAGAGGTATGACCAAATGAGAATACCAATATTCGATTATTTGCAGGCATCCAACTTACCTATGAATATAGAAGAAGTGTTGAGAATAGACAGACCTAGGGAACTGCATAATATAGTCACACGATATTTAACACGAGCAAATGTTAATATATAGTGGCTGGGAATGTGAAGGTCTGATGCTGTTCTTACAATGCATATGTCTTTTAACAGATGAAAGTCAATTAAATATCTGTTAAAGTCAGTTATATAACTGGAATCACCCCTCCACTTTAATATTATTCTTGTTCAGAGGTTCTTCTTGATTTTGTTTGTTTGTTTGTTTGATTTTTTAATACGTATAAGCCCAATTGTGATTGTCCCTATTTACAATGATTTGACAAATGTGGTGCCACTTTCTCATATCGGCAGTTGTTCATATTATTTGGAAATAAAAACAATATATATATCCTAATTATAACCCATCAGAGGTTGAACAGGATATTTTTCTTCATTAATTAAATATATAGGCCTATATATAGATATATATATATATATATATATATATATATATATATATATATATTATATATATATATATATATTTATATATATACTACAGTGGCGTATCCTGGTAATGCGAGCTAGGCGTGCTGCTACTTAAAATGAATATGTACGCCTACTATTTAACTTCTTCCCCTCTTAATTTAAAAACCAACTATATTCAATTACGCAACGATAGTTATTAGGGGTATATGTCAATTTTCTCCGAAATACTAATTAACTTACAACTTGAAACTCACTGTCACTGTAATAATCTGCATTCCCGGTAACTAACAAAAATTAATCACAAAAAACACTGGACGGACACAACCGATTTTTACAACCCGAGAGCTGCTAGGCCACCGCACGCATGTTCGTATTGTACTGACGTATCTGGCCTTTGACCCCGCTCCAATCAAACCAGTGTTCAGACTTGAATCCGAAACGAGCCGCACGCATCGTGACGGAATTACCCGAGAAACCTCGGGCGATTGCTACCAACCAGTAAAAACTGCACTATAAATAGCGTCTGGGGAATCTGAAACTAGATTATACTCGTAGATTCTATGCGGGAAAATCCGTTATCCTGGTGCGTGAGGTCGAAAGAAGAACATTAGAAGAGAAATATTTTATAGAATAATAAATTAAATTTTTATTTTCCTTCGGGCATAGGTGTGCGCAGCACGCACAGCGCACATAGAGAATACGCCACTGATATACTACTAGACAAAAGTTAAGGGCCACCAAGAACAACTCCTCTATGGACCAATTAAATGCAACCAGGTGTAAACAATTTATTACCAAATAAAGTTGATTCATCCGTGGAAACGATCAGTCAAGTGTTTTTTAATAATGTGTGACTTACTAACAACAAGAAATTCAACTCACTTTTTCACCTTTTGAACTAGTGGCGCGTATTGCAAAAACCACGAGTTTTTGCAGCAACAATGGCAATTTTCACGTGCGGGTTAAAGTGACCCAGTTTGTGGACATTTAAAAAAAATGAACCAAGTGCACACAGAAATGTGTTCTGTGTAAACTAGGTAATTTTTTTTAATGTCCAAAAACTGGGTCACTTTAACCCGCTTGTGAAAATTGCCATTGTTTTGCTGCAAAAACTTGTCTGTTTTTGCAACACGCCCCACTCACTGTTAAAAAAGGTGAAAAAGTGAGTTGAATTTCTTTTTGTTAGTAAATCACACATTATTTTAAAAAACACTTGACTGATTTTTTTCCACGGATGAATCAACTTTATTTCGTAATAAATTGTTTACACCTGGTTGCATTTAATTGGTTGCATTTGAAGGAATGTTTACGACCGGAAATTTGACTGAGTAACCTGAATGGCTACTGCACATAAATCCCGTGTGGGAGGGAAGGAGCAAAGCTCCTGACCGGGTTGGAAGGAAAGTCCACTGACCCCCCAGCCTTGCAATGACATGTCTCATTGGGCCAAAAGAGCTTGAAAGCGCGAGTGCCGCTGGTTAGAGAAAAAAAAAAAAAAGGTGGGACACTCACACATCAAAGATGCTGTACCATCGTCTTTCGTGACATCATCTTTCCGAGTCTTGTAATTACTAAACATGTGTTATTCATTGTTTATGCTGGTGCTATGTGACTCCATCTAGTCCATTTTAAAATGGATCAGAAGTCAGTTGTGTGTATTTGGCTTTTTACGGTGATTAAGACAGGTAAGTAGAGGATTTTTGGGGTTATAACTGTTCCCGTCTTTACTGTCCTTGGGAGTTAAGTCAGGCAAAACTGTCATTTACTCTTTCTTTGTTGCAGTGATTTGTTAATTTCGCTTTGAGATATCCATAACCTCATAATTTCCTTACTGGGTTTTGTTACAGGCAAGAAACAAAGCTTATTGAAGGATCAAGTGTTTAATCGTTTGTGACATCATCTCCCACCTTTGTAGGTACCAAGAGATTATAAATTGTTTTACTATTGATGTGAGTTGCCAGGAAAAAGTATTAAAACAGGGATTATCCTTGAAGATTTAAAAAGAGTCCAAAGACAAGAAACTGACAGATGAACAAGCAGGTTTTCGACAAAACAGATCCTGTACAGACCAGAAAGCCGCTTTGAGAATAATAGTTGAACAAAGTCTGGAATGGAATTCAGCACTATACATCGGATTTGTGGACTACGAAAAGGCATTTTCGTCCGGCAACAGTGTAGACAGAGACTGTCTCACTTTGGAAATTGATGAGGCATTATGGAGTGTCCCCCTGAAAAGATCATTAATTTTAATAAAGAAAACATATGAAGACATGACTTGCAGAGTTCTTCATGAAGGACAGCTTACAGAACCGTTTGGGATAAGAAACAGAAGTGCGACAGGGATGTCCTCTTGGTTCTCCATTTTTGGTCTTACTAGCAATAGACTGGGTTATGAAAACATCGACAACACACAACAGAAATGGAATCCAGTATACGACTCTGACTAAGCAGTTGGATGATCTGGATTTTGCTGATGACTTGGCTCTTCTGTCTCATAACCGTAATCAGATGCAGGACAAATTAAAAACACTCGATGATGAAGGTCACAGCAAATTGGGTCTGAAAATACACAGAAAAGACAAAAATAATGAGAATAAATGCAGGTAATGATAACAGGGTTGAACTATGAAGAAGCACCAATATGAAATCTTAGACTTTACTTACTTATCGTTTCCCCTTTCTACCGTGAGGGTGTAGAGGTTTATGAGAGAGAGAGCTCCAGACTATCCTAATCGGCTGTCTTCCTCCTGGCCCTGGTTTCCATTCTAATCCGAGGTCCTTTTAAATAAAGCGAATGGACCCCAAATTATAACCTATACCATGGGAGTCTTGAGCTACTGGATATTCTTTGCACAAAATAAATAAACACCAGTTGTTGTGGAATCTTCTCCAATAATTATGCAGAATTAAGAAAATAGGATCCACACACGAAAAATAAGGAACATTCAGCACTCAAATGTGGAAGTCAGGCCTATTGTAAATGGGCTCTGAGACATGGATGAACAACAAATACAACAACCACAAAAAAAAGCTACAGACTTTCACTAAATGGTGCTATGCGTAGAATAGAGGGATTAAAATGGTATGACAAGGTTTACCCAACGTGGAACTGATGACAAGATACTATGGGACAAAGTGCCAGTGGAAACAAAGCTTAATGAGAAAAAGACGATGGCGATGGATAGGAACACACACGGATGAGGAAACCTGTTTGATAGCATTACGAATGACAGTCACTTGTTCTGGAACCTCCAGCACGGCAAGAGAGGCAGAAGTAGACCAAGATGCACACGAAGAGAGCTGGAAACAGAGGTGAACTTTAAGAATTATGAGGAGAACAATGGAAAAAAGAACTGAGATGATGGCACGTGATTGGATTTAGGGAACAACTTGGCATTTGTTTGTTGACGGCCTTTGAACCGTTGGGAATGGAGGGTTATGAATGTATGAGTCCATGTTGTTGTTTCTCTAGATCATCCTCGTGTTCTAAAAAAAGGGTGGTTTACTCGGATGATTATGACTTGATTAGAAACTTGGACAAAAATTGATGTCAATTTTAATAATTAGTGGGAGCCGCGCTGGTGTAATAGTTACCACACTGCACTGGCAATCGGGTGATGCAGGTTAGAGAAAGTTTTAAACAAAGTATAGACGCAAAGATGCCTTGTTTTGAAGAAAATGCACATTTTTTCATATTTTTTTGTCACCTGCAAAGACTGAAAAGACATCAACACACTCAAGAAAAAAACCAATAGACCGAATAAGTATGTTCAGCAGGTTGGCCTGAAAATTAATCTGAAGAAGGCAAAGGTCATGACACTAAATGTGGGCATTCCTGCGCCAATAACAGTAAGGAACCAGAAGTTAGAACAGATAAACACTTTTACTTACCTAGGATGCATAGTAACATCTGACGGCAGAACAAGCAAGGACATTAACAACAGAATGAATAAAGCGAGAACAGCCTTTGCTAGTCTCAACAACATTTGTAAGTCTTCCCAGTACAGCACAAACACCAAATTAAGACTGTATGAGAGCTGTGTACTTTCTGTGCTTATCTGTGGTGCGGAATGCTGGAGAGTAGCAGAAAAGGAAATGTCGAAACTGTCCTCCTTCCACACAATCTGCCTAAGGAAAATTCTCCGAATCTTTTGGCCGAATACCATCAGCAATCAAGAAACTATTTATTCGGAGTAACCAGGAGGACATGCACACCATCATAGCTGGCAGACGCTGGAGTTGGGTTTGATCAAGTTCTCAGAAGGACCCTGATACCATCACAAGAACAGCTATGCTATGGACCCCCGAGGGAAAGCGAAAGAGAGGGCGACCAAAAACAACTTGGCGTAGTAGAATTGTGGAAGCCGAAAAGCAAATAATACAACCAGAGTTGGGGCACTGTACGAAGGATGGCCGCCGACCGAGCAAAGTGGAATCAATTTGTTGCTGCCCTACAAGACGCCACCAGGCGTGAATGGCCACTGACTGCTTTGGCGGATGGCGGTTATGGATCAAAGAAGAGGAAATACAAAGACTGAAAAAAGTACTAAGGAAGCCAATTTTTTACGAATTTGAATGAAAAATTGATTGCCGGGACTTGGGGCTGGAATAATTCGAGCCCTGGCGAAGACATTTGAAGCAGTGTCATCGACCAGCAACTGGAATAACCTGGACGGCTATTGAACCGACCCAGCTGTGACAGGTTATGTAAAAAGATTACATGAAATCCACACATCTTTGCTCCCACCTGGCTCCCACCTTTGCTTCCTTATTTAGTATGCACGTTGGTTAACGCAGAACCCTTGTACTTCGATATAATGTCCACTCATAATTTTTAGCCCCGCCTATTTTTTTTCATACTATTGTTCTTACAGGTAAAGGAATGCTTACCAACATACCTATTAACTAGGCCGCGAAGGGACAGGCAAACAGGAAGCAAGTAAGAGACGAGAATTGAATTATCACGCGAGCGAATGGGCAATCGTTGAAATAGTGACAGATCAGACTGAACGCGGGTACAGAGAGAACGAGAGTCGTCTATTTGTAGAATCAAGGGCGATAAGTCAAAAAGTCGTACCTTTGATAAGTTATATTTTCTCATTGGGACTTAAGCGAACGAAAGTCAAAGGGGCGATAAACACAGTTAGCGACCGCATCCGTTCGTTTGTGATCCCAGGGGGACGTATTAGCTATAGAGAGAGCCGAGATCAAAAGACGGTTTTGCTCGTTGGCTATGTCCATGTTTGTCGGCAGAGGCGTGAAATAAAGCATTTATTCAGAAATCGGCCGCAGATTTTCCCAAATATACGGGTTAAGGCGCGATATCTCGCATATTGGCTGGCAAAAAGTGACTGATTTAATATATATACCACATCCTTTTAAACTCAATTATCTAGTAGCCTCAGAATTTTTGGAAACATCTAGCTCGAATCCTAAACCCATTGTACAAATG
Source organism: Oreohelix idahoensis (assembly GCA_024509875.1). Taxonomy (NCBI): domain Eukaryota; kingdom Metazoa; phylum Mollusca; class Gastropoda; order Stylommatophora; family Oreohelicidae; genus Oreohelix; species Oreohelix idahoensis. Next base: position 50,076 of record JAMPIV010002188.1, read on the forward strand.
GAATTACTTAGTATTTCGTTGAAGATAGTTTCAAATTCTGTGTTGCGGTAAAATATATATATATATATATATATATTATATATATATATATAATATATTATATATATTATATATATATATATATATATATATATATCTAGTACTTTGCAAAAAAAAAATGGCAGTCATATTGCTCAGCTAAATAAGCTGAAATCTAATTAAATATGCATGTCATCTGCCCCAAAATTTGCACTCCACGTGAGTGAGCAAACACTACCAAAAGTAAAAAAAAAATTAGCGTAGAGTAACGTCCCTTGATATAAGAGCAGACGACAATTTCTAATGCTAGTGGCAGAAAATGGATACAAAGGCAAAGTGTATGTTAATTTCACAGCTTTGGAATGAAGGAAATCAAACATGTTCCAACATTTCTAAAACCTTGAACATTCCTGAGCGGACTGTCTACAGAGTTGTGAGTAAATTAAAAGCAGGTAATGGAATCGAGCGAAAAGAAGGTAGTGGGAGGCCAAGAATTTTGGACACAAAGGACCATCGGTTGTCTCGCCCAAATCGTTTCGGGCTGGGCCAATGAAGAGTGTAGAAAACATACGGCAGCGCATGATCGAGTTGGGAAGCCCAGAGGTATCTAATGCTATTGTCAACCGGGAGCTACACAGGATGAATTACACAAAAAAGCAGGTAATTTCGTCACCATTGCTATTATATTGTACTGAAACCACTGTTAATAGATAGGGGAGATACCAATCTTCCTCTGGACATACAGTTTTTATTATTATTTGCTTCTATGAGTGTGCTGCGTTGCGAAAATATGACTGCCATTTTTTTTGCAAAGTACTGTATATATATATATACTTGCATTTTGAGTGATTTAATTGTTAAAGTTCGTCATTATATTTCACAAGGATTTTCTGTGTAAATTGACTAGCGTATTAAAATAACATATAGCTAATTTTTCCAGCTGTATCGTAAATTTAATTACTCGCTATCATCCAGAAAGAGTTATTTTAATTGACTAGTAAATGCACTAGGCGTGAGTACTGACGAAATATATATTTATCTATAATTCATCATGTGTAATTTTGTAAATGACTAGCGCTTATTTCACGGGTTAAAAACGATTAGATTAGTTAGACACTTGTGGTTTCTAAATCAAATTTAAATAACCGAGTGGATAATAGATCATACTTTTACGCGGGTTACTATAGAGTACTATGTAGTGGTTAAATGTTTGTATTATCTTCCTATATTCTAGTACGGATCACAAACCAAACCTACCTGCGGCCTAAATCTGAGACAACGGGTCTAAGTCTAAGTGCAATAGTACCAAAAAACATTCTTACGTAAATATTGGGTCTTCGAGGTTGACCTGTTCGGCCCTCTTGTTTCACCTAGAGAGAGAGAGAGAGAGAGAGAGAGCAAGAGAGAGAGAGAGAGTACCAATATCTATGACACTAAGAATAACTATAACTGGACGTAACACTACCCAGAGAAATTTCCATTTTTTCATACAGCCCTCTGTGGAAAAAAAATATCAAACTTAACATTACCCGACTACCAACCACTGTGGTGTGGCGAGGATTTATCCAGAAAGGGTTACCCATCTGACATTTCTCTAACTATCGGAATTACAAGCTACTGTACACTGTGAACACTCGATCTCGTAATTATTTTCCTACGTGGACTAATTGATGTGACATAAACTGATCCAAATAACAGTACCAAAGTAAAGGTTCCCCAATAATAGGATTAATCAGTCTTTGGAGGAACTTGGGTTTATTTTGTCAAAACCCAACACTGGATTTGTTGTGTGTACCATGGAGATATGTTCCAAATGTTGTAAATCAGCAATTAGGTAAGCGAGACGGAATGTGTCAGAATTGAAAGAAAGTGGAGTGAATAATTCTTCTGATATATAACACTGGTATACACACATTTTGGTGCCTTAAATTTTATAGCTGTTCTTGGGTAATTTTGGGTTGCTGATTCCAAAAATGTAATCAGATTTTTTTCTATCAGCTCTAGTGTTTGAGATAACTAATAATGACCATATTAGTAGGGCAATTGTTATGTACAATCCTAGAATTAGGTGCTATCAGTGGCATTTTGACTTTAGTCTGCATTCATATTATATGTAATTACTGTGCATATATTACCAAAAATGTAATAAAACTTTATCACTAGCACTTGTTTAGTTAACACGCAAAAAGGATCTTTTGTAGGACGTTCTGGAATGTGATATGCCCGAACAGTCACGCTTAAGGGTCCAACAGTAATCTGCCATCATGTGGGCATCCCAAAGTCCCTGGTATCTCTCTTCCATTGTTTTTATATCTTGATGAAATCTTTCACCTTGCTCCTCACTAAAGTCGCCAAGATTCTCCAGAAATAAATGTAAATGGTTATGGAGGTAGTGCAATTTTATGCTCATGTTGCATCAAAGTTCACAAAAACTCGACAGCATGTTTCCAACTAATTCAGAATAATTGTCTGCTTTAAAGTTACGCAGAAAGTTTTGCACAACTAAAACAAATGATGACCAGACTGTGGACTCTATTTTGTTCATGGAATCAATAAAATTTGGATCGTTTATTAACTTTCTAATTTGAGGTCCATTAAAAATTCCAGCTTTTAGTTTGTCTATGCTCAATTCTGGAAACTTTCTGCATAAGTAATTAAAACAGGTACCATCTTTGTTCAGTGCCTTAACAAATTGCTTCATCAAGCCAAGCTTTATATGTAATGGTGGCAGTAGAACTCTTTTTCGATCAATGAGAGGCTTATTGAAAATATTTTTTTCTCCAACTTTAAATTCATCCCTCAACGGCCATTGTTTCTTTGTCCAGTGCATATCTTTTGCCCTGCTATCCCACAAACATATAAAGCATGGATATTTGGTGAATCCCATTTGCTGGCCAAGCAAGAAGTTCATCATTTTAAGATATACACAAACCATCCAGTTATGTTCTAAATACTTCAATTTTTCCAGAACTTTGCTTATTGTAGCATACTCCTCCTTAACGTAGTAGAATGAGCAATTGGAATTGAGCCATATTTGTTACCATTGTATAAGAGAACACCCTTCAAACTTCCTTTTTGAGCTGTCAATGAAAAGTCGCCACTCATCTGGTGTATAACTTACACCCATTTTGTTAACAAGACCTCCTACATTAGTACAAAACCCAAGGTTGTTTTCTTTATAAAAGAATGGAATAAAACTTTGCTCTCTGCTGCGATAAAATGTAACCTTTGTTTCAGCAGTCAGTAATTTTTTTTTCTTTCAATCTTGAAGCCAAAAGTTCTGAAGATTCCTTGGAGAGATATAGATCTCAGATTAGATCATTTAGTTCAAGCTGGTTGAAGCGTTGAGCATCTGAAAAATCATCTTCGAAATCACTATCACTGTCACTTGTCGTTCCACATGCCACTGCTGTCTCATCTTCTAGCAGGGAATCCGAAATCTGACTGAAAGTTGGAATTGGTATGTCATCTCCGTGTGGAACAGGTCGCCTAGCGGAATCTAAATCTGGATATTTCCACTTTTTGTGATTTTTTTTTCCATTAATTCCCTTAATATTCACAACACAGAAATAACAGTCATCATAGTGTTTCTTGGGCTCTCTCCAAACCATTGGAATTCCAAATTTTAAACATTTTCTTTTCCCACAAGTCCACTGTCGCAGGTGTTCAACACATGTTTTGCAAACAATATGAGGAGCCCAAGACTTGTCCTGGTCACCTAGTTTTACTTTAAAGTAAGCAAAGTATGCCTTTTTCACAAAAACAGTAATATGCTTCCTATGTTCTTCTTTGAAAGTGTACTCTAAAAAATATAACAAAATAACTGCGGTGAAAGAAAACATGCTCTTCTTGAAGATGATGCCATTCTCTGTTAGAAGTGTAATAAAATAAGTAGCGTACTAACATGCATGAAGTGGCTTAAAATCTAAAAAAGGCAATTCTGGGAAGATTCTTGGAAAACTGAAACTGAGAGTAAACAAGCAGTTTTCTTTTGTAAAGGACTAGACAGCAATAGTTTTTTTTTTTACTTAGCCTTATATATACTGTTAATTTTTTTCAGGATAGATTTATTAGAAACTCTGTTGTTTACAGTATAGGCAAATTCTATACCATAGATCAAATCTTTTGACCTTTTGAGGTTATTAACTTTCTTATTACGGGATCTTGTCTCAGCAGGGGGGATCGCACTAATGGGTTTAATTTATGTAAACTATGTTTTTCTATTGCTATCGATATTGGATGTTGTGAAGTTTTTTTTAATGATAATAAACTTTAACAAAACTTAATTACCTGTGTTAGTCAGATCGGCCCAATACCCCTACTCCATTTACTATAGTTTCCCGTTTGTGCGTGTAATTGTCGTCACTTATCTGTGTGTGTGTATGTGAGTGGTTGATAGTGTACATGTTCATATATACGGTAAGGAGAATTGTCTGATAGACAAATTACAGTCGTAAAGATAGGATGGAAAAGAGTATCTTCTCAAATCCAGGGCTATATTCTACCTTCAGCTATTCATGTGTGAATCTATTTCTTTACCTTATCTCTCACTGAGTTACCACTTTTTCAGTTCTGTTCAGACGGGACCAGAATCTATCTTAAATAACTATAAAAATCTACGACACCAGCTGTAATGGGCATCTCTTAAATCGGCGAGTATCTGCTTGAATGGCGAGAGGACACCTGTCATTGTACAAGGAAAAAAGGGATACTCATGTAAAATCAGTCTCGGGTTAGACAAATTAACAGGAGAATTCGACTCGAGTAATATCGGGTGTTTGATTTTTTTTAAAATATGATATGTATATAAATAAATAATTAGTAATGATCTGTTAAGCTTTCATGTATCATTAATATTGTAATTTTTTTTTGGTTTTGTTGCAGCCGAAGTCAAATCTGCTGTTTGATCATCTCCTGAAATTGTAAGTATAAATTGTTTATATTTTTTTTTCTAAACTTGCAGGCTTGTCACGTGACACTGATAGAGAAGAATTGGTAAGAATAGTATATTTATCAGTTGTAGTTTCCTTTCAAATGTTTTAGTAGTGGTGACATATGTTTTAGTAGTGGTGACATATGTTTTAGTAGTGGTGACAGATGTTTTAGTAGTGGTGACATATGTTTTAGTAGTGGTGACAGATGTTTTAGTAGTGGTGACAGATGTTTTAGTAGTGGTGACAGATGTTTTAGTAGTGGTGACAGGTGTTTTATTAGTGGTGACATATGTTTTAGTTGTGGTGACAGATGTTTTAGTAGTGGTGACAGATGTTTTAGTAGTGGTGGCAGATGTTTTAGTAGTGGTGACAGATGTTTTAGTAGTGGTGACATATGTTTTAGTAGTGGTGACATATGTTTTAGTAGTGGTGACAGATGTTTTAGTAGTGGTGACAGATGTTTTAGTAGTGGTGGCAGATGTTTTAGTAGTGGTGGCAGATGTTTTAGTAGTGGTGACAGATGTTTTAGTAGTGGTGGCAGATGTTTTAGTAGTGGTGACAGATGTTTTAGTAGTGGTGACAGATGTTTTAGTAGTGGTGGCAGATGTTTTAGTAGTGGTGACAGATGTTTTAGTAGTGGTGACAGATGTTTTAGTAGTGGTGACAGATGTTTTAGTTGTGGTGACAGATGTTTTAGTTGTGGTGACAGATGTTTTAGTAGTGGTGACAGATGTTTTAGTAGTGGTGGCAGATGTTTTAGTAGTGGTGACAGATGTTTTAGTAGTGGTGACAGATGTTTTAGTAGTGGTGGCAGATGTTTTAGTAGTGGTGGCAGATGTTTTAGTAGTGGTGGCAGATGTTTTAGTAGTGGTGGCAGATGTTTTAGTAGTGGTGACAGATGTTTTAGTAGTGGTGACAGATGTTTTAGTAGTGGTGGCAGATGTTTTAGTAGTGGTGACAGATGTTTTAGTAGTGGTGACAGATGTTTTAGTAGTGGTGACAGATGTCTTAGTTGTGGTGACAGATGTTTTAGTAGTGGTGACAGATGTTTTAGTTGTGGTGACAGATGTTTTAGTAGTGGTGACAGATGTTCTAGTTGTGGTGACAGATGTTTTAGTTGTGATGACAGATGTTTTAGTAGTGGTGACAGATGTTTTAGTTGTGGTGACAGATGTTTTAGTAGTGGTGACAGATGTTTTAGTTGTGGTGACAGATGTTTTAGTAGTGGTGACAGATGTTTTAGTTGTGGTGACAGGTGTTTTAGTAGTGGTGACAGATGTTTTAGTAGTGGTGACAGATGTTTTAGTAGTGGTGACAGATGTTTTAGTAGTGTTGACATATGTTTTAGTAGTGGTGACAGGTGTTTTAGTTGTGGTGACAGATGTTTTAGTAGTGGTGACAGATGTTTTAGTTGTATTGACAGATGTTTTAGTAGTGGTGACAGATGTTTTAGTTGTGGTGACAGATGTTTTAGTAGTGGTGACAGATGTTTTAGTTGTATTGACAGATGTTTTAGTAGTGGTGACAGATGTTTTAGTAGTGGTGACAGATGTTTTAGTAGTGGTGACAGATGTTTTAGTAGTGGTGACAGATGTTTTAGTAGTGGTGACAGATGTTTTAGTAGTGGTGACAGATGTTTTAGTAGTGGTGACATATGTTTTAGTTGTGGTGACATATGTTTTAGTAGTGGTGACAGATGTTTTAGTAGTGGTGACAGATGTTTTAGTTGTGGTGACAGATGTTTTAGTTGTGGTGACAGATGTTTTAGTAGTGGTGACAGATGTTTTAGTTGTGGTGACAGATGTTTTAGTAGTGGTGACAGATGTTTTAGTAGTGGTGACAGATGTTTTAGTAGTGGTGACAGATGTTTTAGTAGTGGTGACAGATGTTTTAGTAGTGGTGACAGATGTTTTAGTAGTTTTGACAGATGTTTTAGTTGTGGTGACAGATGTTTTAGTAGTGGTGACAGATGTTTTAGTTGTGGTGACAGATGTTTTAGTAGTGGTGACAGATGTTTTAGTTGTGGTGACAGATGTTTTAGTAGTGGTGACAGATGTTTTAGTAGTGGTGACATATGTTTTAGTAGTGGTGACATATGTTTTAGTTGTGGTGACAGATGTTTTAGTTGTGGTGACAGATGTTTTAGTTGTGGTGACAGATGTTTTAGTAGTAATGACAGGTGTTTTAGTAGTGGTGACAGATGTTTTAGTAGTGGTGACAGATGTTTTAGTAGTGGTGACAGATGTTTTAGTTGTGGTGACAGATGTTTTAGTAGTGGTGACAGATGTTTTAGTTGTGGTGACAGGTGTTTTAGTTGTGGTGACAGATGTTTTAGTAGTGGTGACAGATGTTTTAGTAGTGGTGACAGATGTTTTAGTAGTGGTCACATATGTTTTAGTAGTGGTGACATATGTTTTAGTAGTGGTGACAGATGTTTTAGTAGTGGTGACAGATGTTTTAGTTGTGGTGACAGATGTTTTAGTTGTGGTGACAGATGTTTTAGTAGTGGTGACAGATGTTTTAGTAGTGGTGACAGATGTTTTAGTAGTGGTGACAGATGTTTTAGTAGTGGTGATAGATGTTTTAGTAGTGGTGACAGATGTTTTAGTAGTGGTGACAGATGTTTTAGTTGTGGTGACAGGTGTTTTAGTAGTGGTGACATATGTTTTAGTAGTGGTGACATATGTTTTAGTAGTGGTGACATATGTTTTAGTAGTGGTGACATATGTTTTAGTAGTGGTGACATATGTTTTAGTTGTGGTGACAGATGTTTTAGTAGTGGTGACATATGTTTTAGTAGTGGTGATATATGTTTTAGTAGTGGTGACATATGTTTTAGTTGTGGTGACAGATGTTTTAGTAGTGGTGACAGATGTTTTAGTTGTGGTGACAGGTGTTTTAGTAGTGGTGACAGATGTTTTAGTAGTGGTGACAGATGTTTTAGTAGTGGTGACAGATGTTTTAGTAGTGGTGACATGTTTTAGTAGTTTTGACAGATGTTTTAGTTGTGGTGACAGATGTTTTAGTAGTGGTGACAGATGTTTTAGTTGTGGTGACAGATGTTTTAGTAGTGGTGACAGATGTTTTAGTTGTGGTGACAGATGTTTTAGTAGTGGTGACAGATGTTTTAGTAGTGGTGACATATGTTTTAGTAGTGGTGACATATGTTTTAGTAGTGGTGACAGATGTTTTAGTAGTGGTGACATATGTTTTAGTAGTGGTGACATATGTTTTAGTAGTGGTGACATATGTTTTAGTTGTGGTGGCAGATGTTTAGTAGTGGTGGCAGATGTTTTAGTAGTGGTGACAGATGTTTTAGTAGTGGTGACATATGTTTTAGTTGTGGTGACAGATGTTTTAGTAGTGGTGACAGATGTTTTAGTAGTGGTGACAGATGTTTTAGTAGTGGTGACAGATGTTTTAGTAGTGGTGACAGATGTTTTAGTAGTGGTGACAGATGTTTTAGTAGTGGTGACAGGTGTTTTAGTAGTGGTGACAGGTGTTTTAGTTGTGTGACAGGTGTGTTAGTTGTGGTGACAGGTGTTTTAGTTGTGGTGACAGGTGTTTTAGTTGTGGTGACAGGTGTTTTAGTAGTGGTGACAGATGTTTTAGTAGTGGTGACAGATGTTTTAGTAGTGGTGACAGATGTTTTAGTAGTGGTGACAGATGTTTTAGTAGTGGTGACAGATGTTTTAGTAGTGGTGACAGGTGTTTTAGTAGTGGTGACAGGTGTTTTAGTAGTGGTGACAGATGTTTTAGTAGTGGTGACAGATGTTTTAGTAGTGGTGACAGATGTTTTTGTTGTGGTGACAGATGTTTTAGTTGTGGTGACAGATGTTTTAGTTGTGGTGACAGATGTTTTAGTTGTGGTGACAGATGTTTTAGTAGTGGTGACAGATGTTTTAGTAGTGGTGACATGTTTTAGTAGTGGTGACAGATGTTTTAGTAGTGGTGACAGATGTTTTAGTAGTGATGACAGATGTTTTAGTAGTGGTGACAGATGTTTTAGTAGTGGTGACAGGTGTTTTAGTTGTGGTGACAGGTGTTTTAGTTGTGGTGACAGGTGTTTTAGTAGTGGTGACAGGTGTTTTAGTAGTGGTGACAGGTGTTTTAGTAGTGGTGACAGATGTTTTAGTTGTGGTGACAGATGTTTTAGTTGTGGTGACAGATGTTTTAGTAGTGGTGACAGATGTTTTAGTAGTGGTGACAGATGTTTTAGTAGTGATGACAGTTGTTTTAGTTGTGGTGACAGATGTTTTATTAGTGGTGACAGATGTTTTAGTTGTGGTGACAGATGTTTTAGTTGTGGTGACAGATGTTTTAGTAGTGGTGACAGATGTTTTAGTTGTGGTGACAGGTGTTTTAGTTGTGGTGACAGATGTTTTAGTTGTGGTGAGAGATGTTTTAGTAGTGGTGACAGATGTTTTAGTAGTGGTGACATATGTTTTAGTAGTGGTGACAGATGTTTTAGTTGTGGTGACAGATGTTTTAGTAGTGGTGACAGGTGTTTTAGTAGTGGTGACAGGTGTTTTAGTAGTGGTGACAGATGTTTTAGTAGTGGTGACATATGTTTTAGTAGTGGTGACATATATTTTAGTTGTGGTGACAGATGTTTTAGTAGTGGTGACAGATGTTTTAGTTGTGGTGACAGGTGTTTTAGTTGTGGTGACAGATGTTTTAGTTGTGGTGACAGATGTTTTAGTAGTGGTGACAGATGTTTTAGTTGTGGTGACAGGTGTTTTAGTAGTGGTGACAGGTGTTTTAGTTGTGGTGACAGGTGTTTTAGTAGTGGTGACAGGTGTTTTAGTAGTGGTGACAGATGTTTTAGTAGTGGTGACAGATGTTTTAGTTGTGGTGACAGATGTTTTAGTTGTGGTGACAGATGTTTTAGTTGTGGTGACAGATGTTTTAGTTGTGGTGACAGATGTTTTAGTAGTGGTGACAGATGTTTTAGTAGTGGTGACATATGTTTTAGTAGTGGTGACATATGTTTTAGTAGTGGTGACATATGTTTTAGTAGTGGTGACAGATGTTTTAGTAGTGGTGACAGATGTTTTAGTTGTGGTGACATATGTTTTAGTTGTGGTGACATATGTTTTAGTAGTGGTGACATATGTTTTAGTAGTGGTGACATATGTTTTAGTAGTGGTGACATATGTTTTAGTTGTGGTGACAGATGTTTTAGTAGTGGTGACATATGTTTTAGTTGTGGTGACAGATGTTTTAGTAGTGGTGACATATGTTTTAGTAGTGGTGACATATGTTTTAGTAGTGGTGACATATGTTTTAGTTGTGGTGGCAGATGTTTTAGTTGTGGTGACAGATGTTTTAGTAGTGGTGACAGATGTTTTAGTAGTGGTGACAGATGTTTTAGTAGTGGTGACAGATGTTTTAGTAGTGGTGACAGATGTTTTAGTTGTGGTGACAGATGTTTTAGTAGTGGTGACAGATGTTTTAGTAGTGGTGACAGATGTTTTAGTAGTGGTGACAGATGTTTTAGTAGTGGTTACAGATGTTTTAGTAGTGGTGACAGATGTTTTAGTAGTGGTGACAGATGTTTTAGTAGTGGTGACATATGTTTTAGTAGTGGTGACAGATGTTTTAGTTGTGGTGACAGATGTTTTAGTTGTGGTGACAGATGTTTTAGTAGTGGTGACATATGTTTTAGTAGTGGTGACATATGTTTTAGTAGTGGTGACATATGTTTTAGTTGTGGTGACATATGTTTTAGTAGTGGTGACATATGTTTTAGTAGTGGTGACATATGTTTTAGTAGTGGTGGCATATGTTTTAGTTGTGGTGGCAGATGTTTTAGTAGTGGTGACAGATGTTTTAGTAGTGGTGACAGATGTTTTAGTAGTGGTGACAGATGTTTTAGTAGTGGTGACAGATGTTTTAGTAGTGGTGACAGATGTTTTAGTAGTGGTGACAGATGTTTTAGTAGTGGTGACAGATGTTTTAGTAGTGGTGACAGATGTTTTAGTAGTGGTGACAGATGTTTTAGTAGTGGTGACAGATGTTTTAGTAGTGGTGACAGATGTTTTAGTAGTGGTGACAGATGTTTTAGTAGTGGTGACAGATGTTTTAGTTGTGGTGACAGATGTTTTAGTTGTGGTGACAGGTGTTTTAGTTGTGGTGACAGGTGTTTTAGTAGTGGTGACAGATGTTTTAGTAGTGGTGACAGATGTTTTAGTTGTGGTGACAGATGTTTTAGTTGTGGTGACAGGTGTTTTAGTAGTGGTGACAGATGTTTTAGTAGTGGTGACAGGTGTTTTAGTAGTGGTGACAGATGTTTTAGTAGTGGTGACAGATGTTTTAGTAGTGGTGACAGATGTTTTAGTAGTGGTGACATATGTTTTAGTAGTGGTGACAGATGTTTTAGTTGTGGTGACAGTTGTTTTAGTAGTGGTGACAGATGTTTTAGTAGTGGTGACAGTTGTTTTAGTAGTGGTGACAGATGTTTTAGTAGTGGTGACAGATGTTTTAGTAGTGGTGACAGATGTTTTAGTAGTGGTGACAGATGTTTTAGTAGTGGTGACAGATGTTTTAGTTGTGGTGACATATGTTTAAGTTGTGGTGACAGGTGTTTTAGTAGTGGTGACAGATGTTTTAGTAGTGGTGACAGATGTTTTAGTAGTGGTGACAGATGTTTTAGTAGTGGTGACATATGTTTTAGTAGTGGTGACAGATGTTTTAGTAGTGGTGACATATGTTTTAGTAATGGTGACATATGTTTTAGTAGTGGTGACAGGTGTTTTAGTAGTGGTGACATATGTTTTAGTAATGGTGACAGATGTTTTAGTAGTGGTGACATATGTTTTAGTAGTGGTGACATATGTTTTAGTAGTGGTGACATATGTTTTAGTAGTGGTGACATATGTTTTAGTAGTGGTGACATATGTTTTAGTTGTGGTGACATATGTTTAGTTGTGGTGACATATGTTTTAGTAGTGGTGACATATGTTTTAGTTGTGGTGACAGATATTTTAGTAGTGGTGACAGATGTTTTAGTAGTGGTGACATATGTTTTAGTAGTGGTGACATATGTTTTAGTTGTGGTGACATATGTTTTAGTAGTGGTGACATATGTTTTAGTAGTGGTGACATATGTTTTAGTGTTGGTGACATATGTTTTAGTAGTGGTGACAGATGTTTTAGTAGTGGTGACAGTTGGTAAATCAAGGTCAGGTAAAGGTAGTGACATACCAGATATAACCAAAGGGGAGTGAATTATTGGAGCCTTCGCTGTTCTAGGCTAGGCCCAACTTTCTAAGTACCCGGTACTTTAGTTCTGGAACCTGTTGTAGCTGAACATTTTTGACATATATCTTTAGTGAACTGCTGCTAATTTTTGTAGTTTAAATTGGCTGAAAAATTATCACTTCTTTTTTGGCAAAAGAAATAGCACCCTTTCATGTGATACACTATGGTGCGGACGTAACAATGCACAGTATCTGAAGGACAACTGGAACCAGGCTAAATTGCTTTCTGTGCGTAACTTCTACGCCACAAGGTAAAAGTTGAGAAACAAAGTAAGTACACAGAGATAACACAGTGTGTACTGAAGAACAGAAGTAGATCAGCTGCCTGTACAAACATCAGAGACCAATAGCGTGGGATCCTGAATTCCAGGATGGCCAAAAATGTACCGTACGTGGGAAGGCAACATGGCACTATATCTGAAGGATAAAAAACGACTAACACCAGAAAGAATATGCCTCATAGGATAGCATACTGCTCTCTGTGGCTAACATCTACACCGAATGGTAGAAGAAGAACAAAGTAAGTAAATATGTAGCTGTTAATTGCAAATAAAGTTTGTTATTATTAATGCAATATTCACGGTTGGTCTGCTGTGATTTTTTTTTCCACAACTTCATTTGAGCTGTATTGGTTTTGTTGCAGTAACCATGGCTGCAAGACAAGGGACCCCTAAAAGGGTTGCCAATACATTTTTGACTGTGACGTCAGAGGCATTCAGAAGTTTGGACTGGCCCTGAGCTGTGCAGAGAAATCCATAACCCTCTTAATTGTCTGCAATGGCTGGCTTCCCATTAACTGGAATGATTTTAAGAGTTGGCTACCTGAAGAGCAGCAACTGAGAGACTTTTTTTCAGTTCAGGAGGCTGATAAAAAATGAGATGCCATGCGGCCGTTGTGGGCAGCTAGCATCATTGCAGAGGTATAGTGGATGGGTTGATGGAAAGAGATGGATGTGCACCGCGTGTCGCACCTCCATCAGTGTGCAAAAAGGTTCACTTTTGAAAGAAGTCACTTGTCGTTGTAGCAAATTATTATGTGGTGTTTAGACACACCAATTGTCAATATGTCTCGACTATTGACAGTGAACAAAAATACATTTGTGGATTGGTGTAATTTTTGTCGTGAGGAGTTTGGGAAGTGGCTTGCACTGACACCACAACAAATAGGAGGCTTTGACGACAATGGAGATCGCATTGTTGTTGAAATTGATGAGTCATACTTATGTCACAGGAAATACCACAGAGGTCGGTTGCTAAATGGCAGCTGGATTTTTGGGGGTATAGAGAGAGGATTGAGGAAGTGCTTCATGGTGGAAGTTCCTAATCGTAATCAAGAAACACTTGAGAGACTAATACAACACTACATTCGTCCAGGAACACACATAATGTCAGATGGCTGGAGGGCATACATAAACCTCAGTAGATTCTGGGGTGGTACCGTATGTATTTGCATTATGTTGTGATGCATAAAAGAAATTGTGTGCATCTAGTACACAAAGACGTCCACACACAAAGGATTGAACAATCTGTGAAAACGTGCACAAAATAAGCTGTCACGGCAGTGTGAGACAAGTAGAGAGCATTATTTCCAACATACTTGGAAGAATTTATGTGGCAAAATTCATGCAGAAAGAAGTTAGAATTGTTCAGTTCTTTTCTGCTGTTACTCACACAAAGTTATGCTTTGTGATAAGTACACATAATCATTTACATTTAATTTAGTCTGTAAATGACATTAATTTCCAACACACTGTTATATGTTAGTGTTTCTGCTTTTCAGTAAGGAACTTCCAGCATGAATCACTTCCCGAACCATTTCTGTACAACCACAAACAAGCAGCAGTCATGTGACAGACCTTAGTGACATTTCCACCACTGTAGCTGGTTCTCTCGCATTGGAATATTGCAACAAACATTCATGTTTGCAGTGGTAGCGTCTGAAGGCATTTTATTATTAACATGATGAGGTTGCTAGCACCATGCACAATGGCATATTAGTCACTTCTTGTGACATGATGAGGTTGCTAGCACCATGCACAATGGCATATTAGTCACTTCTTGTGACATGATGAGGTTGCTAGCACCATACATGTCAAGAACCAATTTCCTATGGTTGCACCAATGCAGTGTGAATTAATTATAACAATAATAAGCTCGTTCTTCTACACAACAATGGCTGACATAAGTAATCAACACCTTCTACAGATACTTTCCTTTAATCATAAGCACACACAATACGGTCACACACGGCCAATAACGCATCAAAATTACAATAATGAAATTGCATAACAGCTCAATCTATACTACTGGACAAAAGTTAAGTGCCACCAAGAAAAACTCCGCTATGGACCAATTAAATGCAACCAGGTGTAAACAATTTATTACAAAATACAGTTGATTCATCCGTGGAAAAGATCAGTCAAGATTTTTTTTTAATGTGTGACTTACTAACTTACTTACTTACTTAGTCGTTCCCCTTCTACCGTGAGGTGTAGAGGTTTGGAAGAGAGAGCGTCAGACTATTCTATCAGCTGTCTTCTTCCTGGCCTGGTTCCATTCTAGTCCTCGGTCCTTCAAAGATTGTCTAATGTTGTCCTCCCAGCGGACTCTGGGTCGTCCTGGAGGTCTGGATCCCTGGCTCTTTGTTTCCCATGCTTGTCGTGGTAGCCGATCTTCTCCCATTCTGCAGACATGGCCAAACCATCTTAGTTGGGACTGTTCTATTTGGGTCTGCAGCGGGTGGGATTTTAGGCCTTGACGTATCGTCTGGTTGCGGACCATGTCTCTTCTTGTTACTTCAACCACCTTCCTCGGATACCTCATTTCTGAGGTTTGGATCTGGCTTTTGTGGGTTGTAGTCATTGCCCATGACTCGCATTCATATGTCAAGACTGGGACATAGGTGGAGCGGTATACAGCCATCTTCGTTTTCTTACCAACCTCTTTCTTGCTGAGGAATCCTCGATTTATGGCCTGATAAAGTCTCCCAGCCGCTGCTTTTCGAGTGGCCAACTCTTCTTTGATACCCCCCTTTCGGTCTATAATAGCTCCGAGATATTTAAAGTGGTCGACCTGCTCCAGCACCTGTTCTCCCAACTTAATCTGATGTTTTCTTTCTTCTCGTGATATCACCATGGATTTAGTTTTAGAGCTGCTTGTGACCATCCCTCTCTTCTCCAGCTCTTCCTTCCAGACTTGCAGGTTGGATTGGAGATGTGTCTCTGATTTAGCAATCAGGACAACATCATCAGCAAATGCTAGCTCTGAAATACAGACCTGTCTCATCTTCCAGTACCCCACTGAATACTTTCTTGTTCTCTCCTTACATGCCTTGATGACATCGCCCATGAGGAGTATGAAAAGATAAGGTGACAGGATATCGCCTTGTCTTACACCAGTGGTGGTCCTGAACTCTTCTGACTTATAGTTTGCTGTCCTCACATAATTTCTGCAAGACTTGTAGAAGCTCTGTATAGCATGAATCAGAGGTGCTGGAATGTTCTTCCTTGCCAAACAGTCCCAAAGTTTGCTCCAGGGGACCCTGTCAAACGCCTTTTTCAGATCTATGAAACAAAGATGGATCTCACTCTTGTACTCAAGGGCCTTTTCACTCAGCTGCCTGAGTGTGAAGATTAGGTCTTGAGTACTTCGGTTTGCTCGGAATCCGCACTGGGCTTCATCCAATTGTGGCTCAGCTAGGCATCGGAGTCTCTGCTCTAGGATTCTAGAGTAGATTTTACCAGGGACACTGAGAAGGGATATGCCTCTGTGGTTTCCACATTGTCGATTGTCACCATTTTTGAAAATCGGTGTTATGATGGCAATCTCCCAATCCTTTGGTATGGCCTTGTTGCACCATGCTGCCTGTAGGACCTTAGGAGTAATAGGTCGCCTGATGCTCCCATGTACTTAACCATTTCTGGTGTTATACCATCATGCCCTGCTGCTTTGCCCATCTTGATTTTCTCTAGTGCTGCCTTCAGTTCTTCCATCTTTATGTCATCTTCATCACCATTTGTATCCTCTTCTGGGCTAGTGGTTATCATTTCTGATGCTCTACCTTGCTCCCCATCAAGGAGTTCTGAGAAATATTCTTTCCATCTTTCCATTACTTCCTTCGGGGCAGTAAGCAATTTGCCTTGCTTGTCCTTTATAAATTTAAGAGGGCATTGTTTTTCCTTCCTCATGTTCTTTAGGGTCTTATAGAACAATTTCTGGTTTTCTTGTGCATCCTTTTCTAGCTTTTCTCCAAATTCTTCCCAGGACTTCTGTTTTGCTGCTAGCACCTTGTTCTTTGCTTCTGTTCTGAGTATCACATATTCTCTATATTTCTCTATTTGTCCTGCTATGTTTTTAGCTCATAAGTATTGTTTCCATGCCATTTTTTCTCTCTTATTTTCTCTTTGACTTCTTCTGTCCACCAAGGTGTCCTCTTTCTCTTGTTCCCAAATCGGACTTCACCACATGCTTCTGCAGCAGCTGTCTTTATGATGTCCTTGAATTTAAGCCACAGGGTTTCCAAGTCATCAGGTTGTTCTTCTGTGTTTCTCACCGCTGTAGCAATAAGCCCCTGATATCTGGTCTTAATTTCTGGCTCTTTCAGCTTGTAGGTCTTAATGCTCATTTCTTCCGTTCGTTTACTTGGTTTCTTGCGTGGTGCTGGGCAGTTCCTAGGCTGAGCAACTCTTTCAGTTGTTCTTACTAACAAAGAGAAATTCAACTCACTTTTTCACCTTTTAAACTAGTGGGGCGTGTTGCAAAAATCACGAGTTTTTGAAGCAACAATGGCAATTTTCACGTGCCGGTTAAAGTGACCCAGTTTTCGGACATTTAAAAAAAAATTAACCTAGTGCACACAGAAATGTACGTTTCAGAAAAAGTGAGTTGAATTTCTTTTTCTTTTTGTGCACTAACCGTACATTACCGACGATCAAATCGACGACTGGGTTCTCGAGGACAAACGCGTTCACTCTCCCTGACAGGAACGGGGTGTCCACATTAATACATGCCTGGGGGTAAGACTAAACTTTGCCTCCAAACGTGATACACTTTACAGTTTTCCCTGTGAGGCAGGACTCGTCGATACATGACCGACACACCCCGACTGTGGTACAACCGGTGTCCCTCAACACCGAGAATGGTTTATTCTCTACCACACCCTTGTGGAGTGCCACCTCGCCAGTCTCATGGACCGCAGACAGACATGGTACCGCATGTCCGCAGTGTAGCACTAAATTATCGTTCGCGTGGAACAGAGGTCGACACCCCACACTGTCCTCGCTGTTGACTGTGTCCAACACAAATGCAGAGTTTGCATACTTGATTGGGGTGGAACACCACTCTACATAACGTCCCTTACCATTACACCTGGAACATTGGATTTCCCTCTTTACTTCCTCGCGTGGACTATTGCAGGGGCTGTTAGCCAGTGAAGACCGCGTGTCGGAGTCGGAAGGTCGACTCTCTGAGGATCCACTCCTCCGATTGACATGTTTCTCTTTATAGTGCCTATCCTCCTTTTGAGACTCCTCGAAGCGCATTTGCTTACGCATTTGGCACTCTTCTCCAACACTATCGCTAACAGAGTGATGGTTGTTTCACCTCGGCTGGAACCTCTGACGCGTTCTACAATTATCGTAATTGCCCATGAATGGCTGATAGGGCCGCGGTGACCTATTGCGTTTCTGTTCTTCGCAGCTATCTGCACCGTCTGACTGATTATTCCACTGCTGGCACTGGACTTTGCCGACACCTGCAGCTAAGGTGTCTGACAGACCCGACTTCTGGATGGGTTTGCCCGGATGGGCTAGGACATAATGGTGCCCCAATCGGGCCGTTAGAATTAATGTCTTTTGGGTGGCGCTCTTTGAAAAAAGCTAACCAACTCAGTTGAAACACGACGACAACACGTTGTCTCGTAACATT
Source organism: Oreohelix idahoensis (assembly GCA_024509875.1). Taxonomy (NCBI): domain Eukaryota; kingdom Metazoa; phylum Mollusca; class Gastropoda; order Stylommatophora; family Oreohelicidae; genus Oreohelix; species Oreohelix idahoensis. Next base: position 68,215 of record JAMPIV010002188.1, read on the forward strand.
AGATCAACCAAGCCATTAAAGTCCTTAGTTACTCCTTCCAACCCAATCCATCTATTGAGCAAAGCGTTATCTTCGAAATAAAGTCCTCGAAGTCTTGGTCTGCACTTGCATCGTGTTTCTAAAACGCGTCCGGTACCCGTCAGCCGTCAGACCGGAACTTCTGAAGCAACCGTTCCTTCACCTTGTCGTAATCAGCCCTTTCCTCCATGCGACAGACTGTAAAAAATCTCCATTGCAGGCCCCACTAGTAATGTGGATAACAGAGATGTTTTCCACTGATCTCTAATCAGCCTTCTAGTCCACGCATTCGTGCTCGAACCTCTCAAAGAAAATCTAAACTGTCGATTTTGTCGTTAAAACTTGGCAGACGCAGCCTAAAGGGAGTTTTACTGACCCCTCGCGCCCCATTTCTAACTCTTCAATTGTAATTCCTTATCAATACAAATCTTCTCTTCCAGGAGCTATTTTCATTTCTCACTCACCCTTTTCGAAATTTTAACTCACACTAACTCCCTCTGTTTCAAAATCGTTATCTTTTTTCAATCCTTTCCTGTAATTTCCCTCTTGTAAATTCTCGTTCCATCTCCTTTTCTTGAAATTATAACTCTCTATCTTCTTTCATCTTCTTTTCCTGTACTTCTCTTTCCATATTCTTTTCTTCAAAATATAAATTCTAACTCTGCTTTCTTGAGTTCTCGTTCCTCGGCAACGTAAATCTCTTAAGGCATTTAGATTCTCTTTTTATTGGTATACTGTCCTTGGCCATAATCCGTTATTTCTGTGGCCAGTGTACCCGCATTGGATGCCTATCCGAACGACACTCTCTATGTCCACGATGTGCATTCACAATACTCGATACTTTCTATGACGCTGCATCTTTAGCTATAGATTTACACTTTGCAACTACTCAATACGACAATGTACTATAAACAAACCTCACTTATAATCACAAAATAACTCCTGCTTACAAAGTATATTGCAATGACATATTGTCACGAACGGTTTATAGAATGAATGTCAGTACTCATGCTCTTGGTGGGAGCTAGATATGTTTATGTAAGTTGTGAGTTTGAAGTGAGTGAATGTTTAAGGTTGACTGCGGGCATGAATGCAGTAGTAGCAGTAAGCGCTAATGTTCGAGTTCACTGGGCAAGACTGAGTATGTTGTGAACGAAGTGGTGATGAAGACTGGTCAGGTGTGAAAAGGGTCATGGGTAAAAAGTCATTCGAGAGAGAGATTAGAGCGAGGAGAGATTACGTGGAGAGTGACGGCGAAAGGGTTGAAGAAAAATAGGAAATATATTAAGTTTATTGTTCTGGGTCATCCTGGAGGTCTGGATCCCTGGCTCTTTGTTTCCCATGCTTGTCGTGGTAGCCGATCTTCTCCCATTCTGCAGACATGGCCAAACCATCTTAGTTGGGACTGTTCTATTTGGGTCTGCAGCGGGTGGGATTTTAGGCCTTGACGTATCGTCTGGTTGCGGACCATGTCTCTTCTTGTTACTTCAACCACCTTCCTCAGATACCTCATTTCTGAGGTTTGGATCTGGCTTTTGTGGGTTGTAGTCATTGCCCATGACTCGCATCCATATGTCAAGACTGGGACATAGGTGGAGCGGTATACAGCCATCTTCGTTTTCTTACCAACCTCTTTCTTGCTGAGGAATCCTCGATTTATGGCCTGATAAAGTCTCCCAGCCGCTGCTTTTCGAGTGGCCAACTCTTCTTTGATGCCCCCCTTTCGGTCTATAATAGCTCCGAGATATTTAAAGTGGTCGACCTGCTCCAGGACCTGTTCTCCCAACTTAATCTGATGTTTTCTTTCTTCTCGTGATATCACCATGGTTTTTTGTTTTAGAGCTGCTTATGACCATCCCTCTCTTCTCCAGCTCTTCCTTCCAGACTTGCAGGTTGGATTGGAGATGTGTCTCTGATTTAGCAATCAGGACAACATCATCAGCAAATGCTAGCTCTGAAATACAGACCTGTCTCATCTTCCAGTACCCCACTGAATACTTTCTTGTTCTCTCCTTACATGCCTTGATGACATCGTCCATGAGGAGTATGAAAAGATAAGGTGACAGGATATCGCCTTGTCTTACACCAGTGGTGGTCCTGAACTCTTCTGACTTATAGTTTGCTGTCCTCACATAATTTCTGCAAGACTTGTAGAAGCTCTGTATAGCATGAATCAGAGGTGCTGGAATGTTCTTCCTTGCCAAACAGTCCCAAAGTTTGCTCCAGGGGACCCTGTCAAACGCCTTTTCCAGATCTATGAAACAAAGATGGATCTCACTCTTGTACTCAAGGGCCTTTTCACTCAGCTGCCTGAGTGTGAAGATTAGGTCTTGAGTACTTCGGTTTGCTCGGAATCCGCACTGGGCTTCATCCAATTGTGGCTCAGCTAGGCATCGGAGTCTCTGCTCTAGGATTCTAGAGTAGATTTTACCAGGGACACTGAGAAGGGATATGCCTCTGTGGTTTCCACATTGTCGATTGTCACCCTTTTTGAAAATCGGTGTTATGATGGCAATCTCCCAATCCTTTGGTATGGCCTTGTTGCACCATGCTGCCTGTAGGACCCTTAGGAGTAATAGGTCGCCTGATGCTCCCATGTACTTAACCATTTCTGGTGTTATACCATCATGCCCTGCTGCTTTGCCCATCTTGATTTTCTCCAGTGCTGCCTTCAGTTCTTCCATCTTTATGTCATCTTCATCACCATTTGTATCCTCTTCTGTGCTAGTGGTTATCATTTCTGATGCTCTACCTTGCTCACCATCAAGGAGTTCTGAGAAATATTCTTTCCATCTTTCCATTACTTCCTTCGGGGCAGTAAGCAATTTGCCTTGCTTGTCCTTTATAAATTTAAGAGGGCATTGTTTTTCCTTCCTCATGTTCTTTAGGGTCTTATAGAACAATTTCTGGTTTTCTTGCGCATCCTTTTCTAGCTTTTCTCCAAATTCTTCCCAGGACTTCTGTTTTGCTGCTAGCACCTTGTTCTTTGCTTCTGTTCTGAGTATCACATATTCTCTATATTTCTCTATTTGTCCTGCTGTGTTTTTAGCTCCTAAATATTGTTTCCATGCCATTTTCTTCTCTCTTATTTTCTCTTTGACTTCCTCTGTCCACCAAGGTGTCCTCTTTCTCTTGTTCCCAAGTCGGACTTCACCACATGCTTCTGCAGCAGCTGTCTTTATGATGTCCTTGAATTTAAGCCACAGGGTTTCCAAGTCATCAGGTTGTTCTTCTGTGTTCTCACCGCTGTAGCAATAAGCCCCTGATATCTGGTCTTAATTTCTGGCTCTTTCAGCTTGTAGGTCTTAATGCTCATTTCTTCCGTTCGTTTACTTGGTTTCTTGCGTGGTGCTGGGCAGTTCCTAGGCTGAGCAACTCTTTCAGTTGTTCTTTTGATTGTAAGCAGGTAGTGATCACTTCCAATCTCTGGCCCCCTCCAGACTCTAGCATCCCGGACATATTTGAATGAGCTCCTCCTAACAATGGCATAGTCGATCACTGACTTCTCATTCTTTGTTGGTTCACACCTAGTGTATGCATGTATGCGCTTATGGGGGAACTTTGTGTTGGTAATGATCAGATTCTGCTCACTGCAGAATCTGAGGAGTCGCTTTCCATTGTCATTGAGAGTATCTTCTCCATATCTTCCGATAACTCCACCCCATCTAGCATGGTCATTTCCAACTCTGGCATTGAAATCTCCGAGCATGATAATTTCATCTAGGCAGTCATCCACTGTCCTTTGAAGCAGCTCGAAGAATTCTTCCTTGACCTCTGCTCTCTCATCCTCATTTGGCCCATACACTATGACCAGGTTGACTATGGTTTCTCCTTCTTTTAGTTTTACAACCATAATGCGCTCCGAGACAAAGTTCCATCCCTTGATACTATCTTTCTGGTTTTTGGCCACAATGCAACCCACGCCCCCTTTAGCTCTTTCAGATGTGGGTACACCACTGTATAGCAGAGTGTTGCCATCGAGATCCATGACTCCTTGTCCCTTTTTCTTTGTTTCGGTAATAGCCAGGATTTCTAGTTTTGCTTTCCTCATCTCTTCCATCAGCTCCTCTTCTTTCCCATTTATACTTCTTGTGTTCCATGTTCCATAAGTCATAGTCCGTAGTCCGTTCCAGTTCGTCGCCTTTAGAATCAGTCCGGTTTTCTCTCTTACATTGCTTGTAATCATAGTTTAAGGCAAACAGGTGATTGGCCTGTTGTGCCTTTGCATGGTGGAGGGGCTGCCTCCTTACGGCCTCCATGCAGGCCGCCCTCCTTCTTTTTCATCCGGGCTTGGGACCGGCATAGGCGGAGTTGCTGTTCTAATTATGCACATCATACATTGTGCTTTTCTTATGTGATGATTTATGGCCCCAAAGCGGCAGTCTGCCTGTGTTATTGTGTTATACTCAAGTTTGTGACATAAAGTCGTCGGATATCGTATCTACGTGTTGGAGTTTAGTGAATTAACAATTAGCTGTGAATAACGAGCCATGTTTGTCGCTCCATGTGTATGTAATACATATTTGTCAATGTGTACACACAGCAAGCACTTGACACATATAAATTGCAACATCACTGCTCAAAGTACAAACATATGCATGTAAATATAATCCACACCAGCACACCAAACAAGTACTGAACTTGATATGTTAAGTAGGGCAGTCGCAAGAAAACCTTCTGCCTGACTCCACCACTTAACACACCCAGCCATACCCTAGAAGAAATCAGTCTAATCCAATCTTTTCCCACACGTAGGAAAAGGAAGAATTAAACTCGCCACCCATCCACCTTGAACTCAAAAATATAACACTAAACACAGCAGACTGGAATAACAACTACACTTAACAATGAAGTGCTGAGAGCTATCACTTTGACTAGAACCTACCTAAGTTATACCACTCAAAATAAACTAAATAATATTTACGCAATAAAAACACTATAACATATCAATAGGTTTACTATGGATATAATAATAATGGTCCCAAGTGATAGGAAATTATAGTGACCGATCCCTTCTAGCTAACTAACACCATACAAGGACACAGACTAAGTTTCTACAAAGAAAGCGGGGAAAAACAAAACAGAACAAAAGAAAATATGGACACAGATGATGGTAGATGAAACATCACGAACTAAACTTCCCAGACTAGAAGACATCAACACGAAAATAATGTTCAACATGATGTTATCACTAATGTCCAGATAACAAGACTTCTTCACAAGTCTATGTGCCAGATAATAACGTTAATGTCTTTTGGCACGGTAATGCGTAAAATATCCACCCACAGTTTATTTCACTACGTCACTTCATGAACCCAGCAGTCTACAAGGGATGGATCTCAGCACCAAGACGAACAGTGATAGCAGCACAGAGCAAGATTCCAGTGGCTCTGGACACCACGACACAGGAGGATATTTCAACTGCTTTTGAACAGGCAAGTCTCAGCACACAGGACCGTTGACTACAGCCACAGCGTCGGTTGGCTGCAATACATTGACACAGTCTATTTCTACAGTTCGGGTTGGCTGCAGCACAGGAATATTGGCAGATAGGCTGTGGCAGGAATACTAGTCGGCTGGATGGCTACCTCGTGTGGCGGGAACAACACACCTTGCCTACACCAAAACGTCTTATCACACTTGTAGTCCTAGGTAAACTTAAAAGTTTACAAAGGCACTCCACAAAAGATCTTAACACCTCTACGGTAACAATCAAAGTCACACTGTATCAACCGGGATAGTGCAACAACCGAAGTCGTCTCCCCGCCCTGTTGCACATGTAACTTTACTCTGCAGGGAGCAACGAGTGTTACAAAGAAATCGTGAAGTATACCTTGTAATACGTCCACTTATTCAGCCCGACAATTTACAACTGTCTGCACTAACATTGCTAACTGCAGAACAACTTATAAAGGAGAAACTGAACCACAACACTGCACTTTAACCAGCTGTCCAAACACATCGAACACCCTAAATATCAAACTCGCCTTTATAAACAACGCTAACCTTTTACTGTGCCCTACCTCAAAACTGGGTCACATACCGCCACGGGTCGCCCCTCTGAATGTCAACAACTCACTGATATTGTTTATCGACAGTCAAATATAATATAATACTGTAAAATATTGGCCCCACGGTTTCTAAATAATCGGAACAGAGCTCCACATTTGTCAAGAACCAATTTCCTATGGTTGCACCACTGCAGTGTGGATTTATAATAAAAATAATAAGCTCGTTTTTCTAGAAGTATGAACAAAAATGGCTGACATAAGTAATCAACACCTTCTACATATACTTCCCTTTAAGCATAAGCACACACAATACGGCCACACACGGCCAATAACGCATCAAAATTATAATAATGAAATGCCACTATAAACTCGCATAACAGATAAATCTATCATCATTATACACGACAGTACGACTTACACAGAAAATACCTTGAAATGACTATCGCTCACTTGAGCGGCAAAAAACTGTGACAAAGACAACCTCAACTCAGTGTCAACTTTACATTTACGGCCTGTAGAAAATACCCACTAGACACTACACAGATCCATAATTACACGTCGTAATCAAAATGGCAAGCATTCAGAACAAATTGTCCGTAACATGAATTTTACAGCTAACTTGCTGGCAAAGGGAAGTGTCTGCGTCCATGCAGGACGGCGGCCAGATTCTAACTGATTGCATTTGCGCCTGATTTCCCAGCTTCCGGTAGTCACATGAAATACCCGTTTGGCTAGACCCGGCGTTGTCCGGTTAACTTTCTGGCCGAACACAATACTACAGATGCACTGCTAAATAGCACTGTGACAATGCACAATGTCATATTAGTCACTGTTACGTGTCATTTTCTGAGGGTTCCTGATGGCCAAGGTGACTTCTAGGGTAGTAAATCTTTCTGACACTGTAACCAGCCAACACCACTCAGAATCTCGTATTTAAAACACAACTGGCGACGTGGACAATATAATTTAATCAAGACTGCATGCAGCTCCACAAGTAATACCATTTTTAGGCCAACAATATAATGGCATATAATTGACAGTCCATCCATGTCAAGAAGGCTGTCATAATAATCTCAATATCCTTTTATATTTTGATTAATAATCACAGAACTCCATTTATAAACATTTCAATCAACCGGAGCTCAAAATCGTCCATCCACTCGCCGTTACACACACAATCTGCTCTCTCCCCCGTATTTCTGTCCCCAGTCTCACCTGTCTTACGAGAGACAGCCAAGCATATCGGCTTGACGTAACTCACCCGTCTTTTCCAGTGACCAGTAAAAAAATAAACAAAGAGCCCCGCTGAGCTAAGCTATATAATTCACACCTGTTATGAATTTTAATCATAGCAGTCACTTCTTCTGACATGATGAGGGTGCTAGCACCATGCACAATGTCATATTAGTCACTTCTTGTGACTTGCCTGAGCCAGTAGTCCTATTCTTCAATTGTCTCCCCTGTCATTGTTCTGTCCCCTTGTTCGGTAATTTTAATGTCGATATGTTCTTATTAATATGATTTGCTGTAATGGTAACTGAATTTATTTAAAAATTAAATCTTTTTGCACCCAGATAACACTATAGCTTCCCTTATGATACCACTATCACATATTTGTTAAGGCTGATAATCTTTCTGCCAATGTACATATGTTTGTAAAATTCTTGTTACAATTGTGGTATTCTATCTTAGTCATTGAGACGTCTTCGGACATTTCGGTGTCTAGGCGGTGGTCTGCCTGTTGTGGGTTGTCCATGGTTTGTTTTCGGTAATTGCCTGTTGTTGTCCATGGTGACGTCAGCTGGTTCTGTGGCAGTTAATTGCAACTCAGGACTGACAATGTCATCTAAGTAATCATCATCTGGCTGTGATTTCTTTTTGGCTGATCTGACCAGGTTTTCGTTGACTTTCTTGAAAAACGAGACATTTCTTGCCACAACTCTGCCTTTATCTGAAGCACTTATCATGTTTCTCTTGATTTTAGTAATCTGATAAGGTTCTGGATTAAACCTCGGAGTTGATTTGCTGTTTTGTTCTTGTTGTACTAAAACAAAATCTCCTACTTTCAAATTAGACGGCTGCGATCGTAGTCTACGGTCTGCATGTTGTTTCATTCTGTATTTTGCCTGTGCATCTTTTCTCTGAACATCTGATGAGGCTGGTTGACTCTCTTTGATTTCAACTGTTGGAATCTTAATCGAGACTTTTCTTTGAAACATGAGTTCATGTGGTGATTTGCCTGTTGACATATGAGGTGTTGCCGTATAATTTTTAAGGAAAGCATACAGCTGTTGTCTCCAACACTTTCCTTCATCTGTGGATGTTTGAATGACCTTCTTGAGATTTCTCATCATTCTTTCCACCTCCCCGTTTGCCCTTGGCCAGTAAGGTGTGATTTTTCTGTGTCTGCATCCAACATGGTGCATACAATTGTTCATGTCGTGACTGTTAAATGGGGAACCATTATCTGTTTTTAAAATTTCAGGAATTCCAAATGTCAAAAATATCTTGTCAATCACAGGAATGACAGTTCTTGCTGATGTGGAATTAATGATTTCAGCAACTGGAAATCTTGAATATTCATCTACCATGACAAGAATATACTGTCCACATGGTAATGGTCCACAAAAATCTGCAGAGACCTCTGTCCATGGAGCTTTGGGAAGCTCAGACATTTTCAAAGATGTCATATGTGCTCCACTTTCTGTGCAAGCTTGACAAGCTAAACAATTTGCAACAGTCTCTTCAACCATTTTGTCCAATCTGGGGAACCTAATTTTCTCTCTAACCAAAAATTTGGTCTTGACTATGCCTTGATGTCCTTCATGAGCCAAATCTACTGCTCTTCTCTGGAGTGTTCTAGGAATTACTATTCTTGAACCTCTCAGTAATAAATTGTCTTCAGTAAGTGTAAGTTCATTTCTAAATCTGTGGAAAATATTAAGATCGTCCCTGGTCACATTAGAGAACTGTTCATAAGGAATGTTATTCCATTTATTATTTCTGATTATAAACTGAACTGCTTGTAACAGTGGGTCTTTCATGGTCTCTTCTTGTATTTCCTTGAAATTCATAGCTTTTGGAACACTGTTCATGGCAAGGAATCTCACATATGTTTCTGTCTCTTCACTGTCTTTGTTCTCAAACTGCACTTTTAGTGGGTGTCTTGACATATAATCAACAGGATTATTTTTTCCAGGCTTGTATACAACATTGAAATCATACTGCTGCAGTCTTAAAACCCATCTTTCTATATGAGCAGGAGGCTTGGATGTTCTTTTTCCAAATATCACCTCCAATGCCTTGTGATCTATGATGGTGAACTTGCTGCCATAAATGTATAAGTGAAAATATTCACAAGCCCACACTATTGCTAAAGCCTCTTTTTCTGTCTGTGAGTATCTAGTTTCTGTATCTGACAGACTTCTACTGCCAAAAGCTACAACATATTCTTTCTTTCTGTTATCTCTTTGGGTTAGCATTGCCGCTAAACCAACTGCACGTGCATCTACTGAGATGAATGTCTTTCTGTTCCTATCAAAATAGGATGTACCAGCACTTTTGGTTAGTTCTGATTTCAGCATATCTAATGCTTTTGACTGAGTTGCAGTCCATATCCATGGTGTGTCTTTTCTTGTAAGCATTCTTAAAGGCTGACTGAGTGTTGCATAGTTTTGAATAAAACGTGAACAGTAACTGAACATTCCCAGAAGACTTCTCAATTCAGACACATTGGTTGGTTCTGCCATGTCTTGAAGTGCACTAACTTTTCTGTAGTCTGGAACAATTCTCTTCTCAGAAAAAGTATATCCATAAAAATCCTATGTGTTTTTGTTAATTTCACATTTCTCTTTATTCAATGTGAGGTTATGCTGCCTCAGTCTGATGAATACCTGTTCTAGATTTTCATCATGTTCTTTTGGGGCTTTTCCATAAACCAAAATATCATCAGATACATTCAACTGTCCCTTCAGACCCTGAAGCACATTTCCAAGTATATTCTGGAATGCTTCCGCTGCTGAGGCTATTCCAAAACTGAGCCTTTTGTATCTTCGTAAACCTAGATGTGTTGAAAATGTTGTGATGTATCTAGATTCCGGAGCTAATAGAATTTGATGGTAACCACTTCTCAGATCTAATTTGCTGAAAACTTTTGCTCCATTTAGATCCACTATTATGTTGTCTATTGTAGGAGTGATGTGTCTCTCTCTTTCTATAGCTTCATTAGGCTGTCTCATGTCTACACAAATTCTTACATCACCATTCTTCTTGATGACAGGTACTATAGGACTGACCCATGGAGTTGGCCCTGAAACATGTTCAATGATATCTTCTTCTAATCTTTTCATTTTTTCTTTCACTTTTTGCCTGATGTGAAATGGAATTCTTCTGTGCTGTTGTGCTTTAGGTTTCACATTCACATTTATGTGTAGTTTCAGCTCAAAATCTTTCAATTTACCCACACCTTGGAACAGGTCTGAATACTTTTCAAACAGATTATGTGTTCTCTTGCTGTTGATGCTATTTATTATTCTGACAACCTGCAATTTAGATGCTGTCTTATGGCTTAGAAGAATTTCATGTCCACCTTCTACTACATAGACAGTAGTACTGGCTTGATGATGCTTGGATTCAATCATTGTTCTAAACATTCCAACCACTTTTAAGGGAGTCTTGGATGCATATGCATATAACTTTTTATTAGCAGGAAACAATTGTTGTCTTTTCTTCAACTGTTTGTACGTGGTTGTGCTTATGACATCCACACTTGAACCCATGTCTATCATTGCAGACAGATGTGTATCTTGCATTTTAATGACTGTTCTGGAGACATCTGGTCTGTTATCCAGTGCATAAACATAAGCCTCTGAGCTGCTGTCAGTGTCTGTGTTGTTTTCCTTTTTCTCAGTACCTGTTGAACCTTGTTTTTAGGGGTGAGACAAAACTTGGCAAAGTGATTTTGCTTGTGACAAATATGACACTCTTTCCCAAATGCAGGGCAGTTCTGTCTTCCGCCTTTGTGAGGATATTTCCTTCCACAACATTTGCAATTTGTATATGATTCTTTCTTGGAGTTAGATCTGGACGCATAAAACTTTGGTTTCTGTCTAATATGTTTGTCAGCTAGTGTGACTGAATCTTGGGTTCTATACCTAGACTCCTGAAATTGCAGTTTGTTGACAGTGTTCACCTCTTTCTTCTCTATGAGTGTGGCCTGTATTTCTACAATTTCTAACGTTCTGTCAATTTGTAGTACCTCATCTAATGTAACGGATTTTTCACTTTGAAGAATCCTTCTTCTTAACTTCGATGATGTGCATGTCTGTATGACATGATTTCTAATTTCATCGTCTTGATTCTGAAATTGGCAGTGTTTTACAAGTTGGCATAACCTCGTGACATACTGGTCTAAACTTTCTTCACCATTTTGAATGGCCTGTCTGAACTTCAACTGTTCATACATCGTATTCTTCTTTGGGATGAAATACGAGGTCAGTTTCTGCTTCACATTTCGTAATCATCACTGGTCTTGGCCATAGTCTGGTAGATATTATATACCTCTTCTCCGGCATAGTGCAATAGTAAACACTGTTTGCGTTTGACATCTTTGACCTCAAATGCCGCCAGACAGCTTTTGATACGGCTTACCCATTTCTCCCATTTGGTTCCAATGTTCAGATAGTGATCATACTGGAAAAACGTGATGGGTAACTCTAACATCCTCGTCGCCATTTGTGGTATTCTATCTTAGTCCTTTAAATGAACCAATGCCAGACTTTTGTCGTTCTTAATATTTATTGTACAGAGAGAAACAAACGTGACTAACATCTCACAACGGCCATTCAATCCCAAGTCCCGTAACTCTCTTATCATATCTAAATATAGGACACTACAACAATAAATTAGATGTTTGCATACTAGAAATATAAAATGTATATGTATCAGAATGTCTTTTTTGTATATGACACATTTGTTTCATTCAGACTTGTCACAGTAAGTTTAATGCATTGTGTGCAAGAAATATATACTTTAAGTGATATGTAACAAAATGCCTCTTGTATACATAACATTTGTTTCATGCTGACAATCTGTCATCTTATGTAAATATGTTTATAATTTTAGTATTACAACTATAACCCTTTTCCACATTATTTACGCATTCTTCACTGTTACAGTGCTTTGGGCCAATGATCACCAATAGAAATTTCTTAAATCGGTGTCAGGCACCCCCATCCTGATGTCTGATCCTGTCATTTGATCTTTCTACATTTCTGTGTTCTGTAATGTTTCAAACTTGTTATATACAAAAGTGGATTTCTATTTAAATTATAATGGCATCGAAGTCTACAGCACCACCTCATGTTGGGCAGAAAGTAGCTCACACAACAAGCAGAAGAGAGGAGCAAACGTCGACAGGATCACCAGGAAAAATAAGCAGCTGAGCGCTGCCAACCTCAGGGCCGCATTCTCGTAGTCAGTTATGACTGAAAGGGCTATTATTTTATGCATTTGCGAGAGGAAAAAATGATTCTTACCTTTACACCTGGAACCTAACCTACTGTCTTCACGCCTGGAACCTAGCCTGCTGTAACTTTAATTTAGTGTGTTGCTTAAATGTACGACAATTGGTACTTTTTTCATTAACCTCGTGATAAACGGACAAAGCTGAAAAAAAACTCTTTTAAAAATCAGGAAATGTACAACAAGCATACTTCCTAACTGGAGGAAAGTCAGCTCATCCCAAACCAAAATTAAGTATACCAACTATTCTTGATTGTGCCAATGATTGAGAGACTGCAGTATTTTTCTTATTGGTGAGGAAAATACCCTGAAATTATTTTGAAATCTTGAATGTGACCAGATATGGTCATGTATTAGCTACAGATTGTAGTGATTAAAACGACTCGTTTGGATGGGGTGAGACTTTGGATGTTTAGGGGTTTATGGCCAAATGCATTTTTGTAGAAGTAAATGTACTCTTTCTCCTCTAATAGATTTTCAGCTGTGGTCTCCTGCCTGTGTCTTTGCCATTAATGACATCCCTCTCTTTAATGCAGTAGGTTGGGACTTGTCTGTGGTCTCCTGCCTGTGTCTTTGCCATTAATGACATCCCTCTCTTTAATGTAGCAGGTTGGTGACTTGTCTTTTGTCTCCTGCCTGTGTCTTTGTGACTTGTCTTTAATGTAGCAGGTTGGTGACTTGTCTGTGTTTTCCTGCCGGTGTCTTTGCCATTAATGACATCTCTCTCTTTAATGTAGTAGGTTGGTGACTTGTCTGTGGTCGCCTGCCTGTGTCTTTGCCATTAATGACATCCCTCTCTTTAAAGCAGTAGGTTGGTGACTTGTCTGTGGCCTGCCTGTGTCTTTGCCATTAATGACATCCCTCTCTTTAATGTAGTAAGTTGGTGACTTGTCTGCGGTCACATGACTGGATCTTTGCCATTAATGACATATCTCTCTTTAATGTAGCAGGTTGGTGACTTGCCAGTGGTCACCTGCCTGTGTCTTTTCCATTAATGACATCTCTCTCTTTAATGTAGTATGTTGGTGACTTGTCTGTGGTCACATGCCTGTGTCTTTGCCATTAATGACATCTCACTCTTTAATATAATAGGTTAGTGACTTCTCTGTGGTCTCCTACTTGTGTCTTTGCCATTAATGACTGTTGAGGATTGTTGCATGTTTGCAAGCATTTGAGTTTGGCCGACTCGAATGATTGCATCATGGAACACCTCAAATGAATATATATATATTATCGACTGATGTCGAGGATTGTTGCATGTGTGCAGGCATTTGGGTTTTGATCCGACTCAAATGATTGCACCATGGAACACCTCAACTGAATATATATTAACGACATAGTATGCATAACTCTATGCATGACGCGTATGACTTAGTAACGTCATTCGACTTGTGGGCTTCCACCCTAACAGCAGTGTTCAAGGTGTGTAGCCCAGCCACTATGGTATATGTATAACCACTTTGGAATGTGTGGCATAGCCACTAAATTTATATGTGTGGCTGGTAAGCCAAATTAGCAGTGTATTCTTGGAGCAAACGTAAGTCGTGTCGTTCTTAACGCAGTTTGAATATATATGACTGATTAGCCTGGCGTTGTATGTCAAATGAACAGTGTGATACTAGCAGCAAGAGTAAGTCTAGTATAAAGGAATATTATGTAGCTAACAGCAGGAGTAAGTCTAGTGTAATGGATATTATTAAACTAGCAGCAGGAGTAAGTCTAGTGTAAAAGGCTATTATTAAACTAGCAACAGGAGTAAGTCTAGTTAGCCTACGAATTATGCCAAAGGATGTTGGTTGGAAAAGAACTGACCGTGAAGCAGAACTGTATAATAGTGTACATGTGATTTTAGTGAAAAATAATGAACTCTTGCGACATGTACATTAATTGTGATTATGAACTATGTCTTTACGTAGTTGTGACTTCTCATGGGAAAGAGAATGTTAATTAAATGTTTGAGTCGTCGAATCCTGGTCTTATTCAATGACGTATTCTGAGTTCAGTTATAGACTGTTTTATTCAACAATAATGACCAGTAACTGTTAATGCATAAACACGCTGCCTCACACTGCTAATATTAATAATGCAAGAGAATGATCAGGTCAGTCAATATTCATATCTTTAATATGAAGCATGTTCAAGAACCGGGTTACAACATATTACGATAAACGAGCGGGTTACAGAAAAAATGGATTGGCCGAGGAATATCGATACGAGCGAAGTGCATAACATCGATCAATCTCCAAGACAAAACTGATCCGTACGATAGAAAGGCCGACCGCTGGGACCGGAGACGCTGATTTATTTCTTTGACTTCTGATATTTTATACTGCCCGGGGGGGGAAAATCTCGAACGGATCAAAACTAGGGCAAATTTTAACAATTCAACGTCCCTTTTATTGCGTTTGAAGGGAACATCTTTAATTGGTCGTAATCGCCATAATCGAAAAACAAGAATGTTACTAATATGTGAAACCAGTGAACCTGTGTGATCAACCATAACATAACTGGAATCAGAAACTGTATTGTGATTCAATTTATTGTTACAAACAAGTCGAAAATTTTTGTTCAAAATTTCAAGTTATCCCGTGTACATGTTATCTGTTATAACATTATATGGATTTATATTGTTCATCCAATGTACTTTAATTTGATATATAATATGTTATACTTAATTCATGATTAGACACACATTGTCAGTAAACGTAAATTATGTATATGTAAATTTTTGGGGCTTAAAAATAATTCCGTCCAGAGCTGAAAATAATTACGTACGGAAAGAGTTAATGTAGCAGGTTGGTGACTTGTCTGTGGTCACCTGTCTGTGTCTTTGCCATTAATGACATCTCTCTCTTTAATGTAGTAAGTTGGTGACTTGTCTGTGGTCACCTGCCTGTGTCTTTGCCATTAACGACATCTCTCTCTTTAATGTAATAGGTTGGTGACATGTCTGTGGTCTCCTGCCTGTGTCTTTGCCATTAATGACATCTCTCTCTTTAATGCAGTAGGCTGGTGACTTGTCTGTGGTCTCCAGCCTGTGTCTTTGCCATTAATGACATCTCTCTCTTTAATGTAATAGGTTTGGGAGCCGCGCTGGTGTAATGGCTAGAACGTTGTACTGGCGACCAGGTGTTCATGGTTCAAACCCCGCCGTCGGCGTTTGAAGAAATGTTTACGACCGGAAATTTGACTGAATAATCTGAACGGCTCCTGCACATAAATCCCGTGTGGATGGGAAGGAGCGGAGCTTCTGACCGGGTTGGAAGGAAAGTCCACTGACCCCCCAGCCTCGCAATGACATGTCATTGGGCCGAAAGAGCTGGAAAAGCTCGAGTGCCGCTGGTTATAGAAAAAAAAATGTAATAGGTTGGTGACTTGTCTGTGGTCACCTGCCCGTGTCTTTGCCATTAATGACATCTCTCTCTTTAATGTAAAAGGTTGGTGACTTGTCTGTGGTTTCCTGTGGCCATTAAATGACATCCCTCCTTTAATGTAGTAGGTTGGTGACTTGTCTGTGGTCACCTGCCCGTGTCTTTGCCATTAATGACATCTCTCTCTTTAATGTAAAAGGTTGGTGACTTGTCTGTGGTTTCCTGTCTGTGTCTTTGCCATTAATGACATCCCTCTCTTTAATGTAGTATTTTGATGACTTGTCTGTCGTCACCTGCTTGTGTCTTTGCCATTAATGACACCCCTCTCTTTAATGTAGTAAGTTGGTGACTTGTCTGTGGTCACCTGTCTCGATCTTTGCCATTAATGACATATCTCTCTTTAATGTAGCAGGTTGGTGACTTGTCTTTGGCCTCCTGCCGGTGTCTTTGCCATTAATGGCATATCTCTCTTTAATGTAATAAGTTGGTGACTTGTCTGTTTTTACCTGTCTGGATCTTTGCCATTAATGACATCTCTCTCTTTAATGACCTCCTTTTCTTTGATGTAGTAGGTTGGTGACTTGTGTGTGGTCACCTGCATATACATGTATCTTATGGACAACAATCCAAGCATATACCTCATCATCACAATGGAAAGTAACTCATGATACAAGAGAAACAGCAACCCCTGATCAAAGTGTGCATCGTCCAGAGATTTTAGTGCTGTTAGACCATGTTTGCACATTTGTATAGTTTGCTCAACATGGTACTTGAAAAATAGCCAGGGATTATTATTATTATTATTATTATTCAAATATATTTCGGCTTACCTGCCTTTCAACTTTTTATAGTTCACTTAACTTAAGATTTAATCATTCTCTGTACCGGTAGAAATGTATGTATGTTTTGGCCATTTTCTATCTGAGACAGTCCTATAGTTGAGCATGTAAGAAGCAAGAAAGAGCACCATACTGTCCTATTGGAGTTCCATTGGGTTCTGCAAGAGTTGAGTTTCGAGGTAGCTGGTTGTCAACGTTTTGAGCATGGGTGTTATGGTGCCTCTAGGACCCTCAGGAGTAATAGTTCACCTGCCGTTTCATGTATTTAACAATTTCTCATGTTGCACCATGTCCTGCTTTGCAATGATTTTAAGTGAAGAGCTGGCAGACACAACTGCATCCGAAAATTCTGGTGTTTTTTATTGGTCTGAGAATGCCTTGACATTTAATTGCTGTGTATATAATAATGACTTATCATCACATGCATGTATATTTACTACATTGTTTGTCAATGAGGTTAAAGGACACATTTTTGAACACTTGTTGCTCTTTTAGTTTGCTGATTTCTCTGCCTTTAGTCTTTTCTGTCTATCCATTTGTCTACTTGCATGTCTATCTACATTTATTTGTGTGTCTGTTAGTAGTTAGCCATCCATGCATCTAGCTAGCCATCTACCTATACCCATTCTTCTAGTTGTCTACCTACACACCAATTCATCTCGAACTAACTATTTATACATCTACCAGTCTACAAGCTATCCATCCCTTCATTCTTGTTGATATATATAAGGTACGCCCACGTGATACGCACTGTTAGGGCTGTACTCTTGTCATTAATTCTGACGATTCTTGCCTGTGTTACACTCACTGTCGATATACATGACAATGTAGCTACAGTAGATTTGAAATAGCTGATAGACAGAAAGATGGAGTAGGTGTTAGTAATTTAGTATTCTGGACAAAACTTGTAAATCACCAATACAACACCATTTACAAAATTTAATACATAAAAATGTAACATTTATCAACATCAAAATTAAAGAAAACCATTGTCAACCACATTTATCGAGGTGAGCATAAAAGAAAAACTATTGTTAATCGTTGCTAAGAAAATATATTTAAATTACTGGTTCACTATAAGGAAAACACAAAATTTTGCTGTCTCTGTCCGTTTTGAGGATACAGGTTTCAGAAGTCTTTATATTAATCATTGGCTAGCCAGTAGAGTTTAATTGTCTGTGGCAGTTTTAAAATGACATGTCACTAAATGAATAAAGAAAACTACACAAATCAAAATGTCAGCTTAACCCACGAAAGGGTTTAATGTATGTAGTGACAGTCTTCTCCTTTGATCCATAACTGCCAAAGCACTCAGTGGCCATCACGCCTGGTGGCGTCTTGTAGGGCAGCAACAAATCTATTCCACTTTGCTCGGTCAGCGGCCATCTTTCGTACAGTGCCGAACTCTGGTTCATTCTTTGCATCACGGCTTCCACAGTTCTCCGCCAAGTTGTTTTTGGTCGGCCTCTCTTTCACTTTCCCTCGGGGTCCATAGCATAGCTGTTCTTGTGATGGTATTAGGGTCCCTTCTAGGGACGATCTTGTAAATGTTAAGCAAATAGATTCGATTACGGGTTATGTTGCTTGGTTAAGCTGATGTTAAGTTAAAAATGTATTAGGGGAATTCCCTCGTGTGATCGAGAAGTTTCCAAGTGGCGAACACTGGTCAGTTCAAATCGCGGAGATGTTTTTTTTCTGTGAACTGTCTTGAGCTGTGAGTAAGCTCGTGTGACTAGCCCATGCAATTATCGAGACTGAGTTGTGTTTTTTTAAACAACCGAGTCTCGTGTCTTTTTTGGCGGGTCTAGTGTGTGAACTAATTGCATTCTGTTTTTGGGTACCGACGGGAGAGGTCGGTTCTACAGTGTGTGTTTTGAGAATGCCTGCGCAGTGCAAAAGTTATAAAGGCCATATTATTTGTGTAGGCCTATAATTTCTGAATTTATTGGAGAATTGTGTTTGTGAGTATTTTTGATGAGGTAAGGATCCAGGACATTTGTTTGAATATATAAATGTCAAGATGAGTGAAGGCGAGATTACTGCAGATTGCCAGGGAGTGCAGTCTTGCGAGAAATTGCCGAAAGTATTCACCATTGATGTAGTTAGCACGGCGAGGATGATGTCCGTTGGCTAACCGGATCTATATGATATTTGAGGAGGCAATTGTTATTATTGAAAGGATCCACAGTTACATTAAAGCGCCAAGGTTGAGAGCGTCTTTGATGAAGCATATTTGAGAGGCCATCGTTATCATTGAGAGGATCCACACATACATTAAAGCGCCAATGTTGAGAGCGTCTTTGATGAGGCATATTTGAGGAATTTATTATTGTCAGCACGGCGAGGATAAACCGTTGATGGGAAAAGGGATCCATTGTCCGTTTATTGTGATGCTGATGTTGGAAGCATCGTTGGAGAGGCCATTTATTATTTACATTAGAGCGCCAATGTTGAGAGCGTCTTTGATGAGGCATATTTGAGGAATTCATTATATAAGCACGGTGATGCTGACCGTTGCTGATAGGATCTAGTATTAATATTATTATATTAGCACGGGGATGCCGACCGTTGCTGAGAGAACAGTAGTAATGTTATATAGCGCTCATGATTATGAGAAGTGGAGATGTGACTATAGTACTTTCTTGTTGTGAGTTATGTTTGACTATGTGTAATTATATAAACGTATTGTGACAATAAATTATGTTAACAGTACACCTGCCGTTACGCCATTCCATGCCTCTGATGTGTGTATCTGTGGCGTGTGAATGCACCACGCACACTCACTACAACATTTAACACGGTAGGAGAACAGTAGGCGTGATTATAGTCACGCATGACCATAAATAGCCATTAAACTATTAAAAGGAGTAATCATCAGCATGATATATAGTTATCAGTGATGATAAAACACCGTATAGTAACAGTGGTGGTTTTCAGTTTAGAAGGAGCTTACACCACTATTTCAAACAGTGAATTAAATAGCAGGATCTCATATGTACAGTGGTATGTTTAGTCAGCCACCATTTAGTAACAGTGATGATAAAACACCTTATAGTAACAGTGGTGGTTTTCAGTTTAAAAGGAATCTTCACCACTATCTCCACGCACTGGCCCAAAATTTCTTCTTTACAGTGGTAACTTTCATTTCGGTTACAGTGGTGGGCCGGTTTGTTTGGCGGAATGAAACCCATGGAGTTCACGTGATAGGAGAGCCTTGTGTAGGCGTGGCTTATGTATCCTCACATTGTGTCTTGGTCCTCGACCTAGTTGGTTAACTGTGTCCAACACGGTAGAATATAACAGTGGGAAGTTGACATGTTGTTAGTAGACAGGCAAGTTGAACTAAATGTGAAGTGTTTTGAAGAGTCGTTTGCAGATTATCTCAAGTCAAAAATCACGGAGGTTGCTGTGCTGTGTTTCCTGTGTGCTGATGCTGTATTGAGCGTATTCTACACTTTTGCAAGAACCTGAAGAGAAGAAAATCTAGTTTGTGTACCTTTCTGCGCTTGAACGGTTTTATCTGCAGAACTTTGTGATATCTGGTGTGTCGGCGGAAGGGACAGAAGAATATTAAGATAAGTGATTTTGTTCTGTGTAGATTGTGCCACTTTTCTACATTTCAGCAAGTCTGCCTATACTATCCATCACTTATTCTGTTGATAATTGACATTGTGTTTCGATAATTATATCGATTGATGAAGAATATGTTGATGCATAGATAATGTATGTTATATATAGGTACTATAACAGAAGTTGGTGTACAGTAATTAAGAAATAATTGCAATTTCTTAAAAAGATAATTGGCTTGGTGAGGTGAAAGTTTAATTAATACATATATAGTTGTCTAAGGAAGTAAGTCACTATGGACTATTATACAGATGCTGATGAAAAAAAATACCGTGAACTATTAGGATTTGGAGACCGTGAGCTGACTGAGTCTGAAATAAATAGATTGATATGTGAAAAGCTAATTCATGAAAGTGATGAGAGGTATAAGAAAAGGATGCTAGAAGAGAAGAAGCAATTGGACATAAAACAGAGTACCCTAGAGCAAAGGGAAAGTGTCATAGAATGTACTGCTGAAGTAAGTGAGTTACATGAAAAAGTCTCTAAACTTACAAGTGATTTAGGCAAATCAAACTCAGAACTTGCTAGTACTCAAACAGCATTGAGTGTAGCATTGTGTAAAATCAAAGAGTTAGAAACTCAGATTAAGGATAACAATAGTGAAGTTAGAAATCTAACTCAGGAACTTCAAGAAAGGAGAGAGATGTATGAGAAATTGAAAATTGAGAGTAATGAACATGAGCAAACTTATATAGAAATGCTTCATGAGGTGATGAATGATAAGATGATTCTCAGTGATCAAATTAAGGACATGAATATTGTACCCCTTAAGAAGAATGATGAGATTATGTATAATAACAATGATGATATTAAGATTCAGTCTCTACAACTACAATTGACTCAGTTGAGATCAAATAAAGAGCAGTATGAGACAGAGACATTGTTAGAATTAACAGCTGAGAGAGAGAAGGTCGCTAAGATTAAAAATTTGCTAGCAGAGGAAAGCTGCAAGGTTTTAAGAGTTGAGAGGTTAAACAAGAAATTAAGTGCAGAGATTTCACTTAGAGATATTCAAATTTCAGAAGCCAGAGTGAGATTGGATGGTTTACTTGACATTCTCTTAAAGAAAAAAAGGTGGTCTTCTGTCAGTGTTGACAGTGAAAGACATAAAGCAGATTCTAAAGGCAAGAATAATGGACAGAAATCTTTCCAAGGGAAATATAACTTTCAACGCAATGCCGATAATTCTTGCGATATTGGTTCCTGGCGGCAAGCTAGCAAAGGAAAATCTACAGTATTAGATAACCCTGTGGATAACAAAAGAAACAATAATAAATTTGAATTTAAGTTGTTAAAAACAAACAAGGTATTAAGTGAGAACCCTGATGGAAAAAAAGATAGAACTCCTTATTCCAGGAAGGAAACATATTTGGTGAAAAACAATAAAGATATGGTTAAATCTTTCGGTCACACCCAGTCAAGTCAGTGTGACCCATTTCTAAAACACACTGCCACAAACAAGGAAAAAAATACTTTTGATAGGAGATATAACCCTGAGGTTAAAATGTACCAAGGGAGTTCTTCATATAGTAATGTTTCTTTGCCTAAAAACAAGAAACAATTTGACAGATCACAACATCGTGATTCTAAGAGTATTAGAAATTATAATGGAAATAATTATGTGAAAGTTTGTCAATCTGGTAATAAATTTGTTGATAAAAAGCCATTTCTATCTAGTAGATATGTTTATCCAAGAGGAAATGCTAATTGTAATTATGCTAACTGGGATGTGAAACAGTACAACTGTGTCAATAGAACAAATAACAATGTTCTTAACAGCAATTATAGAAATTGTAACAAGGTTAGCCGTACTCCACATGAGAGCAAGGTTGTTTACAAGCAAAGTAATAACACTATTGATTGTCACACTAGTGGTGGCGAAAGGTCATCTCGTTCTTGTGAACGTAGTAATTTTTTTTCAGCCTATAGCAAGGATGAACTTTCGTTACGGTCAAGTGATCGCTAAGCCTTCTGTGAGGTAAGGAAGACTTGTTGAGGTGTGTGAAAAGGGGCCAAGACTCTACCCTACCTCAAGGAATAGGTAAACGTGAAAGTTGATTTTCCGTTTTTCCTTATTAGATCTAACAGATGATTAATAGAAATTTTCATTTGTATTGTCTCGTAGTGTGCGACGTTGTGATGAGCTGGCGCACTTGTTGACATTATTCGTGAAGAATGTGGATTATTTAACAAGCAGAACCTATTAGCGTCTCGCTATACATCTGACGAGTCACTTTTGGAGGATCAAGAATTAATGACGGATTGTCGGGATATATTTTTTTTTTACAGCTGATTTATTTGTTAGAATAGTACATGTTATTGTATTCTGTGTATAATATATCATATGATGTTCTATTAAAATATTGGTAATTTCTTTGAAACATTATGATGTTTATTTCGATGAATCATTTGATTGCTTAATATATATTTTTGTGTGGAACATATATGACTGTTTCGAATGTACCAGTCCAAATTTTTTATGCAATTGTATATTATTCTGTTTTGATTGTGTGTAACATATGTGTTGGTAATAATTTGTGTGTAATTTTTGATAAATGCAGTGAGCGGTGTCAAACCTGTGCTCATTTTTCTGTATATTTTTCGGATTGTAGCTGTAATTGTTAGGATAATTATGTGGTTATTGTTATGTTGTGTAATATGATTTTGTAGAATTATCTTGCAGTATCAGAAATAATTGTGTATTTAAATTGTTAGAAACATTGATCTTGTCAGAACATAGTACTTAGAATTTAAATAATAAGATTTTTTCAACATTTTTGCAACAAATTAATTGGATAAATATTTTTATAAAAACTTTGAAGATATTTTTATAGGACTACTTTTTCATATCCTATTATACCATTAAATTTTAGATTTATACTAGGATGAGTAAGATATAAATTTACAGTTAAATAACACTGAAGCTCAACGCTATTGTTAATCAGAATTAACTTATAAATTAAATTGAACTTTTTTTTTTTCTTTTGGTAAAATTGATAAACACATCTGATACTTTTGTTTGTTAAAAGATGGACAGATTGTTGTAACATTATGTTATATTTGTATGTTGGAAAGTTGATATACAGATGACATTGTAATTTTCTTAGGTTTTTTTTTTGGTGATGTATTTTTTGAAAAAAAGAAAAACTTACATGTTTTGATTTAAGTGTTTGTCTAGAGATAAGATATTTTATGCTTCTCTAATTTGGTTAGAAGTTAATTTCATTGTTAGTTTATTAGTTATGACTTAGAATTACTTAAATAATAATTTTATTTTTTGATAACTTATCGTTCTAAAATACTTTGTATGGTAATTTTTAAAAAAAAAAATTGTTTTTTGGCATTGTAATTATTTTTGTGTGCCCTATGATTGAAAGGGATATTACTTCTTTGGAAGTTTGTCTTATTTGATATTATGATGTATTTTTATTATTTAGCGGTTGATTGTGCATTAGGTCAAAACTTAGTTATCGCAAATGCTATTATTTGTTTGTGTAAGGTTTATAATTTATTTTCAGTTAAGTATAACTTTTGTAACTTAGTTAAATTACTTATTAGACTTTGGTTAGTTATGAATTATTCGTTTTGTGCTGTTAGTATGGATATACTTTGACATTTTGTTTTGTGCCTTGTAATCATGTTTGTATTTAATTTGTGAAAGATATTGTCTGATCTAAACATTTATTAGTATGTATTGTCATTGACTTTCTATGCGTTCATACCTTTGCTTTCCATTCGTCTTTGTTGACTATCCTTCATTTCATTCTATCTTTTTGTTGTCTTTCCGATATGTGTTCATATCTTGTTTATATTTCTGTATCACATCTTCGTTTCTCTTCGTTGTATTTGTATACTTCTCCTTTTTTTCAATACTTATACTTTCATTCGTTGTATTCTTGAGTTAATTATATAACTTAGTATAATGTAACTAGTATTTTGGTAAATTTGTATTTATTGTACATGAAATTGTTTACTTATTCATTATTATGTGGTATTGTTAATTGTTTCTCATTTTCCGATTTCTAACTTTCCTTTACTACAGATCATTCTTCTGTTGCTTGATCTTGTTCTTTCACTTTCTATTGGTTGTTACTTGTACTAAATGTACTTAGCTTAGTGTTCTATTAAGATTAATTTTGGTATGCTTGTATTATGATTGATGCTTTTGTTGTAATTTACATCAGTAACATTCATTGGGATATTTGATTGATTATGTTTGATGTTTTAGTTGTAATTTTACATTTATTGCTGAAATTGTGTATAGATGTACTATTGTAATAGGTATGTTTTTTGTTAGGTACATTTTTTGGTAGCCATATAATATAACTTCATTTATTTCTAAATTTTTGGAACTTAAATTTTCAACAAAAAAATGATAAATCATTTTTTTCCCGGGCGGTGTGGCAACTGTTACAGAGTAAATATTATCAAGGGGAAGTGATCTTGAAAATGTTAAGCAAATAGATTCGATTACGGGTTACGGTGCTTGATTAAGCTGATGTTAAGTTAAAAATGTATTAGGGGAATTCCCTCGTGTGATCGAGAAGTTTCCAAGTGGCGAACACTGGTCAGTTAAATCGCGGAGATTTTTTTTGCTGTGAACTGTCTTGAGCTGTGAGTAAGCTCGTGTGACTAGCCCATGCAATTATCGAGACTGAGTTGTGTTTTTTAAACAACCGAGTCTCGTGTCTTTTTTGGCGGGTCTAGTGTGTGAACTAATTGCATTCTGTTTTGGGTACCGACGGGAGAGGTCGGTTCTACAGTGTGTGTTTTGAGAATGCCTGCGCAGTGCAAAAGTTATAAAGGCCATATTATTTGTGTAGGCCTATAATTTCTGAATTTATTGGAGAATTGTGTTTGTGAGTATTTTTGAAGAGGTAAGGATCCAGGACATTTGTTTGAATATATAAACGTCAAGATGAGTGAAGGCGAGATTACTGCAGATTGCCAGGGAGTGCAGTCTTGCGAGAAATTGCCGAAAGTATTCACCATTGATGTAGTTAGCACGGCGAGGATGATGTCCGTTGACTAACCGGATCTAAATGCTATTTGAGGAGGCAATTGTTATTATTGAAAGGATCCACAGTTACATTAAAGCGCCAAGGTTGAGAGCGTCTTTGATGAAGCATATTTGAGAGGCCATCATTATCATTGAGAGGATCCACACATACATTAAAGCGCCAAGGTTGAGAGCGTCTTTGATGAAGCATATTTGAGAGGCCATCGTTATCATTGAGAGGATCCACACATACATTAAAGCGCCAATGTTGAGAGCGTCTTTGATGAGGCATATTTGAGGAATTTATTATTGTCAGCACGGCGAGGATAAACCGTTGATGGGAAAAGGGATCCATTGTCCGTTTATTGTGATGCTGATGTTGGAAGCATCGTTGGAGAGGCCATTTATTATTTACATTAGAGCGCCAATGTTGAGAGCGTCTTTGATGAGGCATATTTGAGGAATTCATTATATAAGCACGGTGATGCTGACCGTTGCTGATAGGATCTAGTATTAATATTATTATATTAGCACGGGGATGCCGACCGTTGCTGAGAGAACAGTAGTAATGTTATATAGCGCTCATGATTATGAGAAGTGGAGATGTGACTATAGTACTTTCTTGTTGTGAGTTATGTTTGACTATGTGTAATTATATAAACGTATTGTGACAATAAATTATGTTAACAGTACACCTGCCGTTACGCCATTCCATGCCTCTGATGTGTGTATCTGTGGCGTGTGAATGCACCACGCACACACTCACTACAACATTTAACACGGTAGGAGAACAGTAGGCGTGATTATAGTCACGCATGACCATAAATAGCCATTAAACTATTAAGTGAGTAATTATCACTGATGTCAGCCACCATTTAGTAACAGTGATGATCAAAAACACCAGGATTCGTGTGTAGCAGTGGTATGTTTAGTCTTTCAGAATTTATATTTTGACATTCGCGTGATATAAGAAACTGTTCTGCTCTGTGTGGGCGTATTTCAGTTTAAAAGGAATCTTCACCACTATCTCACCACGCACTGGCCCAAAATTTCTTCTTTACAGTGGTAACTTTCATTTCGGTTACAGTGGTGGGCCGGTTTGTTTGGCGGAATGAAACCCATGGAGTTCACGTGATAGGAGAGCCTTGTGTAGGCGTGGCTTATGTATCCTCACATTGTGTCTTGGTCCTCGACCTAGTTGGTTAACTGTGTCCAACACGGTAGAATATAACAGTGGGAAGTTGACATGTTGTTAGTAGACAGGCAAGTTGAACTAAATGTGAAGTGTTTTGAAGAGTCGTTTGCAGATTATCTCAAGTCAAAAATCACGGAGGTTGCTGTGCTGTTTTTCCTGTGTGCTGATGCTGTATTGAGCGTATTCTACACTTTTGCAAGAACCTGAAGAGAAGAAAATCTAGTTTGTGTACCTTTCTGCGCTTGAACGGTTTTATCTGCAGAACTTTGTGATATCTGGTGTGTCGGCGGAAGGGACAGAAGAATATTAAGATAAGTGATTTTGTTCTGTGTAGATTGTGCCACTTTTCTACATTTCAGCAAGTCTGCCTATACTATCCATCACTTATTCTGTTGA
Source organism: Oreohelix idahoensis (assembly GCA_024509875.1). Taxonomy (NCBI): domain Eukaryota; kingdom Metazoa; phylum Mollusca; class Gastropoda; order Stylommatophora; family Oreohelicidae; genus Oreohelix; species Oreohelix idahoensis. The sequence goes on from JAMPIV010002188.1 coordinate 95,193, forward strand.
TAATTGACATTGTGTTTCGATAATTATATCGATTGATGAAGAATATGTTGATGCATAGATAATGTATGTTATATATAGGTACTATAACAGAAGTTGGTGTACAGTAATTAAGAAATAATTGCAATTTCTTAAAAAGATAATTGGCTTGGTGAGGTGAAAGTTTAATTAATACATATATAGTTGTCTAAGGAAGTAAGTCACTATGGACTATTATACAGATGCTGATGAAAAAAATACCGTGAACTATTAGGATTTGGAGACCGTGAGCTGACTGAGTCTGAAATAAATAGATTGATATGTGAAAAGCTAATTCATGAAAGTGATGAGGGGGGGTATAAGAAAAGGATGCTAGAAGAGAAGAAGCAATTGGACATAAAACAGAGTACCCTAGAGCAAAGGGAAAGTGTCATAGAATGTACTGCTGAAGTAAGTGAGTTACATGAAAAAGTCTCTAAACTTACAAGTGATTTAGGCAAATCAAACTCAGAACTTGCTAGTACTCAAACAGCATTGAGTGTAGCATTGTGTAAAATCAAAGAGTTAGAAACTCAGATTAAGGATAACAATAGTGAAGTTAGAAATCTAACTCAGGAACTTCAAGAAAGGAGAGAGATGTATGAGAAATTGAAAATTGAGAGTAATGAACATGAGCAAACTTATATAGAAATGCTTCATGAGGTGATGAATGATAAGATGATTCTCAGTGATCAAATTAAGGACATGAATATTGTACCCCTTAAGAAGAATGATGAGATTATGTATAATAACAATGATGATATTAAGATTCAGTCTCTACAACTACAATTGACTCAGTTGAGATCAAATAAAGAGCAGTATGAGACAGAGACATTGTTAGAATTAACAGCTGAGAGAGAGAAGGTCGCTAAGATTAAAAATTTGCTAGCAGAGGAAAGCTGCAAGGTTTTAAGAGTTGAGAGGTTAAACAAGAAATTAAGTGCAGAGATTTCACTTAGAGATATTCAAATTTCAGAAGCCAGAGTGAGATTGGATGGTTTACTTGACATTCTCTTAAAGAAAAAAAAGGTGGTCTTCTGTCAGTGTTGACAGTGAAAGACATAAAGCAGATTCTAAAGGCAAGAATAATGGACAGAAATCTTTCCAAGGGAAATATAACTTTCAACGCAATGCCGATAATTCTTGCGATATTGGTTCCTGGCGGCAAGCTAGCAAAGGAAAATCTACAGTATTAGATAACCCTGTGGATAACAAAAGAAACAATAATAAATTTGAATTTAAGTTGTTAAAAACAAACAAGGTATTAAGTGAGAACCCTGATGGAAAAAAAGATAGAACTCCTTATTCCAGGAAGGAAACATATTTGGTGAAAAACAATAAAGATATGGTTAAATCTTTCGGTCACACCCAGTCAAGTCAGTGTGACCCATTTCTAAAACACACTGCCACAAACAAGGAAAAAAATACTTTTGATAGGAGATATAACCCTGAGGTTAAAATGTACCAAGGGAGTTCTTCATATAGTAATGTTTCTTTGCCTAAAAACAAGAAACAATTTGACAGATCACAACATCGTGATTCTAAGAGTATTAGAAATTATAATGGAAATAATTATGTGAAAGTTTGTCAATCTGGTAATAAATTTGTTGATAAAAAGCCATTTCTATCTAGTAGATATGTTTATCCAAGAGGAAATGCTAATTGTAATTATGCTAACTGGGATGTGAAACAGTACAACTGTGTCAATAGAACAAATAACAATGTTCTTAACAGCAATTATAGAAATTGTAACAAGGTTAGCCGTACTCCACATGAGAGCAAGGTTGTTTACAAGCAAAGTAATAACACTATTGATTGTCACACTAGTGGTGGCGAAAGGTCATCTCGTTCTTGTGAACGTAGTAATTTTTTTTCAGCCTATAGCAAGGATGAACTTTCGTTACGGTCAAGTGATCGCTAAGCCTTCTGTGAGGTAAGGAAGACTTGTTGAGGTGTGTGAAAAGGGGCCAAGACTCTACCCTACCTCAAGGAATAGGTAAACGTGAAAGTTGATTTTCCGTTTTTCCTTATTAGATCTAACAGATGATTAATAGAAATTTTCATTTGTATTGTCTCGTAGTGTGCGACGTTGTGATGAGCTGGCGCACTTGTTGACATTATTCGTGAAGAATGTGGATTATTTAACAAGCAGAACCTATTAGCGTCTCGCTATACATCTGACGAGTCACTTTTGGAGGATCAAGAATTAATGACGGATTGTCGGGATATATTTTTTTTTTACAGCTGATTTATTTGTTAGAATAGTACATGTTATTGTATTCTGTGTATAATATATCATATGATGTTCTATTAAAATATTGGTAATTTCTTTGAAACATTATGATGTTTATTTCGATGAATCATTTGATTGCTTAATATATATTTTTGTGTGGAACATATATGACTGTTTCGAATGTACCAGTCCAAATTTTTTATGCAATTGTATATTATTCTGTTTTGATTGTGTGTAACATATGTGTTGGTAATAATTTGTGTGTAATTTTTGATAAATGCAGTGAGCGGTGTCAAACCTGTGCTCATTTTTCTGTATATTTTTCGGATTGTAGCTGTAATTGTTAGGATAATTATGTGGTTATTGTTATGTTGTGTAATATGATTTTGTAGAATTATCTTGCAGTATCAGAAATAATTGTGTATTTAAATTGTTAGAAACATTGATCTTGTCAGAACATAGTACTTAGAATTTAAATAATAAGATTTTTTCAACATTTTTGCAACAAATTAATTGGATAAATATTTTTATAAAAACTTTGAAGATATTTTTATAGGACTACTTTTTCATATCCTATTATACCATTAAATTTTAGATTTATACTAGGATGAGTAAGATATAAATTTACAGTTAAATAACACTGAAGCTCAACGCTATTGTTAATCAGAATTAACTTATAAATTAAATTGAACTTTTTTTTTTTCTTTTGGTAAAATTGATAAACACATCTGATACTTTTGTTTGTTAAAAGATGGACAGATTGTTGTAACATTATGTTATATTTGTATGTTGGAAAGTTGATATACACATGACATTGTAATTTTCTTAGGTTTTTTTTTTGGTGATGTACTTTTAAAAAAAAAAAAAAAAACTTACATGTTTTGATTTAAGTGTTTGTCTAGAGATAAGATATTTTATGCTTCTCTAATTTGGTTAGAAGTTAATTTCATTGTTAGTTTATTAGTTATGACTTAGAATTACTTAAATAATAATTTTATTTTTTGATAACTTATCGTTCTAAAATACTTTGTATGGTAATTTTTTTTAAAAAAAATTGTTTTTTGGCATTGTAATTATTTTTGTGTGCCCTATGATTGAAAGGGATATTACTTCTTTGGAAGTTTGTCTTATTTGATATTATGATGTATTTTTATTATTTAGCGGTTGATTGTGCATTAGGTCAAAACTTAGTTATCGCAAATGCTATTATTTGTTTGTGTAAGGTTTATAATTTATTTTCAGTTAAGTATAACTTTTGTAACTTAGTTAAATTACTTATTAGACTTTGGTTAGTTATGAATTATTCGTTTTGTGCTGTTAGTATGGATATACTTTGACATTTTGTTTTGTGCCTTGTAATCATGTTTGTATTTAATTTGTGAAAGATATTGTCTGATCTAAACATTTATTAGTATGTATTGTCATTGACTTTCTATGCGTTCATACCTTTGCTTTCCATTCGTCTTTGTTGACTATCCTTCATTTCATTCTATCTTTTTGTTGTCTTTTCGATATGTGTTCATATCTTGTTTATATTTCTGTATCACATCTTCGTTTCTCTTCGTTGTACTTGTATACTTCTTTTTTTTTCAATACTTATACTTTCATTCGTTGTATTCTTGAGTTAATTATATAACTTAATATAATGTAACTAGTATTTTGGTAAATTTGTATTTATTGTACATGAAATTGTTGTTCTTATTGGTTATCTTGTGCTATTGTTAATTGTTTCTCATTTTCCGATTTCTTACTTTCCTTTACTACAGATCATTCTTCTGTTGTTTGATCTTGTTCTTTCACTTTCTATTGGTTGTTACTTGTACTAAATGTACTTAGCTTAGTGTTCTATTAAGATTAATTTTGGTATGCTTGTATTATGATTGATGCTTTTGTTGTAATTTACATCGGTAACATTCATTGGGATATTTGATTGATTATGTTTGAGGTTTTAGTTGTAATATTACATTTATTGCTGAAATTGTGTATAGATGTACTATTGTAATAGGTACATTTTTTGGATAGATACATATTTTTTGGTAGCTATATAATATAATTTCATTTATTTCTAAATTTTTGGGACTTAAATTTTTCAATAAAAAAATGATAAATCATTTTTTTCCCGGGCGGTGTGGCAACTGTTACAGAGTAAATATTATCAAGGGGAAGTGATCTTGTAAATGTTAAGCAAATAGATTCGATTACGGGTTATGTTGCTTGGTTAAGCTGATGTTAAGTTAAAATAGTATTAGGGGAATTCCCTCGTGTGATCGAGAAGTTTCCAAGTGGCGAACACTGGTCAGTTCAAATCGCGGAGATGTTTTTTTCTGTGAACTGTCTTGAGCTGTGAGTAAGCTCGTGTGACTAGCCCATGCAATTATCGAGACTGAGTTGTGTTTTTTAAACAACCGAGTCTCGTGTCTTTTTTGGCAGATCTAGTGTGTGAGCTAAGGCATTCTGTTTTTGGGTACCGACGGGAGAGGTCGGTTCTACAGTGTGTGTTTTGAGAATGCCTGCGCAGTGCAAAAGTTTGAGGCCATTATTTGTGTAGGCCTATGATTTCTGAATTTATTGGAGAATTGTGTTTGTGAGTATTTTTGATGAGGTAAGGATCCAGGACATTTGTTTGAATATATAAATGTCAAGATGAGTGAAGGCGAGATTACTGCAGATTGCCAGGGAGTGCAGTCTTGCGAGAAATTGCCGAAAGTATTCACCATTGATGTAGTTAGCACGGCGAGGATGATGTCCGTTGGCTAACCGGATCTATATGATATTTGAGGAGGCAATTGTTATTTTGAAAGGATCCACAGTTATATTAAAGCGCCAAGGTTGAGAGCGTCTTTGATGAAGCATATTTGAGAGGCCATCGTTATCATTGAGAGGATCCACACATACATTAAAGCGCCAAGGTTGAGAGCGTCTTTGATGAGGCATATTTGAGGAATTTATTATTGTCAGCACGGCGAGGATAAACCGTTGCTGGGAAAAGGGATCCATTGTCCGTTTATTGTGATGCTGATGTTGGAAGCATCGTTGGAGAGGCCATTTATTATTTACATTAGAGCGCCAATGTTGAGAGCGTCTTTGATGAGGCATATTTGAGGAATTCATTATATAAGCATGGTGATGCCGACCGTTGCTGAGAGGATCCAGTATTGATATTATTATATTAGCACGGGGATGCCGACCGTTGCTGAGAGAACAGTAGTAATGTTATATAGCGCTCATGATTACGAGAAGTGGAGATGTGACTATAGTACTTTCTTGTTGTGAGTTATGTTTGACTATGTGTAATTATATAAACGTATTGTGACAATAAAGTATGTTAACAGTACACCTGCCGTTACGCCATTCCATGCCTCCGATGTGTGTATCTGTGGCGTGTGAATGCACCACGCACACTCACTACAACATTTAACACGGTAGGAGAACAGTAGGCGTGATTATAGTCACGCATGACCATAAATAGCCATTAAACTATTAAAAGGAGTAATCATCAGGGTGAAACCACATATAGTATCAGTGATGATAAAACACCGTATAGTAACAGTGAAGAATCAAATCTTTACACTGAGGATTGCCCTCATTTAGTGTCATGATCTCTGTCTTCTTCAGGTCGATGTTCAGGCCAATCTGCTGGCCATACTTATTCAGTTTATCGGTTATTTCTTGAATGTGTTGGTGTGAATACGCGAGTAGTGCAATGTCGTCTGCATATTCCAGGTCTTCCAGTGTAGAGTGGAGCCAAAATACTCGTAGTATTCTGTCTTGAAAAGAGTGAAGTCCAAATGTTGGAGAAGAACATTGGATAGTCACAGCTGTTTAACTAGGTCCACCGAGCTCGTTCTTTATTCACAGACAGACGCCAATTGAAGAATTTGTAAAGAGCCTGGCTGTAGCTTTCTGTGGAGAGTTCTGGGCACGTAAACAGCACACGCTGAACTGTTTAATATGGAGAAGGTCATCTGCGTATTGATGGGTACAGTTACGGCGATTAGGCTCATGGAAAGAGTTTAATTTGTTTGTTGACTCTGGTATGTTGTGTTCTAAGTTGGAAGAATGAGCTATTTTATTAAGTTCTGCAGGAGGGTGGGCAGTGCATTTGTCCAGGAACAGAACAATTTTAGTTTCATCTAGTCCAGCTTATATGCAGACCAAAAGATTTCGTACTGCTGGTACAAAATGGTTATTAAACTGGTCAGAAAACACTTCTCTCGTCATCCATGCTTTCTTATTGGTATAGTAATTCTTGGATGTTTACTGAACCCATTGACTGGGAAAGATACCGAGACTGCATGGGAGGATCTAAACTGAAAGATGTGACAGTACGATAGATATGCAGCACGTCGTGAGCACGATGAAGGACATAAAAGAAATCCAAGACAAAATAGAATCACATATCGAGGAGTTATCTGTTCTAAGAGAGAAAAACTAAGAAGTCCTCAAAAGAATAGAAACTGAATGAACGACCATGGAGAACATTGCGGCTAAAAACGCATAAGAAAATAACAAGAACGACCAACCCAAAGGAAAATACATCTATGAAATACTAGAACGGCTGCTACCAACAATAATCGAGTAAGTGATATAACAGTTACAACCAAAAAAAAAAACAAGAAAGAGACATCAGAAACGAGGCAGTCATAAAACTCCACAAACCAGCTAGTGGTCCTTTGTATGACTAGCATTTCTAAGGGTTGCCAGCGAACTAGACAGGCAGGATGGGAAATACATCACTGAACACGCAACCATACTCCGAACTGACAAACAATGACAAGAATCCAGACAGTCAGCTAGCCGTCCTACCTAACCTAGAAGAACTGACAAACAGTGACAAGAATCCAGACAGTCAGCTAGCCATCCTACCCAACCTAGAAGACCTGACAAACAATAACAAGAATCCAGACAGTCAGCTAGCCATCCTACCTAACCTAGAAGACCTGACAAACAATGACAAGAATCCAGACAGTCAGCTAGCCATCATACCTAACCTAGAAGAACTGACAAACAATGACAAGAATCCAGACAGTCAGCACGCAATCCTACCTAACCTAGAAGACCTGACAAACAATGACAAGAATCCAGACAGTCAGCCAGCCATCCTACCCTACCTAGAAGAACTGACAAACAGTGACAAGAATCCAGACAGTCAGCTAGCCATCCTACCTAACCTAGAAGAACTGCACTGATCGCAGATATCAATATACCAAAACCAACGTATTTTTTCAGGACGAACGTTGAAGAAAAAAATGGTTTGTACCAAGACTCAAGCCAAAAAGAGGAAATTCTATAAAATCCCACCAGCACTTGACAACAAAGAAGAGTCACCAAAGAACAAGAACAGATTGCCGGAGATCAAAGCTGAACCAAATACTAGCATCGGGGCCCGACCTATTGAGAAGCCAAGCAATGCAGCTCCTGACACCATGGCGGTGGCAACAATTGACAGCCGCGCAAAATTGGATGCAGCTCTTGGCCCAAGAGGAGAGAAAGCCTTTACCAAAATTGCAAAACTTATGAAGAGAAGGCTAAAATGTCAGAAAGAGGCAAAAGATAAACTACGAGAGAATTTACCACCACCATACGAAATAACATCAACATCCACGCCCATCGTGCCAGGCTTAGACATCAAAAACACTGTCCGAAACTCGATGACAGAGAATCACCAAGTGGCAGAGGTGTGTCATATACAACAAAACAACACTCAGATGGCGCAAATTACGAGAGCCGTGATACAAGACAACGAAAACCCCAAGGCACAAACGATTATGCCTAGTCTGGACATAACAGTAACTGAAAACAACTGAAAAGCTCAGGCACATGAAAAGGCTCCTTCTAACAACGAGCAGGAACATGATTCTTGTTTTAACCAAGACCAGAGAAGGGAAACAAAGACTAACAAGATAAACAAGACAGATACGATACAGGAGAGGATCGTTAAGATCACCCAGATGTCTGAAGGTGAGGCCTCACTCAGGGCCCTACCCGACGATAAATGATCGGTATCCTCGAGGTAACAACTGGCAGGAGAGAATCGTTAAGATCACCCAGATGTCTGGAGGCGATGCCTCACTCAGGGCCCTACTCGACGATAAATGATCAATATCCTCGCGGTAACAACTGGCAGGAGAAGCATCGCTAAAGTAGGGAGACACGAAAAGGGGGTCGTGCTTTCTCTCAACAACACTGAAACAACCATTTCGCTGATGACCGAATTGGAGTCCGGTCCAAAAGAAGTCCAGCTGCTCCACCAGATGAAAATAGTGGTGGAAACATCCAAGACAACAAAGAAGTTAGTCATAAGAGTAGTTGATAACAGATGGCTCCCAAGCGAGGTTCACAGTTACCTACAAACCGAAAACACAGATGTCAAAATCACACAGGTCGAAAGGCTAAAAGCCTGGGACAAGAAAGATAAAAATCTGATTGTAATAACTACTGAAGGATCGACAAGACCTGAGAGAATGATGCTCCAAACTACATAAAAAGGACAGAAGCATATATCCCTCCGGTCATGCAGTGCCCTAACTGCCAGCAGTTTTCCCACACAAAGAAAACATGCAGAAGAGATACCGTTTACCGGTATTGTGCGAGGGAGCCACCCATATCGCGACTGTCCTAAAGCGATGGAGGATCTCAATTACAAGGCCATAAATGCAAACCGTTCCTGTGCAAACTGCAACGGAAACCGCGAGGCAAGGTACAGAGGCTACTCTGTGTTTCAGGAAACTAAGAGCATCTTGAAGGAAGCTGTGTCTAAAAACATCCCTTTCAAAGAGGCAAAACACAGAGTGGCTGCGGATGTCGCAGACAAACAGCGAACGATAGACAGAAGACAGTTACATCAGCTGACAGCGAAAGTTAAAGAAATGAAACAGAAACTCTAGGTCGAGAATAGAAGCAGGCAAACTCCCGAAGATCAAACTGACAGTAGAGAAGATGTGATGTATCTGCAGAGCATTATAAATATGGTGGAAGACATGAAACTAATCCAGCAACAAGTAGAAACAGATGTCAAGAAGTTGACAGAGCTGAAAGAAGATAACTCAGAACTACCCAAAAGAATAGAAGCAGAAAGAATAGCCATTGAGAAAATTACATCTAACAACACACGAGAAACTAAAATGAACGACAAGTCAGACGAAGAAATCATTGAGGAAATGCTATAAAACCTACTCCCAACAATAACAGAAAAAGATATAAAGTCAGTGCAAAAAGTAGTGTTGGACAGGAAGAAGATGAGAGAAGAGAAAGACTTAGGATACAGTTTTCAAAGGAACTACCAGACCAGATAGATGAAACAAAATATTTAGATGCTGATATAACAGAGGAAGAAGTAACTAGTGCAATAAAATAGGAATCTAATACTGCATCAGGGCATGATATACTTAGTTATGAAATCCTTAAGAAAGTGCCCAAAAAACTATAAACATAATAACTTCCCTTTATAACAAAATCTGGAGCTTAGGAAAGATACCAAAAGCATGGAAAGTAGCTATGATAATACCCATCGTAAAACCCAATAAGGAAGACCATGATGTAAGTTCATATAGGCCTAACTCCTTAACATTACAACTTGGTAAAATACTGGAAACTGTTGTTAACAAAAGAGTTAGATTCTACCTGGAAAAAAATCAGTTATCTAGCCCACACCAGCTCAGGGTTTAGAGCAGACAGAAGTACACTAGACCAGCTTGTAAGATTAGAACACGATGTAAAGCTACGGTTCAGGGGGAAAGAGAAAACAGTGGCAGTCTTTGTGGATGTTGCTAGAGCATATGATGAATGCTGGAGTGATAGAGCTCTTTACAAAATGAAAAAGATTGGCATTACTGGTAAAACCAATAGGTATCTACAAAACTGTTTACAGGACAGTTATTTTGCTGTACAGGTGAACAATGATAAGTCAGAAATATGTGAACAACAGAATGGGATTCCTCAGGGATCAGTGATTTCACCTTCAATTTTTACTATAGCTGTAAATGATTTAGCAGATGAATTTAACGACATTAAGAATGCAGTATCACAATTTGCAGATGACTGTGATATTTGGCGACCTGGAAAAAAACTTGGACCATGTTTACCAAAAACTTCAAAAACAAATAGACAAAGTTTCAGAGTGGATGAAAAGTTATGGCTTCCAAATTAATGTAAACAAAACAGTAGGTATGATATTCAGCAAAGAAAATTTTTAAAAAAATATCAATATAACCATTAAAGGACATAAATATGTACCCCCTCAACAACAAGATTTCTGGGCATAACTTCAGATAAACAACGAAATTGGAATAAACATATAGACAGTTTAGTAGAAAGCTGTAGGTGACCCCTTAATATACTAAGGTTAGTAAAAGGTAATGGATTCGGGGGGGGGGGGGAAGTAAAAAAGTAATGCTTATGTTCCACAAGTCTTTCATCAGGGGGAAACTGTGTTATGCCAGCCTAGTCTATGACTCAGCTGCAGCTTCTAACAAAGCAAAACTAGACAGAATTCAAAATGCAGCCATGAGAACCATTACAGGTGCATTTATATCAATACCAGTAGAAGTGCTATAAGTAGCTCTTGGCATACCACCCCTTGGTCTAAGATGGAAAGAACTAAGATTACATTACTGGAGTAAAGTAGCACAAGAAGTGACCCACCCAGCACATAAAGCATTTGTCAAAAACAAACTAAGTGTATGGGACATCCCCTTAAATAAAGATATATATCCAACAGGGTGGAGAACTGTGGAAGATCTAACGCAGTTCAAAGAACTCTCAAACACAGTTAAAAATAGTAATAAATATTGAAGCAAAATACCACTCTGGGAACTAAAAACACCAATCATAGACTACACATTTACTGAAAAGATCAAACAAAACATAAAAGATAAGGAAGCCAAAATGATAAGTAGAAAGTTCATAGATCAACTAACAAAACAAAGTCTGGCCGTCTACCTTGATGGATCCAAGGGTGATAGTGTGGAAACTAGGCACAGGGGTAGTGATACCACAGTGGGGAATTAAAAAGAGCTACAGTGTAACTGAAGGGGCTTCGATTTTTACCGCAGAGATGGTAGCAATTCTAAAAAGTTTAGAAATAATTCGAAGATAACCCAACAGAAGCTGTTATGATATTTGCAGACTCACTAACATCACTACAAGCTCTAGAACACCCAGGTAAATGTAGCCGGCCAGACACAAAGGAAGAAATTGTAGCAATTAATACATCATTAGGGAACAGAGGATATAGTGGGAGAATAGTGTGGGTTCCAGCACACGTAGGTATAGCTGGTAACGAGATGGCAGACCAGAACGCTAAGAATCGAAGAATAAGTAAAAACAATATGAGAGCAGACCTGGGAAGATCAGAGATCAAAAGTCAAGTGAAGCTAACTATAAACGAGGAATGGAAGACAACATGGAAGAACAGTAGAAAAGGCAGACACGGATTCAAACTGCTGAAAGAACCAACGAGGACGTGCCAGGTCAGAGAAGAATTAAAGATACCATCGAACAAAAAACTGTGATGTCTCCGTCTCGGTCGGTGCAGCATACTTTATGATAGATGAACCACACTGCCAAGAATATCAGGAAGTTAGTTGCTTATCCTTTACAGGACGTGGCAATCAACCCCAGCTTTTATTGGCTGTTTGTGATTTTTCTAGGCAATTTTTACGTTCAGTAGTTTGCCATTGCTTTCTGAACGGTACGGCGCTTATACCATTGTTAAAAATCCACACAAAGCGATCTGCTACCAAATCGCCTGCAGCAGGTTTCGAACCTGGTATATCTGGATTATGAAACTGCGTTCATATCCATTAGGCCACAGACGCCGACATATCAGGAAGAGAATGACATAAACCACTACCTAATCCACTGTAAAAAGTACGAACAGCAAAGGCTTGAATTAAAAACTTACTATAGAAATCACAATATAGACATGACAGGTGATAAGGTTTTAAGTATAGATGCCCAAAGAGATGCCCAATCAATACTTAAAAGATATAAACATAAAACAAAGGAAAACATAAAAGGTTAGTACTTCAGACAAGACATTCAACCAAATAGAAATTAAGCAACAAGAACTAATAAATTATTTTTTTAAAAACAACGGAAAAATAAAAAAAAACTAACTAAATACTCATAGGACAAGGAAAGACAACGAGGTTTAAAAAAACAACTCAAAAAAGAACAAATACTAATACAAATTAAAACCAGTTATAGTTATCTATAAATAATACAAAAGAGAAAATAAAATGGACAAATACCAATATAAATTAAAATCAGCAACTGCAAAAGACAATAATTATTTAAATTGAATACAAAATTATTAAAGAAAATGACACTAAATACCCCAATTGTCAAGAACCACTTATCATGGAGAAACCTCCACTGGTTACACCACTGCAGTGTGGATTTATAACAATAAATAAAGGCTCGTTCTTCTAAGAGTATCACGACACAACAACGACTGACATAAGAAATAAACACCTTAACAGGTACTTCCCTTTAATAATGTATACACACAACACGGCCTCACATAGCCACCAAACACATCAAATACGAGTACAATAATGAAAAACCACTGTAAATTTGCCTTAGCAGCATAATCTGTCCCCTTCATACATGAAGGTATGACTTACACCAAAATCCCACTGCTATGAATATCGCTCACCTGAGCAGCAAAAACTGTTACAATGACACACTCAAATCATTGACATCTTATTAAACTACGGCCTGTAGAAATTGCAACCTAGATTCTACACTGCTCTAGAATTACAACATAAATATCAACCAGGACGGAAATATGTCAAGTACTCAATTAATAGTCCATAATCTGAACCACACAGAAACCTCGCTGACAAACGGGAATTATCCGTCCAACCTGGATGAAGGCTAGTTTCTGACTTTCCAACTTTGCGCCTTTTGCCCCGACTTCCGGTGGTCACCTGACACACCAGTTCGGCTCGCCCCGGCGTCACCCTGCTGACTTTTTGCCGAACCCAATACACACGATGCACTGCAGAATAGCGCTGTGACACCAATTTTCTGGTTGAACATGGTAGACCAAGATGGAACAAGAAAAGGCAATAACGACAAGCTGTTAAATGCCCGCTCTCCACCCATCACCTTTTCAAAATAACAACTCTTGGCTGCATTTTAAATTCTGTCTAGTTTTGCTTTGTTAGAAGCTGCAGCTGAGTCATAGACTATGCTGGCATAATCCAGTTTCCCCGTGATGAAAGACTTGTAGAACATAAGCATTATTTTATTGCTGCCCCCCCCCCCCCCAATCCATTACCTTTTACTATCCTTAGTAGATTTAGGCGTCCCCTACAACTTTCTACTAAATTGTCTATATGTTTATTCCAATTTAGTTGTTTATCCAAAGTTATGCCCAGAAATCTTGTTGTTGAGGAGGTACATATTTTCTGTCCTTTAATGGTTATATTGATTTTGTCATTTTTTAAAAATTTCCTTTGCTGAATATCATACCTACTGTTTTGTTTACATCAATTTGGAAGCCCCAGCTTTTCATCCACTAATAAGGTTACAGTTTTTGCATTTCTTTTAAATCCTGATATTATCCCCATGTTTTAGTCTGAAAAGCTGGTCTATAGTGCTTCTGTTTTCTCTAAAACCTGATTGGGTTGGGCTGTAAAGATTGTGCTTTTCCATGTGGTACTTTAATCTATTGTTCATCACAGTTTTCATTACTTTCCCTATGTGAGATGTCAAAGCTTTTGGTCTGTAAAAGCTCGCATCATGGGCCTCGTTATCTGGTTTTAGTACTTGTATGACTACTGCTACTTTCCATGCCTTTGGTATTTTACCTGTTTTCTATATAATATTGAATAGAGGGGTTATTACTTCTATGGTATATTTTTTTTAGTATTTCGTAGCTAAAAATGTCGCGTCCTGATGCTGAGTTTGATTTCTCATTTATCGCCTTTTCTACTTCCTCTACAGTAATTTCGGTGTTCAGATAAGATCTCTCCCCTGTATCATTTGTCTCGTTTTTCCTTAGTTCTGTTATGAGTTTTTCTCTTCTTTCTATTTCTTTGTGTCCCAGGTTTTTCCCTAGCACTAACATTATAGAAGTACTTAGGGTATTTGCTTTTTGTTTGTCTGATTCTGCCAGTTCTGGAATTTTGATAGTAGGCATTACTGTTCGTTTTGGGTTCCCTGTAAGGGTTTTTAATCTTTTCCACACCTCTGTAAATGAATGAATGCTTGGATTGAGGGTTTGGCAAAAGGTTTTCCAGCACGTTTCCTTTTCCTGTAGTTTTATTTTATTTGTTTCATTTCTTACCCTCTTATACTGTTCATAGTTAACTTGGGTTCTATTTCTTCTATATTTTTTGTAGGGCTTGTTTTCTTTCTTTAGTTTTTTTCTGTACATTTGTTTTTCCTCCAAGTAGCTGGGTTTTTATTCCAGTGTTCTGTTTTTTCTTTTCTGTTATTCTGCTTTGGGGATATGTGTGGTGGCATATTAGAGTGTGGTATGTGTTTGGCGGCTATTTTTTAGTATTTCTACTGTTAGATTGTTCAAATATGTATCTATACATCTATACATATATATGTGTCTTGACGGATAAGACGTTAGAAGAACGCAGCCAGGAGTCAATCCACAGTGCTGAGTACATTCAAGTTGATCTGCCTGATGATGATCTTACACACTTCTTGGACGGGAAGAGAGATGCAATCAAGTTTCCACCTGCCAGTGCAAAAGGGCTTTGGGAACAGCTGGACGAAGCCTTGGCAAAAGAGTTGGATAACAACCTGAAGCAGATAACTTTGGAGAAGAAGCTGGAAATCTTCGGCGACATAATATATCTGCACTGTCGCAAAGTGTTCGGAGTGAGGGAGGCAAGGGAAAGTAACCCCCACGAAAAAGTAGAAGACAAATTAAAATAGATGAAATCAGGAAACAGAAGAAGCATGCCCGAAAACTGTTCAAGAATGCAGTTGCCACAGAGAAGGAAGTGTTACGACAGGTTTGGGAGCACCTGAAAGGCCAAAATAATGCCTTTTGTAGAGCAGAAAGGTTGTGCATGAAGAAAAGGAAGACTCGAAGGGAAAGGGAAAGATTCTTCAGGGAGCCCTTCAAGTTTGCCAAAGAACTGTTTGAGCAGCCACGGTCGGGTACGCTAAACATCAGGAAAGAAGACCTGGAAGAACACCTTAGAATGACATATTCAGATGGTCGCAAAGATGAGCCGCTCAGCAGCATGGCAGGCCTTAAATGGCCGAGTAAGCCAGGAGCTGAATTTAACACCAAGCCCCCAACGGTGCAAGAGGTAGAAAGCATTGTCCAGAAAGCTCGGTGCAAGTCAGCTCCATCTCCTAATGGTGTTCCGTATGTGGTGTATAAGAGATGCCATGAGGTGCTCAAACGACTGCTCCGTTTACTGAAGAATGCGTGGAAAACCCAGCTTGTAAGCAAGGAATGAAGAAAGGCGAACGGAGTCTACATCCCGAAGGAGCAAAATTCAACAGACATCAGTCAGTTTAGGCCAATCTCACTACACAACGTGGAAGGGAAGATATTCTTCTCAGTGATGGCGAAAAGACTCACTACGTACCTCCTGGCATATGGGTACATTGACACTACCATTCAGAAAGGAGGTATCCCAGGTACACCAGGATGTCTAGAGCATGCCACAATGATCTGGGAAGCAATCCAAAAGGCAAAGTCTGACAGAACAAACCTCCATGTAATCTGGTTGGATCTAGCGAATGCTTATGGATCCGTTCCACACCAGATGTTGTGGCAGGCCCTAGAAATGTATCATGTTCCACAAGAGATTGCAGCAATGCTGAAGCTGTATTTCGCAGGGTTTTCTGTCAGATTTTCAACCAGAGAGTACACAACGAAGTGGATTGGCCTTGAAGTTGGAATTGCGATGGGATGTACTATCTCTCTGATACTATTCGTGATGGCTATGCAGGTAATCCTCAATGCGGCTGAAGGAATGGCTATAGGTCCAAAGCTCGGTGGAATGTGTCACAAGTAGTATACAATGTACAAAACGCACCCCTTTTCAGGCGTTGAGCGTGACTTTTTATATAGTAAAATACTCCGATCGATGCAGGCGTTGTATTTCAGGCGGAGCGTCAGGCGTTGAGCGTGACTTTTTATATAGCGATATATTTTAGCCGGGGTGACTTCCTCTGACAATCAGCTTTCGTCCTATCATAGTTTAATTATTGTTATGTGTTGTGTATTACAATATTTAGTTATACATATATTTAGTTATACGATTTATTTTTAGACATATATTACAATATATATATTACAACATTTAGACATACATATATTTAGACATATACTTAGACATATATTACAACAGTTATACGATATACATATAGGTATACATAGGTAACAAAGAATTTAGTTAATATATTTTATTTTTCAAATAACAATATCATATATTGACATTGTACAATATATATATTTATATTGGTAAGAGTCGTGTACAGTATTTCTCAAATAACATATAGGAGTATATATTGGCAAGTAGTAGTAATACATAGGAATATATATATATATATATATATATATATATATATATATATATATATATATATATATATATATATATATATTGGCAAGAGTTGTGTACAGTATTTATAGGGTAACAAAGGGGTACATATTGGAAAGAGGTGTATTCTTTATTGGCAACCAACCGTAGCAAAGGGTCTTTAATAAATATATCACTGGGTACAGCTGCAGACCAGACCTTGAGGGAGATGTGTCGTCACATTGTCGTCGTAAAAATAGGACAGAGAGTTGTGATGTTGGGCGTGTGTTGGGTTATGACTCATGGGTGTTGATGTTGTGTACAGAGTGGAAGAGAGATAGTTTTTTTGGGGTAGGGAGTTTATGTGTTGTCGTGTATTGGGTTTGTGTTGTATTGTGCGTGGGCGTGTATATACCTGGGTATCTGTGCGTGTGCATATACCTACCTAGGTATCTGTGTGGTATGGTTTTGGGGGTGGAAGAGAGAGAGTTTAGACGTTGAGGGGGGATGTGGTGACGTTGTCAGGATGCACCTGTCTCTTGATGTAGAAATAAGGCAGGGCATTTCTGTGTTGTTCGTATGTGTATATGGCGGAGTTGTGTTATCTGAACCCGATATTTTTCCCGCCCTGTGCTTGTTGCGTGTTGAGGACTTCTAAAAAGGTATTTTTGTCTATTTTGTTGTGGTGTTTGCTCAGTCCTTTTGTGGTAGTCTTGTCGTAGTCGCCAAAACAGTGATACGCCTTGCTGCAGAGGGAAATCATCCCACTGCCTTCGTACTCTAATTTAAAAAGGCCCGGTGTCCGTTTGTCGTATAATATTTGCTCACGACATTTTTGACAAACTAGGCGCGTCTTACCCTCACTAGCTATGAAAACGGAACGGTGGTCGGGACACACTTCGGCGGGGAACCACTGGTGGTAGGAGCTATAAAATTCCTGTCGCATAGCGGGCTTAACAACGTCCTCTAGGTTACTAGCGCTAAGGGCCAAGTAAAGACTATCCGTGTCTGTCTTGCACAACTGAAAATCTGCCCTATCTACAAATTTTTCTAAACAGTCGTAATAAAATTCTAACATGCGCAGCTTGGCTTGGCAAAAAAATCATACGTGGTGGTAAAGGAAAAAAAATCATTATCTGCGTGGGCAGGTAACCTTCCCAGAGTAAATAATTTTTTTTAACCAATTCTACTTCGAATATGTAGTCAGTCACTAAAGTCATTTTTCTAAACCGGGGGCAGTTTATTAATTTAGATTTACCCTCTCCTGTCGTGTACGAGACATCTACATGCTTCGCCTTATTGGTCAACGTTTTACCATAGGCGGCGTTACCTAGCAATTTCATGGTTTCGCTGGTTATCGCGTAGACATCATCGATATCTCCCTGGCGGCGCACGTCAGAAACAGTGTCCCCAAACTGTTTGAAACACGTCGCGGGTGTATATTCAATCACCTGGTAAATACAGGTGACTTCTAAGCCTTTGGCCAGGCACCAGCGAAGCAAAGGTGTCGCCAACAGAATCTTTTTACCCACATATCTCCCGATCAACGTCCTTCTGGGGGTAGTCAGAAGGTTATTTTTTTCTGCGTATTCCCGCATGAAAGGCCCAATATCATCTCTCGTGACGCCAAGGTTTTTAAAAATGGGCGTCATCTCCGAGAAATGCTGTTTCAGGGAGTCGGGGACATGAATGTCACACTCGTCTAAACCAAACAAGGTCTCCGTCTATCACAGAGGCGAGAATCTGTTGTTCCGTTAGCGGATACCGACATTTGGTATAAGAAGGTTTCAGGGTCGGGAAGGTGGCGCTCAGAAAGCGACCGATTGATCGATCGGTTTTCTTCAAGTTTTGCCACTCACACTCCCACATTTCGACCAAGGTGACGTTGCACTCGTTCTTCAAATATGCAGCAATCTCCCGCGTCTTTTCGTACAACTCAGCCAAAGGTTTTTTACTGACTGGATAAACTTCACGACCGGTGGTTAGTGGGCAGTTAGGATGCCCGTGGAAAAGACAGCTATGGAACTGGTAGACGATGCGAGAGTCTTTGTCCCACCCGTCTACCCTAAGGTGTCTTTGACCCAAAGCCATCTCACGGCCGTTAAACTGGGTCTTTAAAACCCCATTATTGTGGTGCGACACCCAACTCAACCACTCGTGGCACTTGTTGAAGAGTATGGGTAAGATGGGCTGGGGTGAATTGTGGCAGCTGAAGAGGTAGTGGACCCCGGGGGTGCTGATGAAGGTATTCTGGAATAGACTGTGTCATATGATGAAAACGTTTTGTCGCCTGCTGCAGCAGATGATGGTTGATAGTAGTGTGCTGATGTTACAGGTGCTGGTATTGCAAAGTTTTTGGCGCCTGCTGATGTTGCTGGGTTCTGTGTTGAAAATGTTGTGGCACCTGATGTTGCTGGATTCTGTGTTGTAGCTGACGTGAAAGGTCTCATTGTTGAAGCTGGTGCTGTGAAGGACACGCCTGATGCAGCTGGATTCTGTGTTGATGTTGGAATCTCCTTAGGGACAGAGACGTGATGGTGCAGTGTGTGGACTCGTATATTATCAACACGGGTAAAGTTTTTCCCACAGACCTCACAAGAAAATAGAGTCTACGAGTGCACGGTCTTGTTGTGGCGTAATAGGTCGGCACATCAGGTGAACCCCTGTCCGCATCGGGCACACAGCAGGCTTTTTGTCCCACTAATGTGGTTTGCATAACTGATGTGTCTGTTCGTGGTGCTCCGGGCCCATGTTCACTCTCTATGTGGCGTTGAAGGTTATCGGGGTTTGTAAATACTAGACTACAGAGATGGCAGGCGTGTCTCTGCTCCGCGTGCACTGTGCCCGTATGACGAGTTAGGTTGCGGTCAAGGGTAAAAGAACGATTGCAGTGTGAGCATGCATATCTTTGAGTTGAAGACATCTGTGAAAGAGAACAGGAACAAAAGAATTAAAATAAATAAAATAAAACATAAAAGTAAACATATAACAAGCTGATAGAGAGAGAGAAAGAGAGAGAGAGAGAGGGAGAGAGAGAGAAAGGAAAAAATAAACAGATAAATAAAACACAGACTTATAGATAGCTAGGCACATACCTATCTATGTAGGTATACACACGCCTACTCTTCATTATAACCAGTCATTTTTTTTATTCTGTTATCAAATGAAAGAAGTTTTGTTCTTTAACATATCAGAAAGGCCCTGCGCGCACGCTGTGGAAGTCTGATTCCAGATCAATTAATTTCATGTTCGCGGGACAATGACGAGTTGATCTGCCCTTTCTGTTAAAATAACGGAGATATAAGATTGTTATTAAAGTGTTTGTTAGTTTGTACCATGGTTGTTGGTTATACCAGGGCGACTTAATGTAATATATGTTGTTTGTATTTATACTATATTATCTCTATCTGTCCTTGTGTAGTTCAGTATTGTTTTTAAAATCCAAAATACGCTATTTTCTAAGCTAGTATGTTTTTAACTTTCACTGACCGGTTAATCTGTATGTATCTGTAACTTTTATCAGTTTGTACTTGTTCGCGTCCTTATTTATTTTTATATGTTAGTTATTAAATAGTTTTCGTTTTATGAAAGAGTCTTTGTTCTTTACTACAGTATGGTTTGACATCTGTTGTGATATTAAAATGGCCCGACCCGCGATACAGCAACGTGAAAGCAAAGACAAAGATATTCATTTACCCCATCACAAACACAGTTTGCTCTGTAATTATTTTCGCGATAATAAAAAACTCGCGAAGCCCCGTTTTATTTCACGAGAAGTCCCATATCGATTGGTAATTATTACCAGTCGCGAAGTTCCTTTTATTTCACGTCACGTAAATGTCCGCGGACACAGATGTAACCGCAAGTTTGCTGAACAAAGTACCAATTATGAATTTTTCATCGGAAAACTGGGCCCATAAAAGCTCGAGATTGATTTTTTTCTTTGTTTAGTCAAGCACCGCTAGACTGTTGCTTTGTTTGTTTTATAGCAGCCACCTGGTGTAATAATTATTCCCGATTTATGGCTTTTGCCCTCCATGGTCTTTCTGTAATTATTTTTCGCGAGGAGATCAAATGATATTGATTTTCGACCTCCCTTTTGTTTTCCAACGTACCAAGTATTTGAAATAGCTAGTCTCGTACAAGTTGTAATTATGTTCGATTTCCCAGTGTGGCGCAATCGATGGATGAGTCATACTGTTTGTAGACAGTGAACAGCCAGCGCTCTCTCAAACAACTGAAAAAACCAAGGTGTGGTTATTTACACTGGCTTTTCTTATGTGATAAGTTTTAAACTAAGGAAATTTTTTTCAGAACCAAGTCTTTTAACACTGCCTACTATATATATATATATATATATATATATATATATATATATATATATATATATATATATATATATATATATATATATATATATATATATATAGATATATATATATATATATATCTATATATTTCTTTTTTTAAATTGACATGTAAGAATGGTTAGGCTTTAACTTCCTACCGAAAAACAAACAAGCAAACAACTAAAACTTTTATCATCTTTAAATACCTGCTAGTATTAGTTTAGACAAATAAAATAATAATTTGAAAAAGATTAAGTTTTAGCAACACTTCCTACCGAAAAAATAACGAATACCCACATATACATATACCGAGTTTATATTTAGAAATAAAAAACTTTGCGTAAGGTTTTCCTCTGAAAATCAAAAACGAATACAGAAACAAACAGACATGGACATATAAAAATATATATATATTTTAAATAGGGAAACGACAGAGATATTTATTTTAATACGCTAACACGAAGACCGACAAAAAAGCGAATACAAACACGAAAAGAGATATAAGACTCCATAGGAAGTTACGTCTTAAATGGCTGTTAGTATTAGTGTGTCTTTTTTAAACAAATTACATTCTATAATATTCTTAGCGAAAATACAAAATACAGAGATATAAAAGAATAACATACGTTTTTGGTGGTAAGATTTCAGTGGCTGGTCTTCAAAACGGGATGTTTTTTCAGAATGCTGTTTCTTTATCTTTACTCGTCGATGGTTGTTGCATGAATGATCCGTGTAAAGGAAGCTTTCTGATTATATTAAGACAACAGGTTTGTCTGTCACAGCTCACACTGCGCATACGTAGAATCACTAATTTCAGAGCTCGCGTGCGGCTTTGTCACAATGGTCGGAACCCGTTATCGATTATGTATTTTCGTTACTTACTTACTTACTTAGTCGTTCCCCTTCTACCGTGAGGTATAGAGGTTTGGAAGAGAGAGCGCCAGACCATTCTATCAGCTGTATTCTTCCTGGCCTGGTTCCATTCTAGTCCTCGGTCCTTCAAAGATTGTCTAATGTTGTCCTCCCAGCGGACTCTGGGTCGTCCTGGAGGTCTGGATCCCTGGCTCTTTGTTTCCCATGCTTGTCTTGGTAGCCGATCTTCTCCCATTCTGCAAAGATGGCCAAACCATCTTAGTTGGGACTGTTCTATTTGGGTCTGCAGCGGGTGGGATTTTAGGCCTTGACGGATCGTCTGGTTGCGGACCATGTCTCTTCTTGTTATTTCAACCACTTTCCTCAGATATCTCATTTCTGAGGTTTGGATCTGGCTTTTGTGGGTTGTAGTCATTGCCCACGACTCGCATCCATATGTCAAGACTGGGACATAGGTGGAGCGGTATACAGCCATCTTCGTTTTCTTACCAACCTCTTTCTTGCTGAGGAATCCTCGATTTATGGCCTGAAGTTTAATTGGGTGCAGGTGCTCATGAAAAATTAACTGGTCTCTGGTCGGAAAGCGTTAATGGTGTTTTACGATCGAACTGTTGAACAAAGGAGGACATGTACAAAATAGAACTATGTTTTTAGTTAAGATATAACTAAGTGTCCCCAGTGCGAATTTGTGTGTGTCCATGACATTGTTCGTTTGTTAGTGTGATAGAGTTCGTTTGTCCGTTTGTCTGTTTGTTAGTGCTGTATGTAAAAATATATATTGTCAAACTAGATATTTTGTGTGTTACAGTATGTATATATATATATATATATATATATATATATATATATATATATATATATATATATATATATATATATATATATAATATATATATATATATGTATACAGTATGTATACACATATATTATATGTTTACAGTATGTATGTGTGTATATATATATATATATATATATATAATATATATATATATATATATATATATATATATATATATATATATATATATATATATATATATATATATATATATATATATATATGCAGAACATGGTAACGCTTGTAAAACAATGATATTGTAAATTAAACGCTATCTTTAAAAAAGCAACCTTTAAAAAAAAATAATGTGATACTACACACATTTCTTGTTTTTGTTATATATATATATATATATATATATATATAATATATATATATATATAATATATATATATATATATATATATATATATATATATATATATATATATATATATATATTTATGGTCTGATGACTAAAAATGAATAGTAAAAAGGTCACGTGATTGTGACTGAGTGACATTTGTTGTGAATGGTAAAAAGTTCACGTGAATGAGTGAGTAACGAAGAGAGTGGTTCTCGCGATGTTGAAAACAGGGGATCTCACGCTGGTGAATAAAATAACTGCGTATGAGTGTATTTTATCATTACTAGAAATGGATCTAAGATGGGCTCATCCCTTCACAGCGCTTATAGCTGGGCCCACGGGTAGTGGCAAAACTGTCTTTGTAAAACGGTTTTTACAACATATCCGAGATATGATGGTACCTGCGCCTGACGAAATTATATGGTGTTATGGAGAGTGGCAGTCCATGTATAATTCGATGAGTGGAGTTCAGTTTATTGAAGGACTACCGGACATGGAGCAATGGACAGGTGATAAGAAACGCCTGCTTGTTATAGATGATCTGATGAGTGAGACGGATGATAGAATAACGAAACTATTCACGAAAGGTAGTCATCATCGAGATATTAGTGTAATGTACATTGTGCAAAATCTATTATGTGAGAACAAAGAACACAGAACCATTAGCTTGAATTCTCATTATATAGTGCTTTTCAAAAATCCACGCGATGGCTCGCAGATTATTAATCTAGCCAAGTAGATGTATCCAGGTCCGACTGCCTATGTCCAAGAAAGTTTTAAAGACGCGACGTCGGCCCCACACGGTTATTTGTTAATCAACCTTTATCAGACAACACCCGACGGTTTAAGATTACGTAGTCAAATATTTCCACACGAACAACAACTCATCTACGTCCCCAAATAACAAGATGGGGGACAAGGCGAGACGACATGCTGGAATGATGACGTTTCTAGGTAGGGCCAAACCCCCAGCCATCAACGCTTTTATGAAAACAGCGTCACCCGATCTCGTAGGAACACTCTGCGAGTGTTGCCACAACGTATTAAAAGGTAACGTTTCACTGACACCCGTCAGAAGAGGCGTATGAGTCGTTACAAAAACACCCTGAGAGCGCTCACCAAGAAGAATTGTCGCTCAAAAGACGGAAACAATTTTTACAAACCGGCGGTTTTTTGAGTGCGTTGTTAACCACCTACTAACCGTGCTAAGAGATGTTTTGGGGGTGTAGATGGCCAAGAAAATGATTTTGATGGACCCTCGCTTGTTAGAGGCTCAAAAACCTTATAGACTCCCGATGCTTTAAGGGATAATCTAGGAGAATCGGACACTCAAATGCAACTAGTCTTGGATCGAGAAGACTTACCGGTGGGTGACAAAGCTAGATTATATCAGCGAACACTGCAGCGTTATTTGACTCGCCTAAAACAGTACAGTCACGTGCCTCTAGGCCTCGTGGACATTAAACAACCAACACAAACTACCGACCAGCCAGGTTTACCCTCTGTTCTTAAAGACGAGTTCGTGGACAAAACTCTTCAGTCCCCACCCGAACCAGTAACACCCACTAATCGAAAAAGATGGTTGCCAGTAAATCGCGAGAAACATCGTCGTATTCGCTCAGAAGAAGGAAAAAGACAAAAACACCGAAGTGGGAAGCATGGCCAAAGAAGTGAATAAGATTTTTAAACAACGTTACTACGAGCCGAAGCTACCTGGGTCTTATGGCGGAGTCGGTGCCTTGCAACGTAGCACCAAACTTACTCGTAAAAAATTGAAGAGTGGTTAGGTCATTAGGATACGTACACCTTACACAAACCGGTGCGTAGAAAATTTACAAGACGCGCGACCATCGCTGGTGGTATCGATCACCAGTTCCAGGCTGATTTAATAGACTTGCGGGGTTTAAAAAAATTCAACGATGGGTTTTCCTATCTAGTGACGTGTATCGATGTGTTTCGTAAATTTGCGTGGGCTGTTCCGCTAAAACACAAAACTGGGAAACTTTAGTAGCAGGGGTGTAGACCATTTTTACCAGTCGCAAGCCGATAAATTTTCAAACAGACAAAGGCAGTGAGTTCGTCAACAAAACATTCTTAAAGTTTCTTAAAGACGAAGGTGTCTATTTCTACGCTATGGAGAATGAGGATACCAAGGCAGCTATTGTCGAGAGGTTTAATCGAACCCTAAAAGAAAAAACGTGGCGTTACTTTACCAAAACCAACAGTCTTCGCTACGTCGACGTGATAGAGCAACTGGTCCACAACTACAATTATTCGTATCATTGGAGTATTAAGATGGCGCCGTCGGAAGTTACTCCGATCAATCAAGAAGAGGTGTGTCATACGTTGTATTTGACCCATGACGTCGCCGGCAGAACAGTCTATTTTAAAGCCGGTGATCGCGCAAGCCAGACAAACTTTTTAAAAGGGTTATACGTCGGCGTGGACAGAAGAACTGTTTACGGTTAGCCGACTAAACCAGACAAGACCGTCACGTACGATGATTCGGGTGAGGAACATAAAGGTTCTTTTTACCAAGAAGAGCTGCAGCGGGTCGGTGACAAGATAGTTTATCGAATCGAGTCCATTTTGCAAGAACGGCGAGGTGTCAGGGGCGTTAAAGAGTATTTAGTCAAATGGTTCGGTTATAACTCGTCATTCAACAGCTGGATTTCCGCCAAACAACTAGCGAGATATCGAGACTGATGGGGATAGAAGAAGTGAGCACCCCAGGTTTGCGGTCACCCCCTACCAAGACCACGAGAACCTTGTTCTGGCCTTTTTTTGGGGAAACTAGTCCTGCGGCTAGAGATTGTTTACATTTGTCAGTTGCTCGTTATATATGTCGTCATCGGGGTCTCATTATTCAATCTGAGTAGGAGCAACGCCGAGGGACCGGACGGCAAGTTTTGGATCGCCTTAATGAGCAGTTGTCTGGGTTACATGTTACCTAACCCTAAGATAGGATGAGGTTTTACATGACTGTCAGAACTAGACACATGAGAATACCTGTGCTGTCAGAGCGAACTCTCTACTGGTACTATGGGTTTAAGGCACTCTCACACTAGACTCTTAGCTCGCTGTCTCCAAGGCACAACCATAGCACGCAATAGCTGACATAAATAACATGATAACACCTATAACAGGTAATGGCCCTTTTAATGAATATTACACACAGAGGAGCCGCACCCGGTTGACGATACACATGAACACGCAGTGCACCATGCACTGAAAGAACTGCCACATACTTGCCACACACTATAGCTCAACAAGATATCCAAATAATAGTCGCAGAGACAATCTACTCAGCAACCGCCATGACTATCACTCACATAGGCGGAATACACTACTGACAAAACGCAATACATAATTGCAATCAGCTTATCAGAAATACAGTCCAGGAGGAAATCACTAGCATGCACAATCTCAAACTAGCAACAAATCACTACTCCTGATCTCATGAAAATAACGGCAAGAAGTAATGAACAATAGTGGCATCTATATAACTTTCCCCAGCAAAAGCTGCTGACAACGGCCATTAACGACTTCTTAGTCGAGCGGACATATATAGACTCCGCTTGCCGCCAAAACGTTTCTTCCGGTTTCCCTTCTAGCCAAAACCGGCTGGACAGGTATTCAAAGATGAATACCAGTGTTGTCACACTACAGTGTAGCCACTATAAAATTTAGTGAACAATTATGCTGTGACATCCACCCCCCGCCCCCCCTGAGAAAGAAAACGCAGTTTTCTTCCATCAGAGGAGTACGCCCAATCCTCTCTGGGTAAGGGCGACCAAAATGGCAATATAGCACCTCCACATGCAGATAAGGAATGCCAGAGTTGCTCAATATCATTGACATACATGCCTTCTCACTTACCACATTCGATACAAGAAAACATGTACAAATTCATACCAGGTGAAAAATAACAACGACTAACTAATCCTGGAGTAACTTACACATAATGCATGTTACACAAAATTCTGTATAAATAATTGTCACCAAGCAGCAACACGTCATCGTATAAATAATCATCTCTCATAATCTAGTTGTAAATATACGATAATGATCTATGTACACATCGAGTACAACTTTATAAATATTGCCTTTATGGCAGCATAACAATACATCGCATACCATACCACATCATCATGACAATTTACATAGTTATGCTACATTTTTTAAATAAGTTCCAATAAATATTTTCTTCAGATGTACCTTTTCACTTAACACAGTGTAGCTGTATCTTCGATATACTTCCATAACACCTAACCTTCATGGCATCGTGACATATAAATCCCCAAGCAAGGCATAACACACTACATGACCCTTAAGATAACAGGACCATCATATTACATAGGTCTCTGATAAATGCAAAGCAGGCCTGCCCAAAGTGCACCTGTCTAACATGTACCTGCCTCCAGCGCACTTTTCTACAGCATGCCTGCCTACAGCCTGCCTCAAGTATGCCTGCCTCAAGTATGCCTGCCTCAAGTATGCCTGCCTCAAGTATGCCTTTAAGGCACTGTGCCATATTAATACAACTCACAACATAGCATAATACCGCACACCATGCATTGTCAAGCCTTACGTAATCTATACAATTACATAATATGTCATAGTATACACAAGCATTGCAAGAAATCTCATAATCTGTACAAATTTACAAAATCCTAATATTGATAACATAATAGAACTAGGGGCGCGGGTCAGAGCCTCTCAGGTTCGGTTCGCGTCAACCGAAACATCTTATTCAACACGAACCGGAAATCTAACCCTCGCTAATGCTCGACTATTAGCAGATGGTTCCGAAGCAAGGACATATGCTTCTGCCTAACTGCCTTTCGCGCATCCCAACTATTCACAAAAGTCACCCGTGCCATTTTGGTATTGTCGCGTAACGACAATACTTCTACAAATGTAACCGGCGCAACCTCATCAAACACTCGTCTGAGTGTGCGCCAACTAGCCCTCAGTGGCACGTTACGCACCAAAACTGTGCGATCATTAACTTTCGGACATTCGTATACGTCCCTACTGCTTCTACTCATGTCATTTGGCACTCGTTGCGACCTGCGTCTCCGATGTACCTTTTGGTCGTCCCTTTTTGGAGTTTGGTGCTGCTGAGCCTCTGCTTCAGCTACCCTCGTGGCACTATGCACCCCGCGTACATTGCCGATGATCAAATCGGCAATAGGGTCCTCCAGGACAAACGCGTAGACTCTCCCTGTAATGAACGGGGTGTCCACATTAATGCACGCCTGGGGGTAAGTCTCAACTCTGCCCCCGAACGTGGTGCATTTTACCGTTTTGCCAGTAAGGCAGGAGTCGTCGATGCACGATCGACGCACCCCAATTGTTGTGCATCCCGTGTCCCTCAACACGGAGACTGGTTTCCTCTCCACCATGCCTTTGTCCAGATCCACCTTCACAGTCTCATGCACTGCCGACAGACATGGTGCTGCATGCCCACATTGAAGCACCAACCTCTCGTTCGTATGAAATAGAGGGCGACACCCTGCACAGTCCTCGCTGTTGATTGTGTCCAACACAACCGCGGAATTTGCATGCTCCATCGGGGTAGTGCAGCTATCAGCACTATGACCCCTACCACCACAATTAGTACACACGCGCTCTTTCTTCTTCTCATCGCGTGTACTTTTGTTGGAGCTTTTTGAAGCCGAAGACCCTTCATCAGAGTCAGAAGAATGACTCTCCGAGGACCCCCTCCTATGCTTGTGATGTTTGGCTTTATACCAAAACCGGTCTTCATCACGCGAATCTTCAAAGCGTACCTGCTTATGTGTTTGGTACTCCTTTCTGTCACTATAACTATTATGTTGTCCCCTCGGCCGACTGTTTCTATGGGAACGAAAATTCCCATAGCTACCTCTACAGGACTGGTAGGAACCAGAGGACCTCTCATACCTCTGTTCTTGATCCCTGTCTGACTGGTTTCGCCAGGGATGGCGCTGAATTTTGCCGACACTGGCAACTAAGTCTTCTGTCAGACCAGACTTCTGAATAGGTTTGCCCGGATGGGCCAGGACATAATGGTGCCCCAATTGGGCCATGGACTCAATGTCCTTTGGTTGACGTTCCTGGAAGAACGCAACCAACTCACTAGAGCACGAGGACAACACTTTGTCCCGAAGAACTAAGTCCAGCAAGCCATTATAATCCTTAGGAATTCCCTCTAGTTCGATCCATCTATTCAATAGAAGTTTGATCTTCGAGATAAAATCCTCGAAGTCTTGGTCTGAGCTAGGCATCGTGTTCTTAATAGCCGTCAGCAGTCAGACGGAACCTCCGGAGCAATCTCTCCTTCACTTTGTCATAATCGGCCCTTTCCTCCACAGGGAGGCTAAACAAAGTCTCCATCGCGGGCCCAACTAGCAGTGTCAACAATAAAGATGGCCACTGATCCCTATCAGCCTTATAGGCTACACATTCGGCCTCAAATCTTTCTAAAAATAAATCTAAACTGTCTATTTTCTCATTAAAATTTGGTAGCCGCAGCTTCAAAGGACGATGAGCCCCACCAGAAGTTGAGTTCTGACCACTCGCACCCACTTCTAACTTCTTTAATTGTATCTCCTTCTCCATCATTTTCTCTTCCAGAGCTATTCTCATTCTCTCCTTCTCCAACTGTAACTCTCTATCTTCTCTCATCATCTTTTCTTGTAATTCTCTCTCTTCTTTCATCTTCTTTTCTTGTAACTCCTTATCTTCTTTCATCTTCCTTTCTTGTAGTTCCAATTCTTTTCTCTTTAGCTCTAACTCTTCATCAATTTACACACATATATATATATATATATATATATATATATATATATATGCATGAAAGTAAATACCACCTCGTAGTTTATTATGTAAATATCATTCACCTTTACGTTATGGTCTCACTAAAGACTCACTTAGCCTCTTGGCTTTGTTCTCACCACTTGTGAAAATCAGGTCTTTCTGGCCCCTTATTCTCTACTATATCCTTACTCAAACTTACAGTAGTCTATAGTTGTACTTTGACACCGATATAACAACTTATAATAGTCAATAGTTGTATAATAACAACTTTATGATGCTTTATGGTGCTATGACACCACTATATCAACTTAGTCACCACTTAGATTTTACTTCACAGTCTTTACTGGCACCCACACTGGTGCTATATTCAATAACACTCCACTTATTACTACACTCTGTAATCTCTGCTAAGCAAGCACTACCTATGGCAAATGAACACAAATGTAAACTACACAAATGAAAGCAACATACACATCACACCCCGAAAACATAATTCCAGTAACGAGGAAATAGATGATAGAATACAAAGAGAAGACTGAGCACGAACGAAAACAAGGCATACATGTAAACGTATTTACAAGATAGTAAGATAGGACAAGATAATACACCACTTAAACAGAACACAAGAGATATTGAATGTACAAGACAATATAAATACACACTTCACAATTACCACTAACACCAACAGGGCTCTGGAATGTAAAGCAGGGCAGTCGCAGGAAATTCGTCTGCCAGACTCCACCACAGAACAAACACAGCCACAACCTAATAGAATTGGTCTAATCCAATCTTTCCTACAAAAGGGCAAAACTGGATTACACTCACACACCAATACACTATAACACTAAAGACACTCCGAAAACCACACTTAACAATGAGGTGCTAGAAGCTAACTATTGCCCCAAGCACTGTCTTCACCTCAGTGAAAATAAACTAAGCAAAGACACAGTAGAACTATACTATATATAATGTATCACCATATATAATCCAGATAATACCAACTACAAAGAAAACAGAGCAAGATCAGAATTAACTAACTATCACATACATACATACTAAGTCATACTAGTACACTAAAGAACAGTCAAAACATAAGGAAAGAAACAATAACAAACCAAGAAGTAAATACAGAAATAGCACTACACTATTTAACAGGTAAAAGTATAAGATAGCTAGAAGTAGTAAGAAAGACAAAGAACAGACTTAAATTCTCAGGAGGACAAGAACATATTAATATAATACAGTAACAAACAAACAATAACTTATCTGAAGCTCCAACGGCGCTTGAGTATGAGGAATCCTCAGCACTGACAATGATGATGAGCACAGAACAAACCAGACTCCACAATCGGAAATATATATAATCCAAACAAGTGTCAGTCCAGGAATAGCATCAATGTCAAATCTGAATGTATAATCCTTTTTCACACAATGATCACACTGTACTCCAAGGTGCTCACACAGCACTGTTTATCACATCTATATAGCACAGTCTACTTAAACACAGTTCAGTTTCACAGCTATACAACAGTCTCGGGTAAGTCGGCAAGGCACAAAGCACAACACATTCGTCCGTGGTTGCGTAGTACTTGATTGTCAAGCACGTCTGCGTTGACAGGCAATGTCACTGGCGTTGTCTTAGGAAGGTCACGTCAGAGCTTATTTACCCTTGGGTGGGCACCCCAGTAAAGGCAGGTCACAGCAAGAGTCCAGCTGAACAGCTCCTTCATGTAGCGGGAACACGATGACTCGCCTATAGTCTAACCACCCTAACCATACTCGTATGCTTATGTGAACTTAAAAGTTCACAAAGGTACTCCACAACAACTCCTAACCCTTCTACGGTAACACTCAAAGCTACAGTGAATCAAGCAGGATAGCGCAACAACCGAAGTCGTCTCCCCGCCCTGTTGAACACGTAACTTTGCTCCGCAGGGAGCCCCGAATGTTACCAAGAAATCGTGAAGACTACCTTGCTATCTATCTATTTAAAGCCTGACTTCACTGCACCTCTATTCCAAACACTTGACACAATATTTCAGCAATACTTGCCACACTACCCACCTTTACATCCTATATGACCCACTAACAACACCTGTCACTCCGTTGCTCCAGCTGGATCACTGTTGCTAATCACCAAACAAACTCAGAGATACGTCAAACTGACCCGTCTGACGCACATTGTAACAACAGCTTAATACTTCAATAATCGTATATAACCCTGCAACAATACCATAACAAACAACTTGAAACTTAACAACGTCTTATTTCACCGTGTATGGACTGAAATATACTGACAAAATAGCCATTCCCGCTGTGATACTGGAAAGTAGGTCAGCCCTGGAAATCGAGGTCAGGTCAAAGACCGTAAACAGTTCACTACAAAGACTGACAATCTCACTGCCGTAACACTGAAAAAAAAAATCAGTGGACACCGTAATCGAGGTCAACCAACCGTACAAAGTACCCTACACTGACTGACTGGTAAACACGCATTCCTGAAACTATTAAGGCGCCCCACAGTGGCATTAATAACCTTCTAACACTCTGTGTGTACAATAAATATTCTTCCCTGTATATATCAAATATAGACGCTATGGTCTTTACAAACGTCAGCAAGCTGGGAATACAATATTACAAAATACAGGTACTGTCCGCTATCAAATATTTGTCAATTAATAGAAAATCACTGGCCCCATGGCCTCTAACTTACCGGACAAGAGCGCCCCAGATGTCAGAACTAGACACATGAGAATACTTGTGCTGTCAGAGCGAACTCTCTACTGGTACTATGGGTTTAAGGCACTCTCACACTAGACTCTTAGCTCGCTATCTCCAAGGTACAACCATAGCAGACAATAGCTGACATAAATAACATGATAACACCTATAACAGGTAATGGCCCTTTTAATGAATATTACACACAGAGGAGCCGCACCCAGCTGACGATACACATGAACACGCAGTGCACCATGCACTGAAAGAACTGCCACATACTTGCCACACACTATAGCTCAACAAGATATCCAAATAATAGTCGCAGAGACAATCTACTCAGCAACCGCCATGACTATCACTCACATAGGCGGAATACACTACTGACAAAACGCAATACATAATTGCAATCAGCTTATCAGAAATACAATCCAGGAGGAAATCACTAGCATGCACAATCTCAAACTAGCAACAAATCATTACTCCTGATCTCATGAAAATAACGGCAAGAAGTAATGAACAATAGTGGCATCTTTATAACTTTCCCCAGCAAAAGCTGCTGACAACGGCCATTAACGACTTCTTAGTCGAGCGGACATATATAGACTCCGCTTGCCACCAAAACGTTTCTTCCGGTTTCCCTTCTAGCCAAAACCGGCTGGACAGGTATTCAAAGATGAATACCAGTGTTGTCACACTACAGTGTAGCCACTATAAAATTTAGCGAACAATTATGCTGTGACAGTGACTTTACCCAGCAATGCCTCGATGAAAATATACCCAAACAATAACGCCGGTCACTTTTTCGTCAAATTGCCGCAGACTATAGACTTGACTTCACGTTACGAGGTTGGTTTGGTAGAGATTCAATTTCCCAAAAGTTATTATAACGTGCTAGAGGATGAAGTATGGATACATTACTTCCCCAACAAAGACGATGAGTCTATACTACTCACGTTACCCGCTGGTCTATACACGTCACCCGACACGCTGATCGATGAGTCTAATCGTTTGCTGTTAGACACGGATGTGAATGAAAAAGACCGAGTTAGATTCCATTTTAACAATAATAAGGCCACCTTGACTCTGTATGATCCGGAGGCTGAAGTTAGAATTAGCGAGACGATGAAACACATGTTAGGCTTACCTTCCTCGATCGCCACAGACATCAACCCAATACTACGAGGAGAGACTGAAGTACAAATGGATAGCGACATGAAAAATGTATACGTGTACTGCGACCTCGTAGCGGCGAGACCGGTTGGGGATGCTTCTGTCCCTTTGTTACGGATTGTCCCTATTTTATACAGGACTACCGCTTCGGTTTTTAGGATTCACGACAAACCACACTACGTACCCCTGAGCCGTTTTTCGTTTGACGCTGGGGAAATCCTTTTAACTAATGACCAAGGTAAGACTATCCCATTCACTAGCGGAGCTTCGGTGTTGACACTCCACTTCCGAACTCACAGACGGTTTGATTTTGAATAGAAGAATGGTCAGACACGTACCCATACGACGAAACCCCAAAATGTACGAGGAGTTTTACTGCAACCAAGCTGGACACGGGATGCCAGTGTTTATCGGAGGCAGAAGTCAAAGAGGACATGGCTTGGGTAGTTTTTTTTCAGCGGGCTCGGTCGCATGGTTTTCTCGTGGTTAAAAACTGAAGGCGAAGCTTTACTCAGAGAAGAGGTTGGCACCGGTCTACAGGTCGCGAGCGACGCGTTAGTTGGCAAAAATATTGGCGAGTCATTTCGTGAGCGAGCCAAAGAATCGGGTCAGCGTTTATTACAGGGAGCGGTTGACCACCTCACCACTAACCAATCGGGTAGCGGTCTTAGAAGAAAAAGAAAAACGAGAGCTGCCCCACCCGGCGAGCCGAAAAGAATAAAACGAAGTAACCGAGCTCGCCCTTCTCATTCCCACCAGAAGAAGCGACGGTACTCTGATATATTTGAATGATGGCGCTTATTCACCCAAGCTCGTGCGAATGTCTTCACAGTGGTCTAGATTTGTTTAGCGTGCCACCAACGCAGACAGCCGTAGAAGAGGGTCAATTTGTGGAGCTACACCCGTTGGCCGCCTTAGCCCCCGGAACCCCGGTGGAATTTGTAATATCGGGGAACGGCGAAGAATATCTAGATTTGTTCAATACGTTTCTGCACGTGCGCCTTAATCACGTTAGCTAATGGTAACAAATTACCCACTGATGCAGAGGTGGCCGCGGTCAACTATTACCTGCACAGTCGACGTTTCCCTGAACGACACGTTGATTACACCCAGCGAGAACACCTATTCTTATAGAGCTTACCTGGAAGCCACGTTGAACTACAGGGATGAAGCCAAGCGAGGTCATATGACAGTGGCTCTGTTTTACAGAGACACGCCAAACTTTATTTCGGAAACACAGGGCGATAATAACAACGGACTAAGACTGCGTCGACATATAGCGGCAGGTTCTCAGGACATTGATATGATGGGTCGGTTACATTCAGATATTTTCGCCCAAGATCGCTACATGTTAAACGGTGTGACCGTTAAAGTAAAACTCACGCCGTCTAAAGATGCGTTCAACGTGGTGGGAGACGACACGCCGATGGTTATAAATCTATTATAACTTGTGCGGCTCTGGTTGTACGGAAAGCCAAATTAAACTCGGCTGTCTCTCTAGCCCACGAGAAAGCCTTGTTGCAAGGTAATGCCAAGTACCCCTTGAAACGAGAAATGCTAAAAACTTTCTCTATTCCTAGAGGCATGCTATCGCACATGCAGGATAATCTATTTCTCAGTCAAACACCTACCGGGGTAGTGATTGGCCTAATCATTTCGACCGCTTTTAACGGGTCGTATACGGTTAATCCGTTCAATTTCGCTACTGTTGGTCTGACATATTTAAATGTCAGCGCAGACGGCAGAACAGTCAGTGGCAAGCCTTTGTCGATGGATTATGAGCACAACCAGTACGTGAGAGCCTTCTTCGGGACGAATCTAGCCATGGGACTGGTTGGTAAAGACGCCGGCACCGACCTCGAATATAGACATTTTAAGAATGGGTACGCCTTATACGCCTCTGACCTCACCCCCAGTCTACTGGACGGTGACCAGTTTGAGATGGCCAAGTCAGGTCATGTCTCCATAGAACTTAAATTCTCCGAGATCACACCCGAACCATTACAGGTCCTCGTCTACGCCGAGCAAGACTCAGTCTTGGAGATCTCGAAATTGCGCCAGGTTTTGACAGACTACACCACTTAGACGATGAATACAGACGAGATACGGACCATACTCCTGTCGGATATATTTGTTAAACGAACTGACCTCGTTAAAGTTTTAGCTCGTGACCAATTACCTCTACGTATCGATCCGAGCCAGACGGCTGCTTTCGTCATCAACACTGACCCTAGCTATCGCTCCAGTGATCACTGGGTTGCTCTATATTATAATGGCCTTGGAACTTTTGAATATTTTGATTCTTTCGGACTACCGCCTACACACCCGGACCTGGTTAATTTTATAGCCAGAAACTCTAACCGACCTTTTAACTACAACTCTAGACATTTACAAGATGTAGTTACCAACGTTTGTGGGCTCTACGTCATTTATTTTGTCTTGGTCAAGGCTCGCGGTGGTACTATGGGCCGCGTCCTGCTACCCTTTTCGGCTAGACAACACGCCAACGATCGATTAGTTATTCGACTAGTCAGACCCTGGCTAGCGAGCGACAAGTCTGGACACGGTTCATAGAACAAAAGGAAGAGACCAATAGACACTCACACCTCACATGACTACACGAAAGAGAAGTGAGGTTAGACGTCACCCTACAACCCCCATAGACCAGCTAACTTTGTCAATAAATATATAAAATGTATCTAGTGTTTTTTCTTTTATATGTCTATATAGTCTAACTATTGTAATATATGTCTAAATATATGTCTAAATATATGTATGTCTAAATGTAGTAATATATATATATATATATATATATATATATATATATATATATATATATATATATATATATATTGTAGGGAGCCGAGCTGGTGTAATGGCTCCGGCGTTGTACTGGCGACCAGGTGTTCATGGTTCAAACCCGGGCGTCAGCGTTTGAAGAAATGTTTACGGCCGGAAATTTGACTGAATAGCCTGAACGGCTCCTGTGATAAACCCTCTGTGGATGGGAAGGAGCGAAGCTCCTGACTGGGTTGGAAGGAAAGTCCTCAGGTTCCCCAGCCTCGCAATGACATGTCATTGGGCCGAAGGGCTGAAAGCCCAAGTGCCGCTGGTTAAGGAAAAAAAATATATATATGTATTGTAATATATGTCTAAATATATATCGTATAATTAAATATATGTATAACTAAATATTGTAATACACAACACATAACAACAATTAAACTATGATAGGACGCAAGCTGATCGTCAGAGGAAGTCACCCCGGCTAAAATGTATCGCTATATAAAAAGTCACGCTCAACGCCTGACGCTCCGCCTGAAATCCAACGCCTGCATCGATCGGAGTATTTTACTATATAAAAAGTCACGTGCAACGCCTGAAAAGGGGTGCGTTTTGGACATTGTATACTACTGTCACATGCCACTGCTCAAAGCATTCATGGATGACACAACAATTCTGACATCAGATGAACATCAGGCCCGGAGGATGTTAGCACGCCTGGATGAACTAGTCAGCTGGTGCAGAATGAGCTTCAAACCCAAGAAGTCGAGAAGCCTATCAGTCAGGAAAGGGAAGATAGCAGAGGACATATTCATGGTTTCCAACCAAAGAATCCCTACTGTCATTGAGGAACCTGTTAAAAGTCTTGGCAGGGTGTACGATGCCTCATTAAAAGACTCGAAGACAGTGCAACAGGCAATAGAAGTGGCAGACAGAGGGCTACAGATCATAGACCAAAGCAGACTCCTGGGAAAGTTCAAACTGTGGTGCCTCCAGTTCATGTTGATACCGAAGTTGCTGTGGCCACTGCTTATATGAAATAAGCACAAGTACAGTGGAAGCTATAGAGCAGAAGGGCAACAAGTTCATGAGAAAATGGCTAGGGGTACCACCAGGTCTGTCAGATGTAGCACTGTACTGCAAAAAGTCAAAACTGCTGCTTCCTTTCAAGTCAGTTGTTGAAGAGTACAAAGTTGGAAAAGCAAGGCTTGCAATGATGCTACGCGAGTCAGCTAATGACGTGGTTAAGTCCATTCAGCCCACACTAAAAACGGGAAGGAAGTGGAGAGTGGAAGAAGCTGTTGATGCTGCCCAAGAGTCACTCAAACTGAGGGAGGTAATCGGATACACACAAATGAATAGACGGGGATTTGGTCATGGAGACATCCGCTGGTGGTCCAAGGCATCAAGCAGGGAGCGCAGAGACATGACAGTTCGGGAGATACGAGGAGCTGAGAATGATAAGAGGTTGCAAAAAGCAGTGCAGTAGGTCCAACAAGGCCAATGGACTACATGGGAAGGAGCCCTGCAGAGGTCCTTGACATGGAATGATATATGGCATATGGCACCTCTTAGGCTCAGCTTCGTGGTTAGATCAATGTATGACCTGCTGCCGTCGGCCACCAACCTTGTGAAATGGGGAAAGTTGGATGATGAGCGGTGCCCCCTGTGCCAGGGGAGGGAGGCACTCGAACACGTGCTCTCAGCGTGTAGGGTGTCATTAGGGCAAGGGCGATACACTTGGCGCCATAACAAAGTGCTAAATGAGCTTGCTGCGACAATAGATCTGGCAAGGATGAAGGCGAATAGCAAACCCAGGCCGAACACCGCAAATACATACTTTCTGAGGGCAGGAAAGTCAGCACACCCCAAACCGAGTAAACCTGGTAGCAGTTTACCATCTCTTCTTGACTGTGCAAACGACTGGGAGATGGCGGTAGACCTACCTGGACGAGGAGCATATCCAGAGAGTATCAGAAAATCGCGGAGACGGCCGGATATAGTGCTTCATTCTTCAGCAATGCTTCAGGTCACACTGATTGAACTGACCGTGCCATTTGAATCCAGATTAGACGAGCAACATTCGTTCAAAGCGGCCAAGTATAGTGATCTGGCCGCGGATCTGAGACATGATGGGTTCACTGCAAGTGTCATGGCTGTTGAAGTGGGTGCAAGAGGGCTTGTGGCTGCATCAGTGTATGATCTATTGAAAATGTTGGGGCTGAGGGGACAGTCGAGAACAAGGGCACTGAAGAGGCTTAGTGAAACTGCTGAAAAGGCATCAGGCTGGCTGTGGAACAACCGCAATAGGCAATGAAAATTGTGTCAATAAATGCTGCGGTACAGAAAACACCAGGAATTTGTCTAAGTCCACAATACGCTGAGTTTGTTAGTGTACTAGTGAACGGGCTGTGACTGAGGGGCAACAGGCGGTGTATATTATAGGGGTGTCAGCGTCAGAATTTCAGTGGCGAGTGCGCAGTGGCTAGACTCGTCGGCTTCACGACGGTGTCTCAGTGTGTGCAATGGAACGAACGGTATAATTTGTCTTCTCTTTGTTACTTTCACAATTGCCTCCACGGCTGGCGGAGTTGTGGATTTTAAAGTTGCTACCATAAGTGAAATGGGTTCATTTTCGATACAAGACAACAGGAGGCTGAGACGCTTAGGAGTCATGACCCAAGTGGGCCTGCCCCCCTTAAAGTGTAAAGGAGTATATCAGGCTGAAACACTTGTCCGACAGGGGGACCTCTTCTGATGATCAGATTGCTTCCTGTTTTATCGCTCTGTAAAGAGTTTCCTATCATCTTATCTATATCTTTACTAAGTATTTTGTCTAGTTGCAATCTTTCCATTTCAGTTCGGAAAGCTATACAATCAGCTTTTTTATAGTGGAATATTGGTTTTTTTACTGCTTTGTTTACTGTATACTTTTGTTTGATTGTTATCTTTGGGTATGTGATCTGAGTTAGTATCATTCCTTGAAACTGATATGTAAAATGCATATGAGAATATATGAATTCAGTGTGAAAGGTAATTGAAAGAAAGGGCAGAATGTTAGACGG
Organism: Oreohelix idahoensis; assembly: GCA_024509875.1. Taxonomy (NCBI): domain Eukaryota; kingdom Metazoa; phylum Mollusca; class Gastropoda; order Stylommatophora; family Oreohelicidae; genus Oreohelix; species Oreohelix idahoensis. Next base: position 134,898 of record JAMPIV010002188.1, read on the forward strand.
GCCTGTGTGCCCAATTCTAAACCCTTTGAAAATAAAATTTGCTCGTTCGTTCATTCAATTTTTCCCATTTTGCTTTGGCTAAGTTGGCTATTACTATGCTGATGTCTAATGACGAGTCGGGTTGATCTACACTTGGGTTGATTCTTGTTGCTGATCCATCATTCAGTAATATCAGTTCTCTGTTTTCTATGAAGTCCAGTAGTAGTGTCCCTGATTTATCTATTTTGTTACCTCCCCATGCTATGTGGTGTACATTAAAGTCCCCCACTATTATAGTTTGGAGCTGTATTCTTTCTCTAATGACTTTGATGTCCTGTTCTAGTATGTCGCCGCTGGGGTAGCATATGTTAATTATTTTCAGTGCTTCTCTGTCACTATTTATAGTTACACTTATTCCTTCAAAGTTTTCTGAATTGAAAGTTTCCCAGTCTGTTATATGGTATATTTTATGAACCAAGAATGCTACTCCTCCCCCTTTATTGACTCGTCTGTCATTTCTAAGAGTGATGTATGCTGGGTTGTTAAATCTGTTTGTGGGATTGAGGTGTGTTTCTTGAACAGCAAAAATTGCTTGCATATTTGTGTACTGCCCCAATAATGGAGCGAAGTTCTTTTTAGCACTACGGAAATTCCATTGTATTATTTGTATGTTCCTGTTCTCCATGTCTTTTTTAGTTAATTTGGTGTAAGTTGTTTTTATTTGGTCTTAGCTGGGTTTTAAACTGTATTTCCTCTGGTGTTTGGCAGCTTATGCAATCTTCCCTTGACTTTTCTTGGCTTCTATTCTTACTATTTCTTCGACATCTTTTCTTATCAGCTGCCGCAGAGTTAGTTTGAACTGGTCTAATGAATCAAGGAACTGTCTGAATTCCTTAATGTTTTTATCAACTTGTTCTTTCCATGTTTCCTTTTGGTTCTGGACTTCAAATATTTCATTTTGTTCTTGTAATTTTTCTTGGCTTTTAATTTGTATTCTTGATCTGTTTCTCTCTATCAGCTCTTCTTGTTCTGTTTTTTGTTCAGTTATTTTGGTGATATCTTGTTTCATTTCTTGTTGTGTTTTTTTGATGCATTCTAACATTTCGTCTGCTTTTTTAATTACCCTTTCTATCTCTCTTGTGTTTTTTCCCTTCTGCTGTGTTGATGTAGCTTCCCTGTTTCCTTTATGTGCATATATGACCTTATTTGATGTGGGGCATTTTGTAGGTCTATTTGAGAGTTTAAGGGGGTTCTTTCTGCCTTCTGTTGTTCTAGTGCAATTGTAAATGGTATATTTTGTTCTGCCAACTGTTTCAGTGCTCTTTTGGCTGCTTGGTAAACTGGGTAACCAAAATATCTTGCGCTGTGGTTGCCTTGACAATTTGCACATTTTCTGTTCCTGTTGGCACTTTTGTAGTTAGTGTCTTCCTTGGCTTTTATACATTGGTCATATGAGTGTTTTCCTGTACAGTATCTGCAGATGGGGTATCTTCTACAAGTGGAACCTGTATGTCCAATTAATTGACATTTTGAGCATTGAATAACGGGGGTGGGGGTGGGGGAGGAGAAGGTTGGGGGGGGGGGTAGAGCTATGTGTGTTGTGTCATTGATCTTCAGATGTTTAGGAATTTCTTTACCCTCTTTAGCAGTGTTTCTCAACCCTGATAGTAGCAATGCCCCCTTTTGACAACTAATAATTTAAAAAGCCCCCCACCCTTTTAGCACCCCATTACTCTTTATCGTGCATACACAAACACACACACATATACTCCACCATACTTTTAAAAAAGCAATGCAGTTAATGAGTTATCTTTTCTTATAATATAAAGAAAGAGAGAAAGCACATTTATAAAAGCATAGTTATATTAAATATGTGTTTAAGTACGGAATTATATACACTGCAAGTTCATTATCCTTGAATTACAAATTGGCGGAGCAAATGATATAAAATTAGTTCTTACAACTCTATAACTATCATAATCATATCATTTTAATAGCGCCTAAATGACTGCATATATATCTTTAAATCTGAATATTTAAGCCTCTCCTTATGTAACCACTTTCATCATCATCATCTCAACCCATAACCCATCATGGGTCGTAGGGGTGCCATGATGGAAGCATCAGCAGACAGGGTCCTCCACTGCTCTCTATTCTCAGCAATGCGTACAAGTGTGGAGAAACCGTGTCCTGCCCATTCTTTGATGTTATCAGCCCAGGATTTTCTTTGCCTTCCTCTTCTCCGTTTACCTTCGACTGTTCCCTGGAGGATCGTTTTCGAAAGGGAGTCATGACGAGTTACATGCCCAAACCAGGCAAGCTTTCGACGTTTCACTATTGACAAAAGTGGTTCTTGATGGCCTGCATAGGTGTTTATCTTCTCTCTAACATAGACATTTGTTTTGTGCTCTTTATAGCAAATGCGCAAAATTCTTCTATAACATTTATGCTCGAAAGCCTGAATCCTTCGCTCCGTATCTGCAGTGAGTGTCCAGCCCTCACACCCATACAAGAGAATAGATAATACAAGTGATTTGTATAATTTGATCTTCACAGGAAAACTGATGTTACTTTTCCAGATCACATTCAACCTTGTCATGGCAGCTGAGGCCATCTCAAGTCTTGTCTTGATTTCTTTATTTGATCTTCCATCACTACATATAGTGGACCCGAGATATTTAAAGGTGTTAACTTCTTCTAACGTTTGCCCATTTAACGTAATGTTGGTCGGAACATGTTTCTTATGGCTATTCACCAATATCTTGCTTTTTTCTATATTAATTTCCATCCCATATGTTCTTGTTACTTTCTCCAGTCTAGAGGTAAGGTCTTGAAGTTCTGATTCTGTTCCAGCTATCAGATCAATATCATCAGCAAAACGTAGATTACACAGAGGTCGGCCTCCAATCGATATGGTTGATTTATAATCGTAGAGAGCCTCCTGCATAATATGTTCTAGATAAATGTTAAAGAGCACTGGTGACAGGATACATCCCTGGCGAACTCCTACAGTTGTTTTGAAAAATTCTCCAATGTCATTGCTTGCAAAAACAGCACTGCTTGCGTCCTTGTATAGTGCTTCAATGATATCTATGATGTTGGTATCAAAATTGAATTTTCTCATTATTTGCCATAAACCTTCATGCCAGACTCGATCGAAGGCTTTTGTGAAATCGATGAAGTTATGGTATAAATCATGTTGATGCTGGAGATGTTTTTCGATCAGTAATCTAATATTGAAGATTTGTTCTGAGGTACTTCTTTTTGGTCTAAAGCCAGCCTGTTCTTCTGACAAGCTTTCTTCTGATTTCTGTTTTATTCTGTTCAAAAGTATCCTTAACATCACCTTACTTGGATGACTAATAAGGATAATGGTTCTGTAGTTCTTGCACATTTTTAGATTTCCTTTCTTTGGAAGCAGTATTAAAGTAACCACTTTAAACATGAAGAAATTAAAAAAATTATTAATTGATAATAATGATATAAATGTCCTTGCTTGTTCCGTCATCTGGTATTACTATGCATCCTAGGTAAGTAAATGTGTCTGTCTGTTCTAACTTCTGGTTCCTTATTGTTATAATAATAGAACCTTCAGTCATAAAAGACTATGGGAATGTGCCCATGAGGTGGCAGCCCTCAGCTGCTTATTTTCCTGGTGCTCCTTTTGACGTTTTCTTCCCTCCTCTGCTTGTTGTGTGAGCATCTCTTCTCCCAATCTCAGGTGGCGGCGTAAATAGCATTGTCACTTAGTGCGATCGGCAGCTTCATCCTCCCATGGTTCTGGATCCATGTCCAGTGCCCTCATATCTCTCTTGCACACATCTTTGAACCTCAGCTGTGGTCACCCAACTGTTCTCTTGCCATCTGCTAATTGTCCGTAGAAGATGAAGCTGGAGTGTCCTCTCCAGGGCGCGAACTTGGGCACAGTTATATGGAGATCAAGCTGTTGCCCATTCAGCATGTTCCCCCTCTCCACACAGCTGGTAGATTCACAGGAACAGCAGTAGCTGATACAGTTTGGTACCAGCCACGTCGCAGGAGTTGCCAGAATAATGTTATTGGTTCAGTATTGCCCACATTATGCAAAGAATGAACCAGAGTTGGGGCACTGTACGAAAGATGGCCGCCAACCGAACAAAGTGGAATCAATTTGTTGTTGCCCTACAAGACGCCACCAGGTGTAATGGCCACTGACTGCTTTGATGGTCGGCGGCTAAGGATCAAAGAAGAAGAAGAAGATTGCCCACATTGAGTGTCATGGCCTCTGTCTTTTTCAGACATGTTCAGATCAACCTGCTGGCTATACTTATTCAGTCTATCGGTTTTTTCTTGGATGTGTTGATGTGAATGTGCAAGTAGTGCAATGTCATCTGCATATTCCAGGTCTTCCAGTGTAGAAAACGTCCTTCTAATTCCTCTTGGTCTGTCCTCTGTTGTCTGGTGCATCACGCAATCTATGCCTGTCAAAAATAATGTTGTTGATAAGGGGCATCCCTGTCGTTCTCCTGTTTTCACTTCGAAAGTTAGGTTGCTCAATCCAACACTGCATGTAAAGTTAAAATAGAGGCTTTTTATTATGAAAACAATGCAGCTGGGAATTCCATAAACCCTCAGTATTTTCCATAGGCTGTCCCTGTGTATGCTGTCAAAAGCCTTTTCAAAATCAACAAAGTTAATGTATATCTTTCTCTGCCATTCTGAGCACTGCTCTATAATGTTCCTGTGAGTGAATATATGATTTGCACATCTTCTGTTCTGTCTAAAATCCTCTTGTTCTTTCCTCAGTTTATGGTCAACTGCTTTTGAAATTCTCTGGATGATTATCCTGCCTAGTATTTGACTGGGAACTGAGACGAGAGTAATTCCTCTCTAGTTGTTGCAGTAGTCAGCCCTATGCACAACCATATTAAGTCGCTTTTTAAGTCATGACTGAGACAGAGCAGTTCCCTTTCTCTATGTGCTTTTCAGTGTCCATCTACCTCTCTAACCCTGTATGTTCCAGAACAATGACTGCCAAGTGATGCTATCAGCAGGCTTCCTCAATGTATATCACCAGGGCTTGAAAGGGCAGCAAAGAAAAAAACACAGCATCCTATCGTGCAAGTCATAGGAGTTGATTATGGAAGGGTTGGCTACTCCATCGTGTAAAAACGTTAAACAATAAACAAAACACTTCAAAAACAACATGGTTAATATGAGAGTACAAAAAATGTAGGTAAAGTATCCTTTTACACGCCCACTGAGGCATATTGGGAATACCTTCCACAAATCCTGCCCACTGCTTTGAGAGCACTGGCCTTTTGATATAATTATTTGTTCCTCCAACTCTTTGTCTTGTCTCCACTGCTGCCAAGATATATGTATGATTCTACATGCTGCAAGGTGGCAATTTCCAGTGCTACCTGGCTATTGCATCCATTTTCCTTCCCTATATGATGCATATCATCAGCTATCTAGGCGAGACTATGTCACCATTTTTCGGCCCATGCACCGGACACAACAGATTGAGATACCATCTATACCACAAGTACAGAATAGGTGCAACAGATCTGTGGCACCAGCCCAATGACAGCCGAACACCTTCTGAAGTCCTGCCCAACATACAGCAATGGAGTAGCATATGGCAACAACCTACTTCAGTCCCCAAAGACTGATTGGAGATGTCATGAGCCTTGAGCTGACTACAGCCTTATTCGAGTCATTAATGTGGAAGTCTGAAAACAAACGATGATGTCCCTCCATTAAGAAATCTCATTCTCCCCCCCCCCCCCTCATCTATCTTGTCCCACACAAATTTTGCAGACATACTGGTACAGTGTTTGTTAACTAAAATGTGATGAGTAAACAACATACACATATGGAGCTCAAAAGAAATAAAGTCAGACCCAAAAATCAAAATCTTCAAATTGAAATGTCAAGTCAGTCCTATTGTATGGCTCTGAAACATGAACAACAAAAACAACAACCAAAAAGCTACAGACTTTCATAAATGGGTACTTGCGTACATTAGAAGGATCGAAGTGGTATAAGATTACTAATGTGGAACTGATAAAAACCAGACAAGTGCCAGTGGAACAAGAGATAAGATGACACTGGAGATGGATAGGACACACACCGAGATGAAATCTATTGACATCATTATCAGGCAGTCCTTGTTCTGTAATCCCTAAGGTGAGAGAGGGAGACCTAGGAACACATGAAAAATACACAAATGACATAAAACTAAAACATCCCATACAAGTCCACTGCAGCTATCAATTCTCAAAACACGTGGCAACATTAGTAATACAGTTTATTAGTATACACCAAACCACTGAAATAATTTAGTTAATATAAATGTTCACAATTAACAAAAACTAATAAATGGCATAAACTTTGGTCATACACAAATTCAAAGAATGTAAAATTTAAAAAAAATGAAAAGCAACAAAGTATAAAGCATCAAAAGCAACAAAGTATAAAGCATCAACCATTAACTGTACAGCAGTGCTTCTTAAATGTGGGTGTGAAACCTGACATGCCAGATAGCTTGGAAGGCATATCAACATAAACACAGAGAATGAATTTTTTGTCAAATATAACACTGACAATGTGAATTCAGTGAATATATATATTATATAAGATATAAACCATCTACATAAAGTTTATAATGTTGGTGACAATTGTGTTCATTATGTCTACAGCTGCACGAAATAGCACTAGTAATGACTCCAACAAGCATTTTTAATTGATGTACCTCTTAATCTAATGACCCATTTTCAGGGCTCAATACACACACTGAATATATTAATAAAATAAGTTTTCATTTCGTGTAAACAGGTACGTATACCTGTCTTTGTGCTTCTGACATGTTTTGTAAGCTAGAAGATAAAGGGGTGTGAGGCTTCTTAAGATGTCGTAATGGGAGGTGAGAGGCTCTTACTATGCTGTAAGGGGATGTGAGGCTACTTAAGATACTGTAAAGGTGTGTGGGGCTGCTTAAGATACTGAAAAGGGGTGTGAGGCTACTTGAGATGCTGTAAATGAATGTGAGGCTTCTTAAGATACAGTAAAGGGGTGTGAGACTACCTGAGATGCTGTAAATGAATGTGAGGCTACTTAAGATACTGTAAAGGGGTGTGAGACTACCTGAGATGCTGTAAATGAATGTGAGGCTTCTTAAGATACAGTAAAGGGGTGTGAGACTACCTGAGATGCTGTAAATGAACGTGAGGCTACTTAAGATACTGTAAAGGTGTGTGGGACTAAGACTAAAAGGTTACGAAGTGCTACATAAGATATATTACTGGGGTACCATCTGGACTTAACAGAAATGTTGTAATTAGCGACTTTCATTTTAAATAACAAGTACTGCCACAAGTGACTTGTCAGTGTTAGCAGTATAATGATTATATTTCATAACGGGTGTGCTCCACTTGACCATTGTGTGCCAAGATTTTACCATCACCCTCAAACTACCCAAGAAGCACAGGACTTCCTGTCACATGACATCTGCTGAAAGTCTTTCCATGTCTTCTTTGTCCTCTTTATGTTTGTCTCCAGTTCTCTTCTTTAAGTTCTCTCCCCTGTCTGTGTCCTTTAAGTCTTCTCTGCCCTGTCTGTGTCCTTTTGTGTCTCTCCTGTGTGTGTCCTTTTGTGTCTCTCCTGTGTGTGTGTCCTTTTGTGTCTCTCCTGTGTATATCCTATTGTGTATATCCTGTGTGTGTCCTTTAAGTCTTCTCTCCCCTGTGTGTGTCCTTTTGTGTCTCTTCTGTGTGTGTCCTTTTGTGTCTCTCCTGTGTGTGTGTCCTATTGTGTCTCTCCTGTGTGTGTCCTTTAAGTCTTCTCTCCCCTGTATGTGTCCTTTTGTGTCTCTCCTGTGAGTGTCCTTTTGTGTCTCTCCTGTGTGTGTCCTTTTGTGTCTCTTCTGTGTGTGTCCTTTTGTGTCTCTTCTGTGTGTGTCCTTTTGTGTCTCTCCTGTGTGTGTCCTTTTGAGTCTCTCCTGTGTGTGTTCTTTTGTGTCTCTCCTGTGTGTGTCCTTTAAGTCTTCTCTCCCCTGTATGTGTCCTTTTGTGTCTCTCCTGTGTGTGTCCTTTTGTGTCTCTCCTGTGAGTGTATTTTTGTCTCTCCTGTGTGTGTCCTTTCATGTCTCTCCTGTGAGTGTCCTTTTGTGTCTCTCCTGTGAGTGTCCTTTTGTGTCTCTCCTGTGTGTGTCCTTTTGTGTCTCTTCTGTGTGTGTCCTTTTGTGTCTCTCCTGTGAGTGTCCTTTTGTGACTCTTTAAAGCCGCAGTATAAGAAAATGCTGCTCCACAAACATCACACTTATAAGGTTTCTCTCCTGTGTGTGTCCCTTTGTGACTCTTTAAATGACCATTTAGAGAAAATGCTGCTCCACAAACATCACACTTCTAAGGTTTCTCTTCTGCGTGTGTCCTTTTGTGACTCTTTAAAGTACCATTCTTAGAAAATTCTGCTCCACAAACATCACACTTATAAGGTTTCTCTCCTGTGTGTGTCCTTTTGTGACACTTTAAAATACCATTTTGAGAAAATTCTGCTTCACAAACATCACACTTATAAGGTTTCTCTCCATTGTGTGTCCTTTTGTGTCTCTTTAAATTACCATTCTCAGAAAATTCTGCTCCACAAACATCACACTTATAAGGTTTCTCTCCTGTGTGTGTCCTTTTGTGTCTCTTTAAAGTACCATTCTCAGACAATTCTGCTCCACAAACATCACACTTATAAGGTTTCTCTCCTGTGTGTGTCCTTTTGTGACTCTTTAAAGCACAAATGTGAGAAAAATCTGCTCCACAAACATCACACATATAAGGTTTCTCTCCTGTGTGTGTCCTTTTGTGACTCTTTAAAGCACAAATCTGAGAAAAATCTGCTCCACAAACATCACACTTATAAGGTTTCTCTCCTGTGTGTGTCCTTTTGTGATGCTTTAAAGCACAAATCTGAGAAAAAGCTGCTCCACAAACATCACACATATAAGGTTTCTCTCCTGTGTGTGTCTTTTTGTGACTCTTAAAAGCAACAATCTGAGAAAATTCTGCTCCACAAACATCACACTTATAAGGTTTCTCTCCTGTGTTTGTCCTTTTGTGACTCTTAAAAGCAACAATTTGAGAAAATTCTGCTCCACAAACATCACACTTATAAGGTTTCTCTCCTGTGTGTGTCCTTTTGTGACACTTTAAAGCCCTAGTATGAGAAAATGCTGCTCCACAAACATCACACTTATAAGGTTTCTCTCCTGTGTGTGTCCTTTTGTGACTCTTTAAAGTACCATTCTTAGAAAATTCTGCTCCACCGACATCACACTTATAAGGTTTCTCTCCTGTGTGTGTCCTTTTGTGACTCTTTAAAGTACTAATCTGAGAAAAATCTGCTCTACAAACATCACACTTATAAGGTTTATCTCCTGTGTGCGTCCTTTTGTGTTTTTTTAAAGCCCCATTCTGAGAAAATCCTGCTCCACAAACATCACACTTAAAAGGTTTCTCTCCTGTGTGTGTCCTGTTGTGTCTCTTTAAATCACCACTTTGAGAAAATTCTGCTCTACAATCATTACACTTAAAAGGTGTCTCTCCCGTGTGTGTCCTTTTGTGAATCTTTAAATTACAATTCTGAGAAAATCCTGCTCCACAAAAATCACACTTATAAGCTTTCTCTCCTGCATGTGTTATTTTGTGACTCTTTAAAGCACCATTCTGAGAAAATTCTTCTCCACAAACATCACTCATATACTGTTTCTTTCCTGTGTGTGTTCTTTTGTGACTCTTTAAAGCCCAATTATGAGAAAATTCTGCTCCACAAACATCACACTTATAAGGTTTCTCCCCAGTGTGTGTCATTTTGTGACTCTTTAAAGCCTCAATCTGAAAAAATCCTGCTCCACAAACATCACATTTACAAGGTTTTTCTTCTGTATGTTGACTTTTGTGCCATTTTGAATAAAGGTTTTGTCCTGTAAGTTCATCAAGCGTGCGGACGTGTTTTTGTGGAGTCCTACATTTGGATTTTTAAACTGCATATCTAGCAATATTTCTGAAGGATTTTTATATCACTGTGTACATAATGTTAGTTGCTTTATCGTGAAATACATATTATTGTGTTCATATGAATAGGAAATGTGATTTTTAGGAAAAATGAAGACAAGCATATCTTCCATTATAGGTATAGTAAGTCGCTTTTGTGTTGGAATTACTAAACGTTCCACATGGTCAGCACTGATAATTGGGGTAGCCGACAGAAATGGAAGTTTTATTACACCCTACGGAATGTCAGAGAACCGTGGCTTTAGAAATTGGTCAGCGGTAATATGTGTGTCGACCGAGTCAAGCTGCCAACTAGAGCGGAGTGAACGTCTATAATTGACCACTTTCCACGCCCATTAAATACGCCTGGTCATTTACCGTTCCCACTCACAATGCTACACGTAAATTCGGTCGGTATAACCCGACCGAACACAAAAGGTGCCAAACAGAAGGATTACGTTTTGAACGTTACTAAAGCGGTTAAAAAGAAAACTCGAAGTTTGAAGACCAGCACGCTATACACGCCATGCGTAACATTATCTTATAAGAACAATAACCAGTGTGCGATTCTGACGTTTTCTACCTTAATCGAATATGAAGCTTTACGTAGCCTGTCTAAGGCATACTATGAATCTAGTGCAACTATTGAAGCAAGGACTGACGCTAATGGTTCATATGTAGAAGATGTTATTTCCACAGGAGATGTTGTCCTACATTTCTATAACACAGCAAATAAAGTAATGATACAGGGCGCAGAGTGCGCTATTAAAGATTGGGTTAGTACGGACCTGAACAATTTATGGAAATCAGCAAATACTGCTGGAGTCAGTCGAGAGGCCATCATATCAAATGTGCCAGTTCAAAGTATTCCTGCAAAAACTTCTAAATCTAAGAAGTTAGCAATCACACATTCCACTGTTTCCGCAGATATCATAACAAACATAACTCCCAATAAAGAGTGCAAAAAGATGTCACAGACAAAACCAAAGTCACCAGCGTTAGCTGATACAAGTGACATCACAGAGACAGAACACCTATCAAGCACCTTTGACAGTAGTCCAACAACATCCCCTCTTACATTACCTATGCACTCGTCACAAGATCAATTTTTAATAATATTGTCTGAGATGGAGATACTAAAAGCAGAGCTGAGCAGCCTCAAAAAAGCTTACGAGCAGCTCCATGCTGACCACATGTCCCTCAAAAATAGCTGTGAGAGAAACGAGTCTGAACAACAGAAAGAAAGCACACAGCAGAAAAATAAACACAGACAGTGTAACTCAAACACAAGCTCAGAGGGAAATTCCGACGGTAGTGAAGTACAGCATACGACACAAGCTGAACCGAGCCATAAAGAAGACCACGACCTGTGCATTCTGGAATTCCCTGCAGACATGAGCAGAATCCCTGTCCAGATTTCTACTCGGCAGCCCCCACTGTCGACAGCCAGTTCACATCAAAGCAAGAAACCTACACACAATCCCAGCATAGTTCAAACACAAGAAACAGCACGCACTGCCACCGGCACACACACACATCTTTCAAATAGAAGGAAACACTTCATATTTGGTGACCAAAATGTGAAGGACCTTCAAAAATGTCAATTAGTAACAGCAGATATAGACAGGGTCACTGTTCGCTACAAAAACTGGGCATCTGCGCAGGACCTACTGACTCTCCTTAAAAGATATGAAACTGATCTTGATGTAGCCAGGGTCACTGTGCACATTGGTCTGTCGGACGCGCTAAAGCATAACGAAATTGCACAAACAGAGCTAAATCAAATCACAAGTAACTTCCAGTTCCTGTTCCCAAATGCAAAGGTATATTTTTCAGCTATTATACCTCCAGTTCGTTCACATTATAGGAAATCTGTTGAGATGAACAACACAAAATTGAAAAAGCATTGCGTCAGACACCACCACACATTTATAGAACACTCCTCGTTCCTCGCCACATCCGGAGCTCCTAGGAAGCATCTTTATAGTGGCGACATTTCCTTATCCGATCAAGGAACCAGTATGTTGGCGAGAAACATCAAATTTCCAGAAAACACCCTCAGAGGCACAGGCAGCACATCAGCATCCAAGTATCCTTCAAAACGACACACGAATGTAACCAGCTACTCCTCTAATGCAATTTACGACCTTGAGTTTCCGCCAATACCCACAACTTCAAGCACCAGCCAGACAACGTCACACAATCAGGAGTATCAAGACAGACCCTTTATTAGAACTACAGATGTGCAAGAAACAGCCAATAATATCGGCCTTCAGCAACATTCTACGACCGACGACCCACCTCAACAACAACTTGAGACACTCCATTCTCAAAGATCTGTAAAAGATTCAATTCAACCAACTCAGGGTCCACCTACTGAAATCTCACCACGTCCGCTGTCGCACCAGACACCAATGAGAGATCACCCATCATCGTTGTCATCACAGGTTTTCCCATATCAACCCACACACCCAACCTTTCATAACTTTCTACATCAGCAAAGCCTCTTGAACTACGCACCTTACACTTGGAGGTCCTACTGGCCGGAATATCCCATTCATCCAACAACAGTACCTCAACATCCCGCGAACACCTACTACCAAATGAATCATCTTTTACGGCCAAATCCATCTCGCTTTTATTATCCACAACCCTCTCCTCAACATTATCAGTGACTGTTCACTTCACAAGTCGACGTCTCTGTAGGACCAGTAACTGTCGGATAATGCTTTATTTATTTATTCTCAGTATCTATTTGTTTGTCTACCCGTCTATTCTCTTGGTGCAGCTTAACTTTGTTGTTAACCTTCACAGTGTGGATGGGTGTGCTTGTTGTGTGACAGTTTCTTACAATTTTTAAACTAGTACAGTTATCTGAATTGTTTGTAATTTGTTGTATTAAGGTGTGCATTTATGTACTATTACTTTTAATCTCACATATATAGCAACCTCGTGATGTTTATTTAGTTATTTATTTTCTATTTGAGCGTAAAACTTCTTTCACATAAAAATGTCAGGTAATTATGAACAATTACTAAATACAATTGGCTTACGGCTTGGCCACTTGAACGTAAACCATCTTTTAGGTAAAATTCCAGAACTCACACAAATTCTTAACCAAAATTTCCAGGTTTTTGGTTTTTCCGAAAGTCGTCTGAATGAGAAAATAACCGACGATGACATTGCGCTCAGAGGTTTTAAAACTATTCGGCGAGATTCTAGTAGACAATTAGAGACGGGTCTAGCAGTTTATATTTCTGCTTCTCTCAGTTATCGCCGCAGAAACGATCTTGAGACTATAGATATAGAATGCATATGGTTAGAGATAAAGCCCCAAAAGCAAAGATCTATTTTAATCGGATATCTTTATCGTAATCCCAGTGTAGGAACAACATGGTTTGAAGATTTTACCAACATGATGGATAAAGTTATTACTACAGTTAACGAAATTATTCTTCTTGGTGATTTTAATATCGACATGCACAAGCCAAACAATATATGGACCAACATCATAGCATCGTATAACATGAAACAAATAGTCAACAAACCTACCAGAGTAACAACAACGTCATCCACACTGATCGATCATATCTATGTAACCTGTCCAGAAAATATTATAGAATGCTCCATCCCTACTATTGCTATGAGTGACCATTATCCCATATGTTGCACTTGGGCAAAAAATGGGTACAAATCTCCAAAAAATAAACACATTAGTTTTCAATATAGAAGTCTTAAAAATTTCAACCGTGAATTATTTTTGAATGATTTGCGAACTGCGCCTCTCGCCAACGTTTTTCAAATTCCTGATCCTGATGACGCCATCGCATATTGGACAATGATATTTTATAGTATTTTTAATAAGCATGCGCCTACTAAAGAAATTCGCGTGAAAAGGCAAATTAAATCTCCATGGATCACACAAGAAGTTCTTGACGCTATGAGGCAAAGAGATAGAGCGCATAAAAATAAGGATATCACTAAATATCGGACAATAAGAAATAAAGTACAATACTTAATTCGCAGAGAAAAGAAAAACTACTTTAGAAATTTAGTTCAGAGTAAAACAAACAGTAAAGAGATATGGAAGGCAATCAACACTTTAGTGAACAAACGAAAATTTCCAGACCCACATACTCCCAATACGCCCCTTACTTGTACTGACTTCAGCAATCATTTTCAGGCAGACATCAACAATATAAAATCCACCATTCCGTCTCCCCCTTGTGACTTAAGCAAATTATCAACGTTCTGCGAGAACAAGTGTACTAACACAATTCCACCCGACATCCCTTTTATAACAGTTAACGAAGTTTACAACTATATTACTGGCCTTAAAGATAATAACTCATCGGGACCTGATGGAATCAGTAATCGAATACTGCGTTTTGCCGCACCTGCTATTAGCGATTCACTGACATACATATATAATCAATGTATTGCAAGGAGTTACTTTCCATCCGCTTTTAAAAGCGCTAAAGTATACCCACTTCTCAAACCAGGTTCATCTGATAGTAGTAATCTTAGTAACTATAGGCCCATTTCTCTTATATCGTCGCTGTCCAAACCACTGGAAAAACACATCCACAAAACAACACTACAACACCTAGTAGATAACGACCTGCTAATCGACAGTCAGTCGGGGTTTAGACCAAAGCATTCATGCCACACAGCCTTAACAAAGATGATAGACAATTGGCACCTAAACATCAATAACGATAATATATGTGGAGCAATATTTGTAGACTTCAAAAAAGCATTTGATATGATAGATCACTTTATTTTAATCAGAAAATTAGAAACAATGAAAGTAAATATTAAGCTGGTAAAGTTAATTAAATCGTTCCTGTCAGACAGACAACAAATAGTCTCTTACAATAATTCCTTGTCGAACCCAACCGTTGTCCATACAGGTGTTCCTCAGGGCTCTATTCTCGGCCCTCTTCTATTTACCATATACATTAATGATCTTCCTCTATATTTCAAAAACTCATCATGTGACCTTTTTGCCGATGACTGTACTGTCTATACTAGTGATAAATGTTGCACCACACTAGAACAATCTTTACAAAACGATACACATAATCTTATTACGTGGAGCAACGAGAATCGCATGCAAATAAATATTAGTAAAACAAAATGTATGTTAATATCAACCAGACAAAAACTACAAAACTTGCAGAAAACAACACTTCAGCTCTTCATTGGAACATCACTAATTGAAAACGTAAATGAACACAGAACTCTAGGTATCACTGTTGACCAACACCTAAGTTGGAACTCACATGTACATGCACTCACAAAACAAACAGCACAAAAAGTTTACCAATTAGCCAAAATTAAACATTTCCTGGATGAAGAGGCAAGGAAAATGTTCTACATATCTCATATACAAACGCATCTAGACTATTGTTCCACAATCTGGGATGGTTGTTCTGTCTCCAACACAAGAAGGCTCCACTCGCTTCAAAAACGCGCAATGCGCCTTGTTGCTGATAAACACCAATCACATTGTATAGATTTATATAATTATCTTCAAATATTACCCCTCAGGAAGCGCTTCCTCTTTAACAAAGGGAAATTTATTCACAAAATCCTGTCACAGAATGCTCCAAAGTATCTTTGGCCGCTTTTAAAATACAATGACAGACGTAGTCAGCGCTTAAATAAATTACAGGTACCCAAGCCCAGGCTTGACCTATTTAAAACTAGTTTGGCTTACTCAGCTGCTCATCTTTGGAACAATCTTCCCAATGACCTGAAAAACACGCAAAGTCCTTACTCATACAATCGTATACTATTCAAATACTTTATGAGTGCTGATTATATGCCACCCTAACTGATTGTGTTGTACTTTTATCTAATATACTGTATGGAGGCTCTGATGATCTAGTTTTCATTACAATATACTTATTCTTAATATTATATTCTTAATAACTTATATTCTTAATTTTATGATCAGGTACTGTTAATGTATGCTGTTATACTTCCTTGTAATGTTGCACTGCCCTTAAATTAATACTTTCAGTACGCTGGAGAATGTTGAGTAACAGTAATAAAAGATGAGCAAGAGGATGGAAGAATGCAAGAGGGGACTGTGTCCGATTTTTAACCCTTGGCAAATTAATTGCTTTCGTATATGTCTTTCTAACTATCTACCTAGTCTGATTCTGGTCTTGAGTTTGGGATGCAAAGGAAATGGAAAGGAAAATGGAAAGTAACTGTCTACCCACCTCATCTTGATGAACCTTAAATAAAAAAAAAAAAAAAAAAAAAAAAGTCCCTGAGTCATTCAGTTGAACACCATATGAACATTTTACAAGTTCTCATAACATACCTCTAAATATGTCTCAAATCACTAATTTACAGTACGAAGAATTCGATTCTTTTTTTATTTTATTTTTTTTATTTATTTTTTAAATTTATTTATTTTTTTATTTATTTATTTATTTATTTTTCAAATTCATTATTACTATTATTTTTTTATTATTATTATTTTATTTTATTTTTAAAACACTTTAATTATGATGATTATTGCAAATGTAATATTACTTTTATAATGATAAATGCCTTAATAATGCTTAAAGTAAATGTGAGGATGAAAGGATATTAGTATACATGATGAGAGAGAGAGGAAGGGCAGAATGTCAGACGGGCTTGCGTGCCCAATTCTTAACCCTTTGAAAATAAAGTTCGTTCATTCGTTCGTTCGTTCGTTCGTTCATATTTGTAATGTGTCTCACTATTGTGCTGCATTATGAGTTTCTTTGGATAATCAGTCCTAGAAAACCTACAAAGACCATGACACTTGTTAGGTAGTTCTTCTTTATGCTGCATTACATGTGCCTTTAGATAACCAAAATGAGCAGCCCCCATACCATTAAGATCATATTTAGAATGCTTCTGTGCTTTTTGTATTCTTTCTTGTTGACATAGACTGGGTTCTATAGCTAATTCTACATTACCAACATTACTTATATAACACTTTTCTCTCATATGTGAAAGTTCATGTTCATTATGGTCACCTTTCTTGCTAACCTGTACTCCACAAACATGACAGCTGAAAAGTTTCTCTTTTGTACCTATTATTATTTCATCTGATTGTACACTGCCACACAATTTAAAACCTTCTCCACTTTCACTGTTGATAGTACAATCATCATAGACTATTGTTGATTTCCTGCTGCAGTTTTCATTTTGTAAGACTGCAGTATAAATCTCAGGAGTCAGATTCATGTCTACAGTCATTATCTCAGAGTCTGTGACATTCAGTGATTGTACTTCTTTCAATCTTGATTCAATGTTATTGTCTGTATTTAGTGTTGCAGCTGCCGTACTTATATCAGCTTTCATTTCACTCACAATTTTTTCTGTGAATTCTGGCAACACTTGATTGAATGCAGAATTTTGCACTGGTTCACTCTTTATGAAACTGTTCATAATTTTCAAATCTGGAATGTCAACACTAGAGTATAGGCGGGATCGCTGGCTACAGGAATGGTCACCTGAAATTCATTGAATAAATCATAATAGTAGAAACTTCAGATAATTATGGCATGTATAACAAATTGTAATTCTGTATGTTTTGTAGCATCATATAAGGTATGATTTAAAAGTTATGCAACTATAAGATTATTTAAGAAGTATTTGTTTCTGTCTGATATGTTAATAGTTCATGGTGTATTGCATACTATGAAACTAATAGTATACAATTAATAATTTTAAATGGTGTTGCAAAATGTTTCTTTTTAATGTGGTCGCTAATCGCATATTTTCATTAATATTTGTATTGTTTGATTACTTCCCATGGATGTCAGAAATTAGTAATAACAATTTATTTCTTAATTACTTCCCTCTAAACAGTCCTGAAATTATTACAAATATTATATTGTTAATAATAATTTTTTCTGTCATGACTAAACCTTATTTGCAAGACAAGAACCTCATGTCATTACCTGATAGATCTGTGGAGTAACAGTACTGTGTCAGTAAAATTCAAACTTTGTTTTTGATAAAATGAGTTTTGCTCAATTTCAGTGATGCCAGCAATTGTATACCTAGACACTATATAACTGCAACTATTTCTAAAGCTTTAAAGATTTCCACTAATTCTGCTGTAAAGATGGATGTATTACCTATTACTTTATATCTTTTGTAAATTTTAAATTTTTGTGTTGTTATTTCTGTTCCAAAATGTCCATCTTAATCATATGCAGTGCTGGGTCCTCAACAAGTTTCACCACAGGGGTATACCTGAAAGTTTGTGGATGTTTTCAGGAGTCAATGAGGATGTAATTTGCCTCACAGACAGAGGTTCACTTCCACATTTGTACATATATTATAGCATTGTGCATAACTGGTGGTCATATAAGAATGACACCAGGTATGCCTCCATGCAGGTGGGTGTTCAGATAAAAGGGCATGAACCTGTAATTTCACTATATGGCGTGCATGGGCATAAATTACTACTGAGACATTATCAAGGAAGATTGTGTTCAAGTGTACATGTATCTAAGGTATGAATTATAGAAAGATAAACTGGCAAGCCATTATGCTTATATGTCTACAATTTTTTTTGTACAACGTGCATGATTAAATATTACTTCTACACAGTAACACTGTATTCACATTGTAGATATATTTAAAGTAGACATGTCATAGAACATGGACATAACTGAATTTTATGTGCAGCATTCTTCAAATATGAATTATTGAAAAATGAGTCAAGAAATAATTAATTATGGCTCCTTTCTACTACTTATACTAATAGTTATACATGAGCATGAATTACAATTGAGAAATATAGCTAGTAGTAATGTTAAAACCATTGTTTGGTAAACAGATTTGGTAATATAATTTGTTAAAACATGATAATGACATATATTTTTGGTGATTATATAACGTACAAAATAATGACAATTCCAATCTATACAATGGTATATACAGTAGAACTCCATTTATCCGAACCCCAATTATCCGAACATCCAATTATCCGAACACTTTTTCAAAAAAAAAAAAAAAAATCAATCGCCACCAGTCACGTTAGACTACATTTCTGAATCTTTTCATGCGGCAAGCTTCAAATGTGTGCGAACAATTTGTAGAGGATGGGATGGGCTAATGGTCGGTCGCTTATGTACAGGAAGTCAGTTAGATCATAAAGTCAGTTAATATCTGGTTTACCAATCCAGTGTACGTGTGCGTTCTAGGCAGAACACTGGCTAAACAGACAGTTCAACTTAAAATAATTGTGTCTGCTACTACAGCAGAATAATTTTGGTGTACAAGTACTTCTCTGTGCGATATTGCATCTTCCAGTAGGCCTAAAGCATATAAAAGGAACCGCAATGTTTTGTCAATTGAAACGAAAACAGAAATTATCAAGAGACTAGGAAAAGGTGAAACTGTGTCTTCACTTGCGAGGATTTTCAATGTTGCGAAAGCTACCGTCTCTGACATAAAAAGTAAAAAGGATAAAATTATGAGTTTTGCATCGAAATTGGAGAGTGAAAATGGGTCGAAGAAACGTAAAACCATGAGAAATGCGAAATATTTGAAATTGGAAGAGGCTTTGTATATATGGTGTCTGCAAAGAAGAAGCAAATCGGAACCTATCTCTGGCTCTCTATTGTGTGAAAAGGCACTTCGGTTCAACTTGACGGTCCTCCTGACTTTAAATCTCGTCATGGCATACGAGAACTGGAGATTCAAGGGGAATCTTTATCTAGCGATGCAACTGCCGCTGAAAATTTTAAAGAAACATTCTTGGCTTTTTTGGAAGAAGAAGGTTATTCACTCGATGATGTGTATAATGCCGATGAGACTGGCTTATACTGGAAATCATTGCCTCAAAAATCACTTGCATCTTAGCGCGAAGCAGCTGCCCCTGGGTTCAAAAAGTGCAAAGAGAGAGTAACAATTTTGGTAGCCGTGAATGCCAATGGAAGTCATCTTTTACCGGTGCTAATGATCGGCAAAGCCAAAAAAACCACGTTGTTTAAAGAATGTGACATGTCTCCCATTGTGCTACAAAGCACAGAAGAGTGCTTCGA
The DNA here is from genome assembly GCA_024509875.1 of Oreohelix idahoensis. Lineage (NCBI taxonomy): Eukaryota > Metazoa > Mollusca > Gastropoda > Stylommatophora > Oreohelicidae > Oreohelix > Oreohelix idahoensis. The sequence goes on from JAMPIV010002188.1 coordinate 154,954, forward strand.
TGAATAGTGAAATATTTCTAGATTGGTATACAAATCAGTTCATCTCAAATGTGAAGAGGTTGAGAGAACAAGAAAAGAAAACTGGAAAAGTAATTCTTCTACTGGACAATGCACCATCTCATCCAGAGACGGATACATTGAATGCAGTTGATGCAAATTTTAAAGTAATTTTTCTGCTTCCCAATGTAACAGCACTGATTCAACCAATGAATCAGGGTGTTATAGCAAAGCTTAAAAAGATGTACAAGAAGGAAGTCCTGCGTCGTTTATTGTTGGCTGAAGATGAAGAAAGTGTGGTGGCGTTTTCCAAAAAGCTTAATCTCAAACACTGCTGCTATATGTTAGCTGATGCTTGGACCACCCTGTCACAAGATAATCTCAACAAGGCTTGGAATAGATTGCTTGGGAAAAAAGGAGGAAATGAAACTACTGCAGTGGACACAAATGATGATTGTATAAATGAAGTTGTGGAACTGTTTCAATGCCCGGATTTTCGTACTGTGACAAAGATGATGCCCTCATGTGGCTAGAAGATGATAATGATTCTGGTTTTCAGTTTTTGAATGACGAAGAAATTTTGTCTTTTGTGCAAACAGAAAACCAAATACGTGTAGTTACCGATGACGAAGACTCCTCAGAAGTACATGATGTACTTGTAGATTATGAAGAAAACCCAAAACGTCGACCAAGTCCCGAAGAGGCCTTTATAGCACTAGAATCAGCGATGGCTTGGTACGAGCAAGAAGATGACAGCTGTCCTACACAGCTTCTGCTGTTGAAGAGAATGCGGGACTTAGCAACCAAAAGGAGACTATCTAGTTTGGTGCAAAAGAAGATTCCTCATTATTTTAAATAGTGGGTTACATCTGTGCAAGTACATGTATACGTAAGTTGCGCCTGGTTTTGAATCGTTTGTAATGTTATTTTGAAAACATTTCTCTTTCTTAAAAAAATAATTAATACAAGTAGTACATGCACTGCAGTGTAATAAAAGATTTTGGTGATACAGTGATCTAATACAGTGTGGGTATTATTATTACAGTACAAGTAAATATGTTTTATAGTGTATTTTCCTTGTGATGGTTAATTATTTTTAGAAATGTGTGTACATGTACTCGATACATTATGTAATCCAATTATCCGAACATTTGATTATCCGAACGATGCTCGGTCCCATGGGGTTCGGATAAATGGAGTTCTACTGTACATGAACACACTACATGTAATGTCATTATCAGTCTTAGTCCTAACATTTCAGTCACAAACTCTACCATTCATGCACTGTTGTTATCTGAAGGGGATATGCACATTAAAGACGGGGAATTCACAACAAACAAGTTTCTATTTACAATTTCAGATGCACAATTATGTTTCAAATATCACTTGCCCATCTTTCAATCATGGAAATTGTTGAATGTGTAAATGCTACATGGGCATGATTATTTCAATGTCATCCTGAGTTCTGACCTAATTTGTTCAGTATTATTTAATATATTCTGTTTGGGAAATATAAACAGATTCTGTATTCTGTACCTACTTTTGTTTTCTTCTTCACTCAAACAATGATAGCATTATTTTTTTATTCAAGCGTTGAAATTAATAATTTTTTAACCTGATTAACCCATGTTGCTTATAATTGTTATGAAATTGATTGTGACTTACTGCTTGCAATACACAAGAGTTTAATACTGGTCAGTGTCATTTTTTTTCCAAAGACGTGTGTGACCTACATGCAATAAACAACAGACAGAGTACAGGATCTTTTAGTCGAATCTCATCAGCAACCAAGAACTACTTATTCAGAGTAGCCAGGAGGACATGCACACCATCATAGCTGGCAGATGCTGGAGTTGGATTGGCCACATCCTCAGAAGGGACCCTGATACCATTACAAGAACAGCTATGCTATTGTCGCGCCATTATCCTGAACTGGACATTAATTGTCACAGCACAGTTGGATACGATAGATGAAAATTAAGAAATGTAAGAAAGATATATAGGATTTCATAAGTGGCTCGTTAAATGTTAGATTCCTATACAAGTGAGGGGTGAATAGGAAGGCAAATATTCTCACAAAGGTATAATGTCTCAGAAGGGCACATGAGAATGGATTGTCTTTCCTTGCGACAAATCTCCCCTATTATTCTTACTGAATATTATAATTATTATTAAGCCCCCATCCTCTCATACTGAGGAAATGACACATATATGGATTTAAGAGACAGTACATGTAAAAACTCACTCGACCACTTGGTAGATGATATAACTTATGTGCAGATATTTAATCCCTAAACCACATATACGACACAAAGAAAAATGAAAAGGTAAACGAAAATAATAATATGGACACAAACTATCATGAGAGTTGTCTAACATGGTTGAATGTAATGCTCACTTTGTAATAACCTGGAAGGCACTTTAACTAGAGTTCAGTGAGTATTTAGGTGAAAGTTCTGTTTAGAATTTTGAGTAAGATCTCTGAGACATATGGAGGAAAATAATCCTTTTTCTTTGCTATAAGTGGGAAGATAACATCAAGAGATGGACAGGAAAGAGTCTATCAGAGTGCACCACCAAGACAAGAGACAGAAGACGTTGGAGATCTATTACAGCCAACTTTTGTTGTGGAGATGGCAGCTGATGATGATGATGTAATCCAACATTGTCAGCCCTGGCGCAGGTTGTTAGGTGCTGTCATCCAGCAGCAATATGACATTACATGTGTGAGCATTGATCTATGCTCCTTTATGCTTAGGAGTTGATGAGATCTCTGGCTTTTGGTTCTGCTGATTGGTCAAAAGACTGGCTATCTGTTACCACCAGGCACCAAACACTGAATTCTGCAACTGCTAATGTTGTCTGCTCAGAAACCTAAAAGTCTGCACAGAGTGAAATCATACAACACCGCTTGGTATACCAAAGTGCTTGTAATGTAGAATTCCCCACCATGTGGATACACTCGGCCCACAAGTTCTGCATGTAAGTAGTATTTGCATCTAAGCTTCTAGCTTTTATGAATCTTTTCTCACGGTTCCAGATTGTTGGATGGGATATTCCCATTGCTCACATCACTGAATTGTGAGGAGTGGGTGTTCCGACATAATCACACATAAATTCTCCTCCTGACCTCTGAGCTTGTGTGATGCAATCTTGAACTTTGTCTCACGTGAGAAAGCTTCCCCATGTGGTAATTACTGGTTACTATGAGAAGGCATACATGTGCTGGCCGATGCAATGAAATTTGAAACTGTGGCATTTTCCATCAGGTCCATCAAGTAGGATGCAATAAAGCAATGGATCTCTAGACTTTAAGATGCCTTTTTACTCTCAATAAAGGTATATCCTCTGGCCATGTGCTATAACCTGAGGTTGATGCATTTGCGGTATTTGCGCAGTGACCATAAGTAAGCGCTGTGTTGTCTGAGAAAGAGAAATGCTGACTACAGCGCCAAAAATACCATAGTGTAACATGAAAATTACAGAGAATAAAGAAGAGAAAGAGAGAGACATGAAGAGAAGGGAGACAAAGATTGAGAGAAGAATAGACCATGTTATGACAGCTATGGATCACCGAAGGAAAGCAAAAGAGAGGACAACCAAAAACAACTTGGAGGAGAACTGGGGAAGCCAAGATGTAAAAAATGAACCAGAGTTGGGGCACTGTACGAAGGATGGCCACCAAGCAAACAAAGTGGAATCACTTTGTTGTTGCCCTACAAGACACCACCAGGCATGATGGCCACTGACTGCTTTGACGGTCGTTGGATATGGATCAAAGAAGAAGAAAAGTAAAGGAGAGTGAGCAGGAGAGACTAAAAATACTCATATCTGATGACTAAACAATGTTCTATCTACCTACTCAAGTATGACAATCTCAATCACGATTTACTGTCACATAAAAAAATTAATAAAATCACTTTATAAATACAAACATCTGGTGACTAAACAATGTTTTCTCTCATGAAGTATGACACAGCCTTTCTGTTCTTGTTATGCCAAGCTAATAAAATTGACTTCCCTAATTTAACGAGGCATGCTACACAGATCAAATTAAGGGGAGATAATGTTTAGTTACTCCTTAACAAGTTTTCAGAAAATAAATAAATAAATCACCTCTATCATAAATTAAAGGAGAATTTGATGCTGTTTAACTATTATAAAACAATGAAAATCTACACATGGATGGTACTTTGCATGAAATCTGTAAAATTCTTTTAGCCCAATGAATAAAGATGAATGCACATACAGTAGTTTAAATTTCCCTCACAAAATCAGTGGATATTTCTGCCACAGCAAAAGTAGTTGACCTGGCTTGAATAGAACAGATAGTTGCTGGGCAGCTAACATAAATAGGATGTAATTGATATGGTGGCTACTTCGCAGTAGTAGTGATTATAATTAGTTTTCATGCTCTTAAACCATGGTAAAGAAAATGTATTTCCCTGACACTCTTTCAAGGGAAGAGTGTTCAGGATTTCATTAATTTCAGATGAGAAATTGTTTAGGAAAGATGGTTTGTGGTCCCATACATCTGTCAGCTGAAAATGAGATTTTTTTGTATTTAACCCTAGAGCTCACTAGGCCCAGACACTGCAATCAAAAACTTTGGTCACAAGAGAACTCATTTCATAGACCTTAGCAGCGGTAGTTGCAAAGGCTTACCTTTGCCAAAATCTTGTTTTGTTAGCAACAAAGTACAACCAAGTGGTTCTTTAGGGTAGTCTACACGAAGAGCTTCCCTTTTCATTGATGACAAGAAACTTAGATCAGGGAAAGAAAGCTTTGGAACCCTGAGATAGTTCTATTCACACCACACAACCTTTTCCCACACCTGGATAAATCAGGAGTGACTGTGATTGCAGTCAGGAATCTAGCTACTGTAGGTAAAACCACCATGAACTAACAACTTCATAAAAGTCCTAATGATAAAAAAATCAATAACTTTGTAGACCACTGAACCTAAATCAATTACTTAAAAGTCTTAATGATGAACTTTCAGTAACTGTGTAGACAAGATTGAACTGTATACAAATGACATTTTGTTTTCATCAATAAAGGTTCATTGTAATTTTTTTCTGAAATCAAGATTAGTGTTATTGACTTTTCTTTGATGTTACTGTGATGTCTAATACATGTTTGTATTTAATCAACGGGGGTTCTTTCCAATAATTAAGTACCATAAGAAACAGTGGCCTGGATACCTATTAGCTCTTACACTACTCAGAGGATTCTCAACCTGCTAAGAGACAGTTAATTTCCAGTATCCCTATAAATATGCCAGTGATTCTCACTCTGTTCTTTTCTTCCTGTAAAACTTATATTTAACATTTTCTGCAGTTTTTACTTGAGCCAGCCTTCAGTGAGATCATCTTGTGCAGTTTTGGTACTTATTCCCATGTTCACTTATTCTATCAGTCCATCTTCCATTGTAACCAGCCACTATGGGTAAAAATCTATGCAGTTTCAGGGGTTCTATAAGAAGGCAAAAGATGAGGACAACTGCTTCAAAAATGGCACAGCTTCAGATGTGACTAAGGGCTTGCAATCTCATCATGTAAAACAGCCCACTTGAGAATTCATCACCACAAATGCTGTGATTGTCCCATGCTTCTTAAGAAGCATAGAAGGTACAATCCTTCATTCATGAGGAAATAAATGTATGAAACACTCTTTTACTGATAGTTGTAAAACAGGTTCTGCACTTAGCTACCCCTTTCCACAGACCATGTCTCCAGACAACAGCTAGACAGGTAGCATGTGTCTTATTGAATGTGCTACTATTCCCACTTTAACTACAGGTCATGCTAGATTACAGATGAGTGTATCAAAGATGTCAGTATCAATATTTTGTATGTGTTAGTTTAAGCTATAAGATCTCTTAATGCTTGATTTCACCATGACTATTTTTTAAACCCTCCTCCAATAAATTAGCTATAGAAGAAAACAGTATTACAGAATGATCCAGAAGATCCATGGGGTGGCAAACATCTTGAAGTAACACAATAAAAACAGCACACGAGCCTACATTATATGCACCAGCATTCAGCCTCAACTGAGATGCTCCATTGCTTAAAAAAGAAGCTTATTTACATGTGTACCTTCATTTCTCCATATATCTGATTGTTTTACTTTATGCTCTCCTAATCTCTTCCTGCTAATGCTGGCAACTGTCTGGGAATTAATGTCTGAATCTTTAGAGAAGCCATTCCAATAACACTCCTGGATGACATGCAATACAAAATCATAGGTTATGTAAAGGGTTTTTTACAATCACTACCAATCAATACTGTTATCACAAGGTTCAATTTTGAGACTAACAACAAACTGAAGTGTTTGAAGTATGTTTGTATACACAACAAAGACTTCAGTAAAAACCTGGAAAAAAATTCTCAGTGTCCACAAAAATGATGTATAAATTTGCCTGACATTGATGATTCTGAGTCTTGCTACCTGATCTGCATACGATTTTGCTGTTCAAAATGTGTTGTTCTTCCATGAGTTTGTTTATTTAAAGCTTCTTTTACATGGTCTAGCATCACTGAGGTCAGAATTTTGTTTAGCCATTGCCAAGCTTTGTCTTCACAGTTGATGTAAATAATCAAATTGAATTTCTCAAGTAATTGAAATGTAACAAGCTGGCAAGGAAGATAAACAAAGAAAAACAACACTGCAAAAATGGTGCTATGTTGAGAACATAGGAGAGGTAGAGGGGAAAAAATGGAGAAGGGAAATGGAGACATACATGAAATGTATGCAAAGACATGGAAAAACAACTGAACAGATGGCATAGGACAGGAAGGCTTGATCTGAATTTGTTGAAAGCCTCTCACTCATTTCCTTTTCTAATTCAATTATAGCTAAATATAGCTTGACATTTTTTAGGCCCTGTTTAATTTCTTCAGTAAGAATGAAACTAATTTTTTCTGGTACTAGCACATGGCCATTACTACAGTCTGCTCCTGGCCCAGTTTCCACAGATAACAGCCATTTTTTAAATTTCCTGTATACCAGTATGCAGCTGATTTCTTCATCTTCTTCTTGTGATCACATCTTTGATGTTTGCACCGTCAGACAGTTCTCATATGAATTTGACTATTGTCTGGAGTTCCTCTTTAGCTCCATACAGCTTTGAGTTTAATGTTGAGTCATTGGGCCAGTATATGTTTCTTAACTGGTCATACATAGGACAATCCTGTAGAACATACTCAGCAGTTTGTTCATTTAATCCACATGTGCACAGTGGTGAAGCAGACAATTGTAGCTTGTACATGTGTTTATTCAGTTTGTTATGCCCTGTCCTGAGGCAAAAGAGGGTGATCTGTCCCTGCCATTTGTGTGGTAGTCATCATTGGGTTGATTCTGTTCTCTTCTGATAGCCTGGATATCTCTCTTTTTCTCAAAGTATGTGATTTTGTTATCTTCTTGTTCACATTCTCCTCCATTTTTGGCAAGTTTATCTGCCTTTTCATTTCCATGTACACCACAATGGGATGGTACCCACTGAAGTATGGTTCACTTTTTGGCAGCTACCTTGCTTAGTTCATTTCTCAGATGCGGGACTTTACCACCCTTGAGATTTTGCAGTACAGACAGTGCAACTGTGAGGATGACTACCTGGTGGCAGTCAAAGTTGGTGTTATAAATCATTTTTGCATAGGCAAGTATCCATGATTGTTCAGAATCGCTTTCTTGGATCATACTCAATGTAGCAGTTTGTTTTTGCAGATAATTATACTCATTAAAAAAAAAATGCTGTGCTGAAGTCGTCTGAAAGGCACAAATATCACAGCTTCACTGTAAATGGACAATACGCAACCAAGGTCCTTTTCAGGACCAATGAAGAAGAAGAAGATATCCAATTTTGAGACCACTGATTGATGTATCAATTTGAAGGGTACTGCTGGCCTGTTTCCATGGTACAGGGTATAAGGTGGGCTTCAGTAGTGTTGTCTTCATGGATAGGTCTTCTTGATGCTGCCTTTTAAGTCTTTTTTCCAGATGGATAAAGCTGCTACATTTTAGACATCCCAATGCCAGATCATCTAATCTTGCCTTCATTGGGTGTGTTGGCATAATGTTGTACTTTTCCATCTGGATCATGCTTTTTGTATCTCTTCTATAGGACAATGTCTGTAATCTAGCAGCTTTCTGCATCTCTGATATTGGCGTAGTTTTCAAGGATTGTTAGCTGATTTGATTATAAGCATTGTCTTTTAATGGGTTTTCACTTATCAAAAGGTGCCTTGTGTTGTAAGCAGTGCATGATCATTGAAGAAATCGGGTTTCTCTGACAGAGGTTTCTTTCAAATTATTGTTGCGCAGGCTTTATAAAAGAAGTAAAAAGCATTTGAAGGATGTCAGAGCAAAAAGTGTGATGCCGGAGTGTGATAAATGAGCGCCAAGGCCTTATATCTATCTTTTCCTACATCTCTTGTAATTTATTTTCTCCCACATTTGTGCTCTTTCATCCCACATTTGCTATTTCATTGTTTTGATTACTCGTGATCGGTATCTAGAGAACCGCATTTGTTCTTTTATCGGTGGTAAAATAAAGTCTTTTGATTGAGTCCCCATACCTGACATCATCGTTTGAAGTCCACATTGCATCGTGATAAATCTGGTGAAAACACATCTGGTCATCCAAATCAGACATCTGGGCATTATACAGTTTCAGTGAACAGTTGTTATCTTTGTTGCTCGGCCGCTGTCCATACAAGTGACGGTTCACCACATGGGATGCCCAGCTTGGCCAAAGGTGGTCACGAATTACCACACCCAATTTTGGACTGACAAAGGACAAGAGCGATCCTGGGAATGAGTGACCAGAGGGTCTCTTTGGTATTGGTTGTATGGGCGGAGTTCCACATCACCAGTCCAAGGAACCCACATTGGACTTCTAGATATATAATATACTGCGTAGCTCGCTAGAGAGAGGAGTCCAGTTGTTACATTGTGAAGTAGAGATTAAATCCCTAAAACGCCTAGCCTAAATACATGTGTTTATTCAGAGTGGATAATAATTCATTTATGTGGTAAATTGTGTTCTTAAAGGATTTAGCAAAAGGAAAAGAAGGTTAGTAGATCTTATACAGATTATTAATACATTTTCTTATTCTTTGTTTAGCTTAACCTCACAGCTAAATGTGGGAAAGATAGAGTTTCAATTAATTCTTTTCATAACTGATTAATAAAATCAGAAGATTTTCCTAGAAGATGATAGGAGGTAATTAATAGTTCATACTTCACCTTCATCATCATCACACTCTCCCATGCACACACACTCTTATGCACAAGATATTTAACATCACTAGAATCGAACTCAGAGAGAGATCAATAATGAGCAGTAGTATAAATGAAAGTCAACCAGTGATGTTAAGTGTGAAAACTTACGGAGACTTTTGTGTGTCTTCAGTTCATCAGAAGTCTGAGTCTACACGCAATGTGTCTGGTGTCTAACCAGAAATAAGTTATCAAAAAACGGACATTTGGCTAGCAGAATTTGCCATAGGACATCCTTCATTCCTCAATTAAAAAGGAATACTTTCTCACCCACAATTCAGAAGGGGGATGCAGCATTTTTTGTCACCATATACTGCTGGCTCACAAGTTCAATACATAGTTATCACAAGTTCAAATCACTCGAAAGCTTATTATCTGAAGTCAAGCAAAAGAGCTCAAAAGTGGAATCTCATATTTATACCAAGTGCAACACACTCTTAAGCGCATTCTATGAAGCAGACTCTAAAGTATATTTTATGAATCACGACTACATACGCAAGATAATCAGTCTACATATCACTAACATTTCGTGAAGATATCCAGTCTGGCCAGTACCCGCGAGAGATTAGACAAAAGACTTTTTTTTTCATATGACAGCTATTAACTGTTGATCAACACTACAGGGATATACTCAAACAGTGATGGAATATATATATTTCTCGTCAACGTTCTCAATACGACAACAGTTTTCATCAGAACGTCCTCGACTTAGAGATACCCTACTCAACATAACGTATGACAACTTGAAACATTTTATGCATACATGGGGATCATTGTATCCATGAGAAGCATTTAGAGACACATGGGCTGTGTATATTACTCACCATTTTGGTAACACGTATCATATCACATCATCATCATTTCGCTTTGCACCAGTCCATTCTTAATTAACTACTGCTTAATTAACTGCAATTTTAATATCTCAACTGTGTGTTTTGTGTGAATCGTCTTGTACCACCATCACGTTCTAACCATTACTAACCCTATATGTGTGGATATTTAATTAATAAACCCAAAAATCGTTTGATCATTATCTAGTTTGTTAATGTATCACTCATGCTGTCGGTGTTACATATTCACATATAGGAACATTTCTCTACTCAGATGAGGTTGGGGGCTTTTTCTGTTATGGAATCTAAGGGCAAAAGCTAAGGTCATGGGGAAACAGAACTCTTTCTATAATTAATTAGAAAATACTGTCCAGTGGAAAGCATTCGCATTCCCATCTCCATGTCAATATTTTGAATAGGTCTTTATTCATTCTTAACAAGCCAATTTCTAGAGACCTTCTACCTAATATCTCATAGGCTATTCCTGGCAAAAACTACTGTCGTAGTTGCCCCAATACACTCCACATGACACGGAGGGAGACTCAAAGTTGGCCAAGTCAATAGAAGGATTAGATGTCTATTTTATGCGTACTTTATTAATAATGTTCAAGACTGTGAAATCCCAAAGCAGGCTGGGCCTCTCATTTAGTCAAATTTCAGGCTGTAACAATGTAACTGCTGTTTATGAAACCGGGCACAATAATGGAAATATGTGCAGTACAAGTAACTAGGGTCATGAAAGAAGGTACTGGATATGTGATGTCAGAAGAATTGCCTGAAATGCTCTGAAAATATTTTCTGTTGGATTTATTATGTCAAATTAAACCTTGGATTGGCCTGGCTTGATTTATTCTCTCAATCTATAATGTATGAATCTGTATGTCAGCCCATCTTAACAGAATCATAAAATATAAGCTGTCAGGGTTACACAACACCTTGCATACTGTTAGAAACCTTGTGTTTCCTGTTATCATATGGTGTGTTCTTGCATACTACATGTTTGCCACCTCTTTAACTTTTTTCTTTTCCTTGCCACTACTTCCGCTTTTTTCATTACTAACTTTCCCACAGACTTCAAACACAAAGCTGTCTCATGAGATTTGCACTGGGCAGGGCCACACCACATTCATTATAAAATGTAACTGATCCTTCTTTCTTGTTTATTTCATTCAGAATAAATTATTATGTGGCAGTCAGAATAAAATTAACCTGCTCTAGTATATCGCATTTCATTTTTTTTTTTTTTTTTATCGTAAGCCTGCTATTACTCGAGGCAAAATCTCCAGTTAATATGTCTAACCTGAGACTGAATTTACTTGCGCATCCCTATTTTCCATGTACAATGACAGGTGTCCCCTCACCATTCAGGCAGATACTCGCCAATTTTGGAGGTACCATTAGAGCTGGGGGAACCGCGGTAGCATAGTGGTTAGTGCACTGGCTTCCTAGCACAGTGGTCTATGGTTCGATCCCCAGATGAGGCGGACATTTTTTAGGCCACAAATGGCTCCTGGGTTGACCCAGCCCCAAATGGGTACCAGAGCAACTCTGGGAAGGTTAAGGCAGCCAGCGTAATGCTGACCACAACACCCCTTGTGTGCCGATGGTCAAGATAATATGGGCCTAACACCATATTCCCAATATGCCTCAATGGGCGTGTAACGGGTTCCTTCCTTTACCTTATTAGAACTGGGTTGGCTCAGGAGCTGTTCAGATTATTCCAGTCCCTGGACAACGACACTTCTTCAAATGTCTTTGCAAGAGCCTAACCTGAACAAGTTTTCCCAAAGGTTGTTATTGCCGGGGAGTTGTAGTGAGGATAAGCTCTCACTGCAGATAAAATACTTCTATGGCACGCGCCTCAAACAGCCTCTGACAACCAAGTCCAGCTCCCGGCCTTCATGTGTGGCTCAATTTGAGCCCGGCGGAACTGTTTCCACTGACGGGAGAAGGGGCAAAGGCGAGCGACTGGCGCCTTAAAACCAGCAGCTTCGGGCAGATAGGGCTCGTGATCCTTGGTTGGTAGCTTATCTAAGAGAAGGAACTCTGAATTCTGAACAGTAGTGGAGAGGGGAGAGGGTAAAGCACCTCAATTTTGTCTCCTGTCAAGTCACAATGTTTTAAGTATGTTTTATATAGGCAGTTGCCCCAATCTCTCCTACCTTTGTAGGATTTTATGAAACCTCCTAACCTTCAATATGTGATCAGTATAATAAAAAAAAACCCACCAACAACTCAATTCCTGCTTTTTACCTAATTTACATTTGAGTCAATTGTTTTAATATTCTTTGGTGCCTTGTAAACACTGAGTTTCTTACAAGTCATGAACTTTAGTTAACTATATACAATTAAGCTAGAATTTTAGATTAACACATTAACTACCGCAAGCCACTGTCAGCGGCTCATAGAATAATCACATTTGGACCGCAAGCCGCTCAGAGCCGCCAATCTAATTTTAGTAATAAAACGAATGAAAAATGTACTGAAACACTCTCTGATCTAATTCGAGATTTTAAGTTGCCACCGGAAAACAAATTCCCAAAGCATGGTTGTTGTAGAACACTGGAAAATTGATATTATGTTCATATTTTTCAGCGTTTTGGGTTAGTTACCAAATCGTGTAAAAATGTTTACCGTGGCAACTAGTGATAGGACTACAAAAAATGCGTGTACATCTCGTCTAATGGCTGAATAGGATAGAAACATGTTTCAACAATTGACTGATAGATCTAGCAACGAGGACAAGAGTGAAAACGGTGTGCACATTGATTGAAATAGTGATTTTGATAGAGAAGGGGCCCAAGCAGTTATAATTGTGAAAATATTGCAAGTCCTCAGCCATCGGAGGGCCGTTAAATAGCAACAACCTCTATTAGAGTTACAACCGGTGTTTATTGTAATAGTACATTCATTTATATTTAAAATGACGTGTAATTCATAAAAATCTGTAAACAATTACGAAAACTACAGCTTACTTTGTGCAAACACCTACAGGATGAAAATGGGAAAAAAAATTTAATTCGGCCACAGTGTGTTTTTCAATTCGGTAGTTAATGTGTTAACAAATACCTAGTATAGACCACCATAGTTTCTGAAAAAGATCACTTAAAACTGTCCAAAATAAATTCTTTATGGGTGCAGCATATTGCAATATAAATTTTTCTTCTTTCAGCATTAACAATATACCATACATCCAAGCCACAATATTATTAAAGCTTCTAAACAATGTTACAAATAGGGTACATACCTTAACATCTGTTTCCTGCTTTGTTTCTGCAAACAGACTTGTGTCATTAGCTGCCACATTTCTTCCAGCCTGAAAGCAGTGAACTGTATTAGATGTACTACTGTAGGTATCACATTAAGAAAAAAAAGTTATAATTAAAATATATTACACTAATACTTGAATACCATCAACACCAAGCAATAATTATTGTTAAATAGTAAGGCTTAATGCAGCTGCAATAGCCATAAACTTGCTTGTGGTATCTTAATCAAGATCATCCCTGTAATTTTTGTTATTTACCTTTATACAAATATGTCTGCTCATGGAAGCTACGACAGAAGAACTTGAGTTAAAGATATCTGACCTTCAGAATGGTGTTTTAAAATCTCATTTATATGATAATGAATTTCTGGAATAATTTCAACCAAAAAAGTCAATTTTAAAAAAAAGATTACAGTGGATCACTGATGCAGATATGGATGATTGCATAACTATAAATAGTTGGTCAGTGACATATTGTGACAAAGATCATACTAAATACACTTTTGTTTTGACTCAAATAATTTGAAGATCAATTTAGTTTTTTTAACCCTGATTATTTCTTATACAGGTGTGTAACCCATAATCCGAACATCCAAAAAACCAAGATATACCAAAAACTGAAGAGTGTTTTGGCTGACTTTTGGGCTACTTTTAAGTTTCCAAAACAAATAAAAAAATGATTATTATTATTTTTAACAGGTATGCAGGGTACTGAACACACACAATGTTCAGTTTATCACATTTCATACTCTTGAAGTGCAACCGCTATATAAGCTGGCATATGTGCTATAATGTGATATAAATTGTCAAACACAACTATTTAGTTGTGTCTAAGCACCACTTTCAGACATGTGTGAATATTTCTGAGCTCATTTTGTCATATTGAGTGGATATTTGTGAACTTTCATGACTTAAACTTTGTGAGTTTAATTTCATTGTGAAAATGTTGAAAAGAGCTGCAGATACTCCTGTGGGTAGCAGTGGGAATAAGAAAAGAAAGCATTAGTCATTATTGATATCACAGAAGGTAGAGTTATTGCCAAAACTTGATCATGGTGTCTCTGAGCATCATTTTACTGAAGAATATGGAGTAGGAACTACCACAGCATATGACATAAGGAGACGCAGATAAGTTGCTGATGTTTTACATGGACAGTTATGACCAAATACTAATGTCAGATCAGAAAACTGTGCACAGAGGAAAAAATGATGTTTTGGCAGTTTATGGAATTTAAGAAAGACTGCTTAGATAAAAACCATACTTTATAAGACAGGTGACATTGGGTAAAATCTACAGTAAGGCCATCTGCCTTACTGCCTATTCATGAGCTGAAAATACTGTTCTAGTCCATCATCAGATGTCTGACGCCAAGCTGATGATGGTGATTAGAACATTGAATGTACATGTGCAGGTATTTAACAAAGTTTATATTTGAAGTTTACAAAAAAATTTTTTTTCTGATAAATAAGTTGTACTACATAATTTAAGTGGGGCAATTTTCGGGCTACTTTGAGTGATATTTTGGGCAACTTTGGGCTACTTCTGGTGATAATTTGGGCATATTCTGAAAACTGAAACATGACCCTCCCCGAGCATTTCGGATTCTGGGTGTTGAGAACTGTTTCGGGATGTAAAGTAGCTGGAAATTTTGTCTATTTTGTAACCAAAGTTTGTGCACCTCAAAACACTCTCTCAACTTAAAGATTTTTCCTGACACTGACAGTAACATTCATCATGATCCAGTTAAAGATTTTCCCTGACACTGATAGTAACATTCATCATGATCCAGTTAAAGATTTTCTCTGACACTGATAGTAACATTCATCATGATCCAGTTAAAGATTTTCCCTGACACTGATAGTAACATTCATCATGATCCAGTTAAAGATTTTCCCAGACACTGATAGTAACATTCATCATCATCATACTTCAGCTGTCCAAGAAGCATAGACCTTCAACAAACTTATGCTAAGTCTTCCTTTCTTGTGCCTTCAGCTCACATCCTACTATGTCTTCCTCATGTCTGTCTCCAGTTCTCTTCTCCATGTGCTCATTGGTCTCCCTCTACCTCTCTCACCCTGGGGACTATGGAACAAGGACTGGCCTGGTATTGCTATCAACAGGTTTTCTCAATGTGTGCTGTGTCCATCTCCAGTGTCTTCTTCTCATCTCTTGTACCACTGGTAGTTGTTTGGTTCTTGTCATCCGTTCCGCAAAGTGATCTGGTCATACCACTTCAATCATTCTATTCTATGCAAGCACCCATTTATGAAAGTCTAGCTTTTTTGGTTGTTGTCTTTGTTTTCTCCAGGTTTCAGAGTCATGCTGTACTGACTTGACATTGAACTGAAGATTTTTTTTGCTCTCCACATATTTCCCAATGCAATGAAAGATCCTCTAGCTTTTTTGTATTCTTATTTTGATATCACTGTCAGTCCATCCCATTTGGTCTACATTGCTGCCAAAGTTTATGTATGATCTTGAAGGGGCATTTCTTCAAGTGCAATACTGTTATCTTTTGTTGCATTTATTACCATTATCTTTCTTTTTGTCCCTGTGTATATTCAAACCTACTTGCTGCAAATTCACTACAAGCACTTTCATTGTCTTGCATCTGATTATGGCTATGGGACTGGAGAGCCAGGCCATCTGATAAATCTACATTATCAAGTTGTTTGGTCACTGGATACCATTTCTGTTGACTAAAGTTGTTGGTTGAGGTCAATGTTTTCATTATTCAATCTATAGCCAATAGGAAGAGAAATGGTGACAGGAAGCATCCTTGTCACACTTCATCTCTTATCCCAAATAGTTTTGTAAAACTTTCTCCATGAAGAGCTCTGCCCATTGTGTCTTCACGTTTTCTTTATTAAGTTAATGATCTTCAGGGGGACTGTTGTGCACATATTCTTTTGTGACGCACAGATTACTGTTGGTAGGCATACAAATGTAAAGTATAACTATTTGTCTGATGAAAAGTATTTATTTTAGAATCAATGATTCTTAGAGTAAGGGACAGAACCCTGATTGATTGATGTTGTATTCGGTTATATGGGTTATCTTTTCTTGTGTCTCAATCTGGCGTATGAATACTAGATTTACGTCATTTTTTGTCTGGTATGGCCAGAAACAGATTGGTCTTGCTTAAAATGTTTATGGCCCGAATTTATATTTATTCCTTGACTATTTAAGGTGATTCGGTCTTATATCTTTGTATCTTTGTATTTCTATGTCGGACTATTTTGTGAGCTGAACTCTGGGGTGAAAGGCCTTTCTGCGCATGCGTCAATTTTGTGTGTGTGGACAGAGAAGGCTGTCATGTCATCGCTACTATGGGCTGGTCGATTAGAAAGTTTGAAGATTGATCTCTGTGATTTATTCTAGGAAGGAGATTGTTTCTCTGTATGACTGTATTATCAGAGATTCTCCTAATGTCCATTATTAACGCCTAGGAATGGCGTGCGTTATTCGCTTGTATGTGTTTTCCTAAAGCCAGGTAAAACCAGAACATTTTTTGCTGACCTTTTTTGCTAAGCCTAGATGGGAGACGTATTATCGTACATCTAGGATTGTTGATTACAGATGAAGATGACGTGTTATCTAGCAGCACTAGATCACTTGATGTAACCAGCCTTATTGATAGCAGATATGTATAGAAGCCCAATGAGGACATTTACGTATGACTAACGAAGTAATTCTGCTTCATAATTTTTCATCCTGGGTGAGCAAAGCTCACGGAGGAGAGCCATTTTGGATTCCCGCCATTGTAAGCGGATCATTGTCGGAGAACAGAAAAGGTCTTATTATCTGATGATGGTACAGAGATCTACATATTATGAAAACCAACTGCTGTGGTTTAACATTGTTGCTATAAACATTGGATGAATTTACGGCTTGAGAAACTTAGCCAGGAGAAGGTTCTGTCAGTGAACCATTGTTGATGATTATGTATCCACCTTAACTGACGCGATTAGTCAGTTGAAGCATGAGACGATAGACAACCAGAATATTGAGTGCTTGCCTACTATCGTTCCATTATATTTACCACTACATGAATGTACATCTGATATTGTCACCCATTCTTCAAGTATACAATGATTTTTGTGCCAACCTGTTCAAATGACTGTAAACGTGATGTCGAAGTGTACGTCCATTATTAAATGTATGAAACGTCATCAGCAGTTTACCCTTTATTGACTTCTGCTTATGATTGAGTGAGTGACTTGTCAACTCAACAGAACTATACACCCATTCGCGTTATTATTTACATCTACACTCTCACTCTATGTCAACACGGTCCCTTGTCAGCGCTCCAACACTTGACGTACAAGGTGACCTAACTACTTAACACTATGTCGGGAATAGTTGACCATTCATAACCTTCATCAAATATCACTACATCCACTCGATCCTTATCAGGGACTCTATAATGTCTCACCAATTTCTGAAGTGATTGTCTGTCCACACTGTCAAGTGCATCTTCATAGTCCACAAAAACATATGTAAAGAGGCAATTTTCATTTCAGACTTTGTTCCACTATTATTCTCAATGTGGCAGTCTGGTCTGTACAGGATCTGTTTTGCTTAAAACGTGTATGTTTATCTCTCAGCTGTCTATCTATGGACTCTTTTAATCTCTCAATGATGATCCTGTTTAATATTTTTCATGGAACTGATAGTAATATTGTTCCTATGTAATTTTTGTGCTCTTGTAAATCTTAAGCAGCTTGACCAGATAACCGTCCTTCCTTCTGCTGGTAATTGATGTAAACATTATTCCTCTGTAATTTGTGAACTCCTGTAAATTTCATATAGGTTAACTTGATCAGATATCTTTCTTTGTTTTTTCTTGATGCCATTGTCTATAGAAATGGGTCTGTAATCTGGGGTGAGAAATCCGGTTAGGGCTTCTCTGCTAGGGTACTGGTCTGAACATAGTGGGGCTTACAAGATAACAACTTCCAGCATGAGAATGGAGGTTGGGGCTTTTACTGCAGCCTTAAGGTGGATAACTGAAACTTCATTAACAAAGGCTATCATTGTGTCTGACTCTCAGTCCATGCTTTGAAAGGTTCAAAGTGGTTGGTTGCATCGTGAATGGAAAACATTCATAGAAGCTTCCAGTCTATAAGAGCTGGTGTGGATATACTGTCCTGGTCATGCTAGTGTATGTGGTAATGAAAGAGCTGACAGACTAGCATCAAGAGCACCCATAGTGGGGACATTAGATATGGATAAGGGAGATATACTGAGAGCAATTAATGATTGCCTGTTGGAGAATGACACTGCAAAAGATGAATCATCAAGGTTAAGACTGTTGGAATTTGGCATCAAACGTAAAGCTAGTAGAGATGGACGTATGAGAAGATGCATCTGTTGTGTTTACAACCAGTGAGCTACAGGAACAGTTAGCATTCACATTCAACATATACTGATGGAGACTGAGCACCTATGGGTTTGCCCAGAGTGCAATGATGTCAATTCTTTATAACAATAACAATGTTTTGTGGGAATTTCTTCTCCCTCAAAGATGGTCAGGTATTACTTGTAGCTCTAGATGCTCCATAACAGATGAGGCAGTTCCACCAAAACCCTCTTTAACATAATTCTTCTCTTCTGTAGAAGCTGATTTAGTTCATAACTGTTCAAGAAGATTTAATTCCCCTTCCTTTCATTGATTCGTGTGTGGCAAGAATCTCTGTAAACTTTTGACTGAATAGACTCTAACTTGAATGGCAGTAGGGAGGGGAAGTTGTAAGACACCTCAACCATGCCAGCTGTCAAGTCATAAAGTTTTAAAGATATTTTAGACATGCAACTCCTCCCCCACTTCCTCCCCTTTCCCCCCCCCCTCCCCCACAGTTTTAATGGGAACCTGCTAACTTCCATTATTTGACCAGTAAAATAAAAAAACCAGTAACTTATATCCTGCTTTTCTCCTACAATTACAATTAGGCATTTTTAAAAATATTCTTTGATGCCTGATTAAAAAAAAAACTTAGTTTCCTACAAGTCACAAACTTTAGTTGTTAAGTAAATACATATAATTAGGCTTAACTAAGACTTCAGTGAACAAATTCCCAGTATAGATCAAGATAAATTACGAAAATGATCACGTAAAATTGTTCAAAATCATTTCTTTACATGTCCAGCAAATTGCAAAAACATTCTTATTTTTTCTCACAAATTTAACACTATATCTTCTTCTTTGATCCTTAGCCGCCAACCATCAAACAAGTCAGTGGCCATTACGCCTGGTGGCATCTTGTAGGTCAAATACAAATTGATTTCACTTTGCTTGGTCGGCGGCCATCCTTTGCACAGTGCCCCAACTCTGGTTTATTCTTTGCATCTTAGCCTCCACAGTCCTCCGCCAAGTTGTTTTTGGTTGGCCTCTCTTTCATTTTCCTTCAGGGGTCCATAGCATAGCTGTTCTTGTGATGACACTGGGGTCTCTTCTGAGGACATGGCCAACCAGCTCCAGCGTCTGCCAGCTATGATGGTGTGCATGTCCTCTTGCTTGCTCCGAGTAAGCAGATCTTGATTGGTGATGGTATTCGGCCAAAAGATTCTGAGAATTTTTCTTAGGCATGCTGTGTGAAAGAGGACAATTTTGACATTTCCTTCTCTGTAACTCTCCAGCATTCCACACCATAGAGAAGCACAGAAAACACACAGCTCTGATATAATCCTAGTTTTGTGCTTGTGCTGTACTGAGAGGACATCCAGATGTTGTTTAGACTAAAAGAGGCTGTTCTTGCTTTGTTCATTCTGTTGTTGTCTTTGTTTGCTCCACTGTCTGGTGTTACCTTGCATCCTAGATATGTGAAGGCATCTGTCTGTTTCAGTTGCTGATTCCTTACTGATATGGGCTCTGGGTTGCTCACATTTAGCATCATGACCTCTGTCGTCTTTAAATTGATGTTCAAGCCCACCTGCTGGCTATACTTATTAAGTCTATCTGTTTTTTACTAAATGTGTTGATGTGAATGTGCAAGTAGTGCAATGTCATCTGCATATTCCAGATCTTCCAATGTAGAAAAATAGTCCATCTTATTCCTCTTGGACAGCCCTCTGTTGTCTGGTGCATCACCCAGTCTATGACTGTTAAAAATAGAGTGGTTGATAAGGGGCACCCCTGTCGTACTCCTGTCTTTACCTCAAAGGTTAGGTTGCTCTGGCCAATGCTACATGCAAAGTCGGCATAAAGGCTTTTTATGATTGACAATATGCAGTTTGGAATTCCATAAGCTCTCAGTATTTTCCATAAACTGTCCCTATGTATATGTGAACGGTGGTTTGGTTTTGACAGAGAGAAAGAATGTAGAAAAATGGTTTGAGAGATATGGATGGGTTTGGTTACAGATTATTTGTCGTTGATGAAGGGAGATAAGATGTGTAAGATTAGGCTTTGTCTTAAGGGAAGTAACTTAGAATTAAGTCCCTTACAGGTTTGAGTGAGTTGAGAAAAAAAGTATGCGCGAGAAAGTCGAGATGCGAAAACACATGTTAGGCGTGAACGAAGAAGGTTGGAACGGGGTTTTGACGGAGTCTAGTTTGAGACGCGCTAAGGGTAGGCAGGGAAAGGTGTTTCTCTCAAGTGTGTAGTTAGATATTGAACGTGCTCAGCGTAAGATTTGATATTGTTGTATAAGATATATTCGGAGCACCAATGTGTTTGTGTAAGAAAAAGTGTATTTCAAATGAAGAAACAAAACCAGGTACGTTTTGACATTTTGATTGATAACTAGCGTATGTAGCTCAGTAGACAGGTCTGAGCAGAGGACAGTAAACAGATGAAATCTTGGTAAAAGTGACAGCCCTGGCAGTTAAGGCCAGTTTCTCGTATAGAGATATAACAAGAAACATGGGAAAAGAAACATAAAATAAATAAGCAGTACAGAAGAACGACAGGAAGTTCTGTCTGAATAAATATATGACAGGTTCTGTAGCTGGGACAAGTAATAGTAAGAAGACAAGCAAATGTATGTGAAAAAAAGGATACTGAGATTGTTTGAAACTGAAGATTGTATTTTGCAAGACTGCCAACCTTGAAGAGAAAGGTTGGGCATACCATTTTTACTCAGTTATCAACGTATGTTAATAAAGTTCTACCATTGATATTTTCACTGCTGTTTTTGAGTGGTATCGATTGATCAAAAGTGGGTATGAAGAAAAAGTAGAGTCAGTCTGAGTGAAGGAAGTTTCTAGTATTTACTTTACAAAACATTAGCTACTGGAAGGGCAGAGGTCCGAATCTTGCAATATGACAGGGCAGTAGCCCTACACGATTCAAATCCCATACTCGTCGAAAGATTTATGGTGCTCGTGACCAGCCCTACAGTAGGCAGTAGCAAAGACAACAGATAACAGGGTAACTAATGGTGCGAGTAACCAGCCCTACACTAGAATAGCTCAAGAAACTTTTATAACTCAATGATAGTTCAAGAAACTTTTATAAAGCAAGACAGACTCCACTCAGATGTCAGTTTTGGCCTCACATATTAGGTACGGTTGCGTCAAATATTTTCGTATCTAGCACTACAACGGTCACAGACTATTTTGGTGCACCTAACCCTATACAAGATAGAGATTTAAAAGACTGCAGACAGAACGAAGGTCAAGTTCATTAAGAAGGTACAAATCAAAGAAATCCTGCGAGCTGAAGAAACAAACAAAGCAAGACAACACAGAAGTCAAGACATCACGAAGGACAAGTGCACAAGAAGAATATAAAGAACAAAACAGTCTACATCAACCGACAACCATCAGAATACAGGTACATGCATGAGATAACAATCTGAATAATCAACAGGCCCAACGCGCAAAAATAATAGTATACAACCGTATAAGACAAAAATTGTGTTGATTAATTCTGAAATACTGGAGGAACAAGTGTGTATCCCAATCAAGGAAAACAGATTATGTAACACATAAACATTTAGATACAAGTTAATTAAGTTAGTCATTATAGTAGTTAGTTAAATTATAAGATTTAGATTGATATTTAGGTTCTGTGTTTAAAATCACAGTGTTGCCAGAAAATTTGTTTCGTAGTTCAAAAATTTTATGAAATATTGTGTATAGATAGTCGTTGGTATTTCTTTTGCAGGCCAACCAGGATATTAATATTGATTTCTTTCGAGGTGTTTTATTAATACTAACACTTTACAGATCAAGACAAGATGCAACAACAACAACTTACGGCGGGTTTGGATCCCAATGTGGCTGCTCTTGAGCAGGTAGCCAAGGCTATGACTGCCATTAGAAATGAAAGTAAGTTCCAGAATATTCGGAACAGTATAACACCATATTCAGGGAATCCTACTTTATGTAGAAAATGGTTGCTCGAGAAAGATATTGCACCTCGGTCAATATGGACCAAGGTGAGTACAAACAAGTTGCATATCTTTCCTCATGCGGGTTAGTAGTAGATTTTATAAGACGCAGGTTTGACACTGTCCCAGATGAGACATGGGAAGATTTTAAGAAAGAACTAATAAGAAGGTATGCACAAATTACGGATGCATCGTATGCATGGACGCTGCTGAGGAGCATACAACAACAAGCAGAGGAACCCATTCAAATGTTCAGCGACAGGTTGTTAAACCTAGCGGAAGAAGTTTTCTTGGGGCAACAAATTAACCAGCAAGAGATGGAAAAACAGTTAGTGGGCATATTCATCGATGGGTTGAATGGTATACCAATTAAATTACATCTCCTCAGGAAGGACCCACAAAACTTGTCACAGGCCATTGCACTTGCTACAGCCGAAGAGAACCTTAGAAGAAGATTGGACCTCAGGCTTGGTAGAGCAGTCACTTGTGAAGAAACACAGGAAGAACCTATGGAGATAGGACATTGTCAACAAAGAAGGATAGAAAGACGAGGGAGAGGAATGGAAACGTTTTATAGGTCAAGGCAGGTGGACCGCAAGCAAAGCGTGTGTTATGCTTGCAATAGGCTGGGACATAAACAATTTGAGTGTAACTATAGGCCACTAGAGCCGCAGCACTCAGTAAGGAGAGTTGAGACCTTTAACCCGAAACATAGTAGACAACACAATGGACAACAATATTACAACCAGTCCGAAAAGAATAGACAAGAGAATGAAGTAAACACCAACAGAGGGAGACTCATCAGAGAGATAGTACAACCACATGACAAGACGGAGAAAGGATATATTGATACAATAAGTGGAAGGCAACCACAAGTGAACATGATAGGAGGGGCACATGTTAGGTATAACCAACAACCATACCATAGACAATGGGCCAGAGTACACCATCCTGCAAGTTGGTTTGACAAGAAAGGATGGCTACAAAAGACATGTCAAGAATACAGGAATAGGAAGATGAATTGGGGTGGTTCAGTTATAAACAGGAACAAATATGAAAAGAGAAATATATGTACAGATCGCGAAATTGGGAAATGGAAATGTAACCAATATCAATATAAACAGGGACATAATAGAACATGGAATAACAGGGACAGGACACTCCCGACTTTCAACAGCAACTATGGATCAGGACATTGGGACAGCGTGAATAGGAGAAGAACTAGAATAGATTTGAGGAATTTTGTTGGAGACATCAGGAGAGGGGTCAAAGACAAGAAAATACAAATAAATGAAATTGAAAAACAAGAAAGAAAACAACGTATCCCTAAAAGAAGACAAGTAGCAACAGCAATCGAGCTAGCTCATAAACCAGACCCTTGCTCATGTATTGTCGAAATACATGGAAGGAGATATAGAGCATTGGTAGACTCAGGGGCTACTGTAAGCCTTATTAGGTTTGGACTTTATAAACAGATACGAGGCGTAGCTTAATACAGAAAGTCACAAAATACACTTATCTCAGTGTCAGGAGAAAACCTGAAAGTGATGGGAACAGCTATGGTGCAAATGAGAATTGGCAATATGATCGTGGAACACACGTTAACCATTATGAAGGGGATGACGAGAAATATCATACTGGGACGTGATTTTCTGCTAAAACATAAGGCTCAAGTACATTTTGATACTCACCAACTGAAGATACATGGCGAATGCATCAGGTTACAGGACGACGTATACATAGCGTCCATAATCCGAAACAGAACAACAGTTACGCTGCAACCAAATGAAGTCGGTATTGTTCAAGGCAAGTTGAAAAGATCCCCATATTTCAACCAAGGACAAACGGTCTTAACACTCGACTGGGAAGATGGAGATATACTAGATGAACCCGGACTAGAAATGGTAGAAGGAATAGTACAAATTGGAAAAAGACAACAATTTTCAATGATGATTATAAACACCACGGGAAAAACAGTTAGAATACCAAGAGGATTTGTATTAGGAAGGGTACAACTGATAGAAGGTCAGGAAGGTAATATGGAACACCAAGAAAAGCACCAAATACAAGAAACTATGAACAATAACAACGCGCGTCAGAGACAAAATCGGAAACCACAAACAGTGGTGGTATCACAACATAGAGTTAACAACAAGATATACAGAGAGCAGAAGAAAGTGGAAACAAGGAAGCGGGACAAGGTAGGAATCAAGGAAGATGTATGCACACCATTCAGACTCAATGCAGTGTTAGGCGAGAAAAAGCACACAAAAGAGAATGGAATACAGAGAGTTAACGGTGTAACAGAAAAGATGGAAAGGATCAAAATACCTCAACCAAGTATAGAGCAGTTGAGGAAAGAAATAAAAGCCATCCTTGGAAAAACTAAACCAGACATCGTGGTACTAAAGGAGGTGCAGAAAATTCTGGAAGAAAAGTTTGATATAGACTTATCACAAAGAAAGGAAGAAATCTACAAGCTTGTCGTAGACGAAATAGAGGAAGATAGACCGATGGATATAAGAGGCTATATAAGGAGCCATAGTATGTATAGTATGAGAGGCAGTGTTCAAGAAAGATGTACACGGATTCCCAATAACCCACCACACTACACGGAAGGACATAAACAACATAACAATACACATGAACGGATAGGAACACGTAGAATTGAAGCAACACAAAAGGATAGTGACTGGAAGGAGTCTAACAGGATAGGAGACAACTGGAGAGTAGGATGGGAAGATGACTATGGAGAAACATCAACATGTAGTCAGTGTCGCACAAGGGCAGGAAGAACACAAGTCCATGCAGAACCGGGAACAGCATCTAATCGGTTAACCCCAACCCCCCAAATCTTACACAGCGAACAAGAGGAGATGGGCACATATAGGCCAGAAGAAGACAGGATACAAGTATGGCAGGATACAGAGAGCAAACAGTACAATGCGATTCTAGAAGATACAACAGGAATAAGGAAACAATGGAATAATATTGACACAGAAATAGATGCACCGTACAAACATACGAGAGCTGCAGAACAAAGAAACAGAGCACAGGAGCAGCAGCTATTGAAACAAAAGGAGCAACAGATAGATACTAAACAACAAAGTAGTCCAAGTCAAACTCAGAATATAGAGGACACATCAGCTAAAGATTCAGATACGCAGGAAGAGATGGAAGAAGAAAATATAACAGGGATGAAGAGACAGAGGTCGTCATCATCAGACGATTCAGAGGATTACAGAAGGTGTCTAGCAAAGTTGAGACATGTAGAAGAGGTCAGACTAAAGAGGAAGAATAAAGTAAGAAATAGTAGTGAAGTGGAGATGAAGGACATAAAGGCAATTGTTCAATATATGGACAGGAAATTTGAAGAATTGAGAAAGGAGAAATGTAGTCATAGAGAAGTGCAAGAAGAACAAGATAGAAAGACCAAGGGAACGGGTCAATGGGATATAGACAGTGTCGACCAGGGAAGGTCGAGGAAAAACAAAGAGGAAGATGGAAATAAAGATAGAACAAAAATAGAACAGTTAACTGCACTGTTTGCAGATTTAGAGAGGAAGTTGGAAGAGTTAGAAACCAAACAGGATATGAATAGACAGACATCAGAGAAAAAGGAAGATATAACAGCACCTGGGGCAGGTGATGATATAAAGAAAGCCACTGAGGAGGCGAAGCAGGAAGAAATTAACAAACAAGAACGTAGAAGAAGTACAGATCGAAGAGAATACCGATCTAAGAGTAGAGATACTGAGGAGGCAAGTAGGGATACGGGTCGAAGAGAATACCGATCCAAGAGCCGAGAGGGCAGTAATAGGAGAAATACGAGTCGAGGAGAATGCCGATTCAAGACTAGAGAAAGCGAGGAGAATAGGAGAGATAATAGTAGAGAAAGAAGGAGGGATACGGATCGAAGGGATTTCCGCTCTAAGAGCCGAGATAGGCTGAGAAATAGAAGGGAAGATAGAAGAGATACGGATCGAAGGGATGACCGATCCAAGAGCCGAGAAGCTTATAGAAACAGTAATAGAAGTAGAGAAACTATTAAGGATCGAAGGAGATACCGATCTAGTAGTAGAGATGGGTCAAAGACGAGAAATAAGGATGGAGAAGGTGCAAGTAGAGGTCAAGCTAGCAACATAGAACCTGAAAGAAACCCAGGGAGTACGAGAAAGGAAGAGATTGATAGAGAAAAACCGAGGCAAATGGTTGACGAAGTAAGAAGTAAGGAGGTTGAGAGAAACTCGGGAGATACACGAGATACAGAGGTAGAGAGGAAGCAAAGTATTGATGAAGTCAGAAGAGTAGAGGAAACAAAAAATAGTGATAAACTAGCGTTGGAAACGCTTAGAGCCAAGGAGGCCATGATGATGAAAATGTTTGGGTTGATGGAAATTATGAATAAGTAAGTAAAGTAGTGGAGGAGGAGGCTATGTGAGGAAGGCATAGCATTAAGGAGGCTATGGGAGGAGACATAGCATATTCAGATACATAAACAAGATGGCGGCGGTTGCTAGTCTTAAAAAGACAAGTATGATTGGTCCATACCGCACTTAAGAAGTAAACTGAGCACACCTGACCAATAGGGTACTGCAGTAGAGGAAACGAGAAAAGGAGAGGTAAGAAGTAGAGGTCATAAGAGAATGGCAGACTATAGTTAGAAAGCCGTGGTGACGACGGCAGGAACAAGGGAGATAGAGGTTGGAGAAGCCGTAGAGCAGAACACGGCAGAAACATGCAGTATTATGGGTTTTTCTGGGAAAAATATGGAGAAATAAGGGAAATATGAGATTTTGGAGAAGCCGTAGAGTAAGACGGCAGAAAAATGGACAAATTTGAAATATGGAGAAATATTGAGACTAAGATTTTGGTGAAGCCGTAGAGGAGGACGGCAGAGATAGGAAGAGTATGGAGTGATAAGAAAGAAGTTAGAGAACAGTTCCAGGGAGGAAACGAAAATAGAGGATATGAAAGAAGAGTAGTAGAAAATTGCAGCGGGAGTCTAGTTGTTTGGAAACTAGATGCAATCGTTCTACACTGAACATAAAGTGAGCTGA
Source organism: Oreohelix idahoensis (assembly GCA_024509875.1). Classification (NCBI taxonomy): domain Eukaryota; kingdom Metazoa; phylum Mollusca; class Gastropoda; order Stylommatophora; family Oreohelicidae; genus Oreohelix; species Oreohelix idahoensis. Next base: position 182,730 of record JAMPIV010002188.1, read on the forward strand.
GTAGGTCCGAACGATGGACTACTGCAGTGGTGGAAGAGAAGAGGAAAGAGGCAGGGAAGCCATAGATTAAGGGAGAGAGACGTAGATGGGAGGAATTCAGAAGTCACGGAGAGGGGACGGAAAAGAATTACGAGATAACTGAAGGAGCATATGGAGTAACTATAGAGAATATGGCGATAGATGAGGGCCATAGGGAAATGGCGAAGATATAGAGAAAATTGGATAATTAGAAGGATAATCTAGAGGGAGCTGATAACGGAGTTAAGAAAGATGCAGATTTTTTTTTTCGGCAGTTGCCAGAGTCTGGTGAAGACTTTGTGGGAAGCGAGGCTTCTCCAAGTTATAAGAGATGGAGGTTATAGGGAGATAATAAAGAAGACAAGTGAGAGATAGAAAAACTAAGGAAATGAGAATAGGGGAGAGAATAATTATGTTGAGGAAACAGTACACATTGTATATGGTTACGGGTTTCTTTTAACCACAAGGGAAGATGGAAATGAAATGTAGATAACGTAGGAAAGATATGCAACTAAGTAGAACGATTAATGAGATAGGCAGAATTTCAAGATAATTCGCGTAGGCGGGATAATAAACTTGGGAGTAGAGATAAAAGGGATGGTAAATGGCTAATAAAGTTAGAAAGGTCTAGTAAGAGTCGTAAAGGAGCAAACGACAAGGTGTACTATGAGATGAGTTCCATTATGTGCAAGCTGTAACATGAAAAGAGTTGTATTCAGTAAAATGTATAATATGAAAACAGTTCCATGATGGAAAATGTATACTATGAAATGGAAATTGTAGACAGGAAGATGAGTGAGGTTGATTAGAAGTGGAGAATGGTGGGTCTCATTGGGACAGAAGTTGAGGAAGAGAGGGATGGAATTGGTAGTAGAAGAGGGAAGGAAGAGAGTGAGTGGAGATTTTTCGGGAAATTTTCTGTGAGAGAAATTTTTTTTAGGGGGGGGGGGGGGGGGAATGTGTGAACGGTGGTTTGGTTTTGACAGAGAGAAAGAATGTAGAAAAATGGTTTGAGAGATATGGATGGGTTTGGTTACAGATTATTTGTCGTTGATGAAGGAAGATAAGATGTGTAAGATTAGGCTTTGTCTTAAGGGAAGTAACTTAGAATTAAGTCCCTTACAGGTTTGAGTGAGTTGAGAAAAAAAGTATGCACGAGAAAGTCGAGATGCGAAAACACATGTTAGGCGTGAACGAAGAAGGTTGGAACGGGGTTTTGACGGAGTCTAGTTTGAGACGCGCTAAGGGTAGGCAGGGAAAGGTGTTTCTCTCAAATGTGTAGTTAGATATTGAACGTGCTCAGCGTAAGATTTGATATTGTTGTATAAGATATATTCGGAGCACCAATGTGTTTGTGTAAGAAAAAGTGTATTTCAAATGAAGAAACAAAACCAGGTACGTTTTGACATTTTGATTGATAACTAGCGTATGTAGCTCAGCAGACAGGTCTGAGCAGAGGACAGTAAACAGATGAAATCTTGGTAAAAGTGACAGCCCTGGCGGTTAAGGCCAGTTTCTCGTATAGAGATATAACAAGAAACATGGGAAAAGAAACATAAAATAAATAAGCAGTACAGAAGAATGACAGGAAGTTCTGTCTGAATAAATATATGACAGGTTCTGTAGCTGGGACAAGTATTAGTAAGAAGACAAGCACATGTATGTGAAAAATGGATACTGAGATTGTTTGAAACTGAAGATTGTATTTTGCAAGACTGCCAACCTTGAAGAGAAAGGTTGGGCATACCATTTTTACTCAGTTATCAACGTATGTTAATAAAGTTCTACCATTGATATTTTCACTGCTGTTTTTGAGTGGTATCGATTGATCAACAGTGGGTATGAAGAAAAAGTAGAGTCAGTCTGAGTGAAGGAAGTTTCTAGTATTTACTTTACAACACATTAGCTACTGGAAGGGCAGAGGTCCGAATCTTGCAATACGACTCACGGCTACATATACTATCAAAAGCCTTTTCAAAATCAACAAAATTAATGTATAGCTAGCTGTCTTTGCCATTCTGAGCACTGCTCTATAATGTTCCTGAGGGGAAATATATGATCTACACATCTTCTGTTCTTTCTAAATCCTGCTTGTTCTTTCCTCAGTTTGTGGTCTACTGCTTTTGAAATTCCCGAACGCCTAATAGTCCTCCACAGCGTAGATTTGAAAATACGAGGGGTGTTCAGAAAGTAGTGCACCATATCACTTTTCTCAAGAGCTGTTTATTAAAAAAGCATGACATTTATACACAATATACATGGATATGTCATGTAAACATGGGTATTATTCAGCATAATCCGCATCAACTTGTACGGCTTTATGCCAGCGCAAAACAAGTGCATGTATTCCTAGCCCATACCAGATTTTGTCTTGATCATGTAGCCATTTCTTCGATACATGAATCACTCCTTCATCATCTTCAAACCTTGTCCCACGGAGTGCATCTTTAAGTGGACCAAACAGATGAAAATCAGAGGGTGCCAAATCAGGACTATAGGGTGGATGGGGTAGTACAGTCCAACCCAATTTGGTGATTGCTTCCCATGTTGCCAGACTTGTGTGAGGTCGCGCATTGTCGTGAAGGAGAAGCAGGTCTGCTGGATTCTTGTGCGGCCAAACTCTGTGAAAACGTTGATTGAGTTTTTTCAATGTCTTAATGTAAGCTTGCAAATTGATTGTCTCTCCTCTTGGCATAACGTCCACAAGAATCACATCTTCAATGTCCCAAAAGACAGTGATCATGACCTTTCCAGCTGAAGGAGTTGTCTGGAATTTCTTTCTTTGTGGTGATTGCGGATGATGCCACTCCATTGACTGTCTTTTTGTCTCAGCTTCAAAATGATATGCCCAGATTTTGTCACCTGTAATGATCTTAGCCAAAAAGTTCTCTCCATCAGCATTGAAATGCTAAAACAATTCAGAAGAAATTGCTTTCCTTTGCAATCGGTGGTCATTTATGAGACTTCGAGGAACCCATCTTGCACAAACCTTAGAAAATACGAGTTTTTATAACTGCATTTGCACTACCAATGCTGACTGACAGCTGTAAGGCCAATTGTTGAGTAGTGATTCGCCTATCAGTAACAATAATGCCCTCAGTGCATTTCAACATTTCTGCATGTGTTGTTGTGGCAGGACGTCCACAGTGCGGCCGATCAAGCAGCTCTGTATCTCCACTTCCTGATTCTTTGATTCTCTGAACCCAGCGACTGACTGTACTCCTGTCGACTGCAAAACTTCCATACACATCACATAGATGCTTGTGAATATTCACAACAGTTTCCTTCTCTGCAACGAGAAATTCTATCACAATTCGCTGCTTATAACGCAAGTTACTAAAATGCTCCATTTCAACGGATTAGGGCAGCTGTATTATTTGGCTGGTTGTTATGCAATTTGGTGCACACAATTGCCACATGCCATATTTGAAGTGTGCAAAATGTCATGTTTCTATCTTTATTATTAGCTGAAAAAAACGATGTCATGCATTACTTTCTGAACGCCCTTCGTACATGGCTTGTCACATTTCTGTGGTAATTTCAAGAAAACCATAATCATGTGATTCATCACAAAACTATAATAAAAATGCCAAAGCATGTACACATGCTGTTTAACTTCACTCTGATTGCTAAAACAGTAACAGAAGTCACTTTATGGTTTTAAAATGTAGACTAGATCAGCAGCAGGCAACCTATGTGATGTGAGGATCTACTTTAGAAACACTGAGCTAACGATCTGCCTTGATACAATCATATCTGTTTCAGGTTCCAGAGTATTAAAAAATGTTGAAGAAGTGCAGCAGATAAGTTATTTGAATCTCTACAGCATAGCCCTCTTACTGCAATTCTTTCAACAAGGCATTGAAAAATTGAAACTAAATTATATTTTACCAAATGATAACGTCACTTCAAATAAAGGATCCCATTCTTATCTTATGCAGTTCATTAGTTCTTCTTCTTCTTCTTTCGTTCACTTGAACTATATTGTCTATATCTGCAATGTTGTTTCTTGTATAAACTTCACTGTCTTTTGTAGTTCATACAGAGGTCCATATAGTTTTTCTTCCAGTGTTGTTTCTCTGGGCCAGTGGGTTTGCCTCAGTATATCGTATTCAGGGCAATCTTGAAGTACATGCTCTGCAGTCTGGGGTGCCTGTCCACATGTACACATGGCTGAATTGCCAATCTTGAATTTTGTATACATGTGGCTGCGGAGGCGGTTGTGTCCTGTTCTGAGGCGCAGAATGACAATTTGTTCTGATCTGTTCATAGCTTGGTAGTCATCCTGTGTTGGTGTTGGTGGTTTTCTGATGGATTTGATCATCTTTTTCTTCTGATGGTACGTAACTGGTACATCAGGTTGCTCGTCTGCAGCACCTTCTTTAGCCAAGCTGTCTGCTCTCTCATTTCCTGGTATTCCACAATGAGATAGTATCCACTGCATGGCGACTGTGCGCTGGTGCACAGTTCAGAAAGTAGGGCTTGTTTACCTGGCAATTTTCTGGACTGAAGTGTTTGGAGTGCTGATCTTGCATCTGTCAGGAATACTACAGGCTGTGGACCGAAATTGGTGTTCAGTAGTTTCTCAGTTGCCACCTTGATTGCCTGGACTTCTGCATCACAGTTGTTACAAAATTTCCCCGTTGGTACTCTGACCGTATCCCTAGTGTTGTTTGGGTATTCTATGTACACTCCTGCTCCTCAATTCTTTACTGCATTCTGTGCTGACCCATCCATGTATACTCGGACCCAGAGGTCCTGTGGGTATTCATCATCCAGGAAACTGAGAGTGACTGTCCTACATTGCATGCTGTTCTGTTCATCCCTGTTGAATATTCCTTTCACTTTTGTCTGGATGTGTACTGGTAGTCCATGCTCCTCTCTCCAAGGGGTTTGTTCTGGCACAGACTTTAGGGGGCTGTTAACTTCAGGCAGGTCTGAGGTTTGTCTACGAAATCGTTTGGCCTGGTGGATAAAGCTGCTTCTTTTCAGTCGCCCCATTGCTAGGTTTTGGAATTTGTCCTTCATTGGATGGCTCGGCATACAGAGGAACTTTTCTGCCTGTGTTAGCACTTTCATGTCTCTGTGTTCTCTTAGTGCTTGTATCCTCCCCATTTTCTCCATCTCCACTATGGGCATTGATTTCATTGCCCCCATGATGACCCTAAGCGCCTGGTTTTGCACCTTATCTAGCTCTTGTAATGTGGTGTTTGATGCTGGACACCATGCAGCTGACCCATATTCCAGGTGTGGTTGTATGCCCTGCTGGTAAACTTTACTAAGTATTTTCTCGCTGGCTCGCCATGTGGTTCCACTTAGTTTTCTCAGGATGGCTAACTTCCTCCTGGCCTTTGTTGCTGCCTTGTTGATGTGCTGCTTCCATGTCAGCCTATCATCGAATGTAACTCCGAGATAGGTGGGTTGTTTATCTTCTCTCAGGAGCTCTTCGTTTATCTTGATGACACCAGCTTTTTGTTTGGGAGAGAGGGTGAAGAGCGTAGTGGCACTTGTCTGTATTGATGCTTACACACCATCTATTTGCCCATGAGGTTAAGGCATCTATAGCTCTTTGTAGCAGTTTGGTGGCCACTGTTGCATGCTCATCTGTGCACCATATTACCAGGTCATCAGCATACATTGCCACTTTCATTCCATGTGGTAGTTCAGCAACTAGGTCGTTGATGTAGACCAGGAAAAGTGTGGGGGACAGAACCCCTCCCTGAGGGATGCCATGACGCAGTAGAATTTTCTTACTCTTGAGGCCAACTAGTTGTACTCGGGCTCTTCTGTTATGCAGGTATGCTTTCACCCATTTGTACATCTTACCATTCACTCTACAATATCTCAGTTTCTTCAGAAGCCCTTCTTTCCAAACCTTGTCAAATGCTTTCCTTAGATCTGTCCATGCTGCTAGTACCAGTTTCTTATCTTGGAACGCATCCTCAATCTCTTGGGAAAGGTAAGTTGCCTGATCTTTGGTAGAATAACACTGCCTTAAGCCCGCCTGCTGTGGTACAAGAAGGTTTTCACTTTCAAGGTACCACTGTAGCCTGAGGTTGATGATACGTTCCATTGTTTTGCAGAGGCAGCTTGTAAGACTGATTGGTCTGTAGCTGGAGGCAGTGGAACTGACTTTTCCTGGTTTTAGGAGTGGTATCATGATTGCTTCCCTCCAGGTCTGTGGAACTCTGCCTGAGTTCCAACAGATATTGAAGATCTGCAGCAGCTTTGTTTTTGCTGCGGTTCCCAAGTTCTTAATCATTTCATTGGACACTCCATCAACTCCTGGCGACTTTCTCATTTTCAATTTGGATATTGCAAGCTCCAGTTCTCTGAATGTGATTGGTGTCTCCATAACTTCAGGTATGGTTCCATCTCGTACTGCGTATTGTTGTTTCTCATGAGTCTCCTGTTGCTTCTCTGGGCTAACTTTGACGTTGTTGTCTTTAGCAAAGGAGTCTGCAAAGTGATCAGCTGCCTGTTTTCCCATGAGGATGTTTCCATCTTTATACAGAGCAATCCTTGAGTTTCTCCCTGTACCTTCATCGTTAAGTTGTTTTACCAGCTTCCATAGTTTCCTTGTATCTCTTCCGAAGTTCAAGGACTCTGTTTTCTCCTTCCAGCTTCTTCGCCTGGCCTGCAACTTGGCCCTTTGAAATTTGGCCTTAGCTTGCTGGTAGTTATTGTGGTGTTCTTGGCATGGACTGGTCTCTGCCTGCTTTCGAGATTTTTCCATGTCATTGTGCAGCTGCTCTAGTTCACTATTCCAATATGGTTTGTAGTGCTTACGAGCCCCTCTAGGTATTGTTTCATGAGCAGCCTGTAATATGCATCTGCTGAATTCATCGACTAGCTTATTGATGTCTTTGTCTACAGTCAGATCTCTAGCCAGTATACTGGTACGATGCTGGTACATTGTCCAGTCTGCCTTCTTGTAGTTCCACCTAGAGAGAGTGCAGCTCTCCTTGACAAGTTCATTTTCCATAATTAGGAAGACTGGCTGGTGGTCACTGCCTCCAAGTTGTTTCCCTACAATGCATGTGGTGTTCCACTCCTGGCCGGGTGAGTGGAATGCCAGGTCTGGTATAGAGGTGGTGTGCCATGATCTCGAGTAGAAGGTTGGTGGGTCAATTGGCTGGTTAATCAGGATAAGCCCATTGTCATCCTGCCAGTTTTCAAGCTCGTCACCTCTCCTGTCCATGTGATCATAGCCCCATCTCTGTGAGTGGCTGTTGAAGTCTCCACATACAATCAGTCTTTCTTTTGCTGTGATTGTGTCTAGTGCCAGTGGGCGGTCGCTCGGACAGTAGTAGTTGAGCAGGTGGAATTCTGTACTTTCTGTCCTGAGATGAAGCATCTGGTATTCCGCACCCTCCATATATGTTTCAAGCTGACATGCACTGATGTTATTCCTCACGAGTGTCAGTATTCCACCCTTTTGCCTGTCTATTCTGTCAGATCGGTAGCACTGGTAGCCTCTGATTTTGAAGGCTATGTCTTTGTTGAGGTGGGTTTCTTGCAAGCAACATACATTTACTTGCTCTTCATTCAAGATATTTTCGAGCTCTAATTTTTTGCTGTAGCCGTCGTTTTTACTATTGACGCCTTCAGCATTCCAGTGCATTATTTTAAATGGTCTTTTCTTTCTTTGCCAGTAGCTCTATTCTCATGCTTCCTGGCTAGTTCATTAATAAAGTGAATTTTAATAAGGCTTCTCATAGGTTATCAATGGAAACACAGAATAAGTACCTTTAATCCTGGGGATATCATACTTTTAAATACCTTTGAGAAAGAGTAAGTCCTTAGTTTGCTATCGTTTTTTTTTTAAATTTCTATCATGTAAAGATCTACCAAATCATCCCCTGTGATCTCCTTTATTTTTAAGTTTGGAGATAACTTTGAGGATTAAGGTATGTTCACTGCCGGTATGAAATGCATTAAACAGATGTAGGGATATGGGAAGATAGTAACTGTAGGTCACAGAAATATTGAAAGTGAAAAAGGAAAGGAGAGAATGAAGTAATGGAAAATGATAAAGTATTTATTTTAAAAAAGCATATTTGTTTATGGCTAATGCAGTTGCATTAGGCCCCACCATTTGACAGTGATTATTGCTGTGAGGTAATGCTGCTTAGATATTGGTGTAAATATATGTAGTATGTCTTTATAGTCTTAAAATGATTCTCATCATCTGCTACATTTCATTGCCTTCAGGTTGAAAGAAATATGGAATCTAATGTCACACATATAATTACAGAAATGAAGCAGGAAACAGACTATGAGGTATGTAAAATATTTATGCCCCATGTAATTCCCCTGGGTCTCTGAAGAGACAAAGAAAGAATATGCCTACTGCACTCTTGAGCGTGTCGTACAAAGTGACTTGTGGGGTTGTGGGTGGGGCTGGCTACCTCATTATGTTAAACAAATTGTCACAGACTCCACTGCTGCAAGTGTATGTGAATGCTTGGTGGAGGCTTCTAACAAGTGGTCCAGCTGTAATGGTGGCTGTATGCTCTGTTAGGAACACAAAAAGAAGATCAATGAAAATATTGAAATTTGGAAGCTTTCAAGGGTGCATTCTTCTTCTTTAATCCTTAGCTGCCAACTGTCAAAGCAGTCCGTGGCCATCATGCCTGGTGGTGTCTTGTAGGGCAACAACAAATTGATTCCACTATGCTCGGTCGGTGGCCATCCTTTGTACAGTGCCCCAACTCTGGTTCATTCTTTGCATCTCAGCCTCACAGTACTCCACACG